>CM035415.1:51362613-51645113 GCA_020310875.1 Ceratopteris richardii | reverse complement strand
GTGTTTATATGTGTGTATATGTGCATATGTATGTATGCATGTGTGTCTACATATGTGCATGTGTGTGTATGTATGTGTGTGTAAGCATTTGTTTGTATGCATGTGTATGTATGCATGTGAGTGTATATGTGTGTGTCTATGTGTATGTATGTATATGTGCAAGTATCTAAATGTGTATGTGTATGTGTATGTCTGTGTATGATAGTGTATGTATGTGTATGTGTGTATGTATGTGTGTGTATATGTGTATATGTGTATATGTGTGTATGTATGTGTGTGCATGTGTATATGTGTATGTATATGTGTGTATGTATGTGTGTGTGTATATGTGTATGTATGTGTGTGTGTGTATATGTGTATGTATATGTGTGCGAATGTATATGTGTGCGAATGTATATGTGTATGTGTATATGTGTGTACGTATGTGTGTATATGTGTGTGTTTATATGTTTGTATGTATGTGTGTATGTACGTGTATGTATATGTGTGTATATGTGTGTATGTGTATGTTTGCATGTATGTGTGTGCATATGTGTGTATATATGTCTATGTATATGTGTGTATATGTGTGTGTTTATATGTGTGTTTATGTGTGTATGTGTGTATATGTGTGTGTATGTGTGTGAATATGTGTGTATGTTTGTGTATATGTGTGTATGTATGTGTGTGTATATGTGCATATGGGTCTATGTATGGGTGTGTATATGTGTATATGTGTGTATGTATATGTGTATATGTGTATATGTGTATATGTATATGTGTGTGTGTATATGTGTATGTATGTGTGTGTGTATATGTGTATATATATGTTTGTATATGTGTTTGTATATACGTGTGTATGTGTGTGTATATGTGTGTATGTATGTGTGTGTATTTGTGTGGGTATATGTATGTGCATGTGTATATGTTTGTATGTATATGTGTGTGTATATGTGTATATATATGTATATATGTGTTGGTATATGTGTATATATGTGCATGTGTGTATGTATGTGTATGTGTATGTGTGTATGTATATGTGTGTGCATATGTGTGTGCATATGTATGTGCATATATTTCTATGTGTGTGTGTACATGTGTGTGTGTATATGTGTGTATGTTTGCGTATATTTTTGTATGTCTATGTGTGGATATGTGTGTATGTATGTTTGTGTATATGTGTATATGTGTATATGTGTGTATGTATGTGTGTGTGTATATGTGTGTATGTTTGTGTGTGTGTGTGTGTATATGTGTACATATGTATTTATGTGTGTGTATATGTGTGTGTATGTGTATGTGTGTATATGTGTGTATGTATATGTGTGTGTTTATATGTATGTATGTATATGTGTGTGTGTATATGTGTATATATATGTATATGTATATGTGTGTGTATATGTGTGTATGTGTGTATATATATGTGCACATGCATATGTGTGTATGTATGTGTGCATGTATGTGTGTGTATATGTGTGTGGGTATATATGTGTATGTGTATGTGTGTATATATGTGTGTGTATATGTCTGTATGTGTGTGTATATGCATGTATGTTTGTGTATATGTGTGTATGTATTTGTGTGTATATGTGTGTATGTATATGTGTGTATGTATGTGTGTGTATATATATATAAATACATATATATATATATATATATATATATATATATATATATATATATATATATATATATATATATATATATATATATATATATATATATATATATATATATATATATATGTATGTATATATATATATATGTGTGTGTGTGTGTGTGTGTATATATATATATATATATATATATATATATATATATATATATATATATATATATATATATATATATATATATATATATATATATATATATATATATATATACATATAGTGTATGTGTGTGTATGTGTGTGTATGCATGTGTATCTATATGTGTGTATGCATGTGTATGTGTATATATGTGTGTATATATGATTATGTGAGTCTCTATGTGTGTACATATGATTATGTATGTGTATGTGTATGTGAGTATGTGTATGTCTCTATGTGTGTATTCATGTATACGTGTGTATTTGCATGCATGTGTATGTGTGTGTGTGTAAATGTGCATGTATGTGTGTGTATATGTGTGTGTATGTGTAGCATTTCCTCAATCACAATCTATCCCCTATGACAATCTTTCGATCACTCAAAATTAACGGTGGAGAGAAGAACGCAGAGATTGCAAAAGGTAAGAGAAAATCTAATGCGGAAGAGTAGAAACAAATATGACACAGAGAAGGAAGAATTCTGATATTATAGATGTGAATCAATGCTTACATTAGCTTTGGACAATAGCTTTGGAAAATAGCTTCTTGACGAAGCCTCTACCTCACCAACACCCCCGAGCTATCACAATTGCATTCACACTCGCAATCTCAATCACACTCTCATTCTCACTCTCACTCTCAATCACAAAGTAATTTTTAGATTTCTGTGTATCCATTGTTTTGATGCGTAGGTCTCCCTATATCAGAGTTTGATCGCTGCCCTCCCCAAAGAAGTGTGCCATCCACCAAATTTAGAAAAAGTCAAGTTTCTCCAAAACTTTCGCAAAAAGCCATGTGATCTTACTGTGTTTTCTTTCTTTAGCGTACCTGTCAAAAATAGGAGAAAAACACCAAAAAGATATATCCAAAAATATCCATATTTAGACATGGTGACACATGAGCATCAGAATCACGGGCTCAAATAGAATTAGATAAGCCCTCGGTTTTTTTAAGTGTTGGAAAACGGCACTGTTCAAAGCCCTATAACTCAAAAATGCTAAGGAATTAGCTTAAGCTTGTGAGAGACACTTTTATTCAATTTTGTGATCTGCACAATAGTGTTAGAGATGTCCGAGGTCCAAATCCACCTCCAAATGCCACTTTTGAGCGTTGCAAGTTTCAAGATTATAGAGAGAGAGTAAAATCAAGGCATTTTCTTACAATGAACTAAATGTAGGACCCTGAACCAAGTAATTAAAACATGATTCACAAAAATTTCACTCATGCACTTTTATTCTCCTATACTTGCTCTACCTTTCTCTCATACAGAGCTTTTCCTAATTCTTTCATCTTCACCTTCAAAATTTGACTAGAAAACATCATACAAATAAGGTCTAGAGAGAATATGAAACTTGTCAATTTCTCCTACATGCATAAAATGACCTAATTATTCATTCTAAGCATTATCCCCACAATGAAATTCAAAAAGTTCAAAATGAATTATTTCACTAGAAAAGAGGCTTATTACAATTCCTCCCCCCTTTAAGAACTCTGTCATCAGAGTTGGAAAGAAGGATAATGTGTTAGAAAATCATCTAAATTCACCCAACTCGAATCTTCTACTAGGTATGAGTGCCATTTCACCAAAATTTCTACTATAGATCTATTTCTAAGAAATCTTTCCTTCCTATCTAATATTATTTCCGGTTGAAGCTCAAAAGAGCCATCATCTTTCAGCTTAAAATTGTCCTGCAAAACATGAGCAACATTAGATATATATCTTTTAAGTAAGCTAACATGAAATACAGGATGCACGTTTAAATGTTTAGGTAATTCTAGAAAATAAGCAAGAGATCCAATCTTTTTAAAAACTTTAAAAGGACCTGCATATCGAGGAGAAAGTCTATGATCCGTCCCTAGCAACAAGTTAGATCAGTGAGGATTAACTTTAAGAAATACCATATCATCAACTTGAAATTCAAGTGGTCTTCTCTTTAAATCATAAAACTTCTTTTGTCTTTTCTGAGCTTCTTTTATGCATTTCTTTATTTCTCCAAGTTCTTCATCCATCTTATCAAGCATTTCTTTGGATACTTCTAATTTATTTGAAAACCCCAAAAACGAAGATGGAGTCAAACAATTATAACCATACATAGCTTCAAACCGAGTCATTTTTATAGATGCATGCCATGCACTATTGTATGCAAACTCAACCAAGGGTAAATATTCACTCCAATTATCTTGCTTTTCATTCACATACATACACAACATATCTTCAACTACCCTGTTAACCCTCTTGGTTTCCCCATTAGTTTGTGGATGGAAAGTTGTACTCATACGAAGTTGAGTTCCAATCGATTCGAATGTCCCTTTCCAGAAGTTTGATGTAAATCTAGATTCTCTATCAAAAATTATGCTTTTAGGCATTCCATACAATCGAAAAATTTCTTTTACAAAGATTCTTGCAACATTCAAAGCAGTATCAGTCTTTTTCAAAGGAAAGAAATGCGCCATCTTGGTAAGTCGATCGACTACAACCAATATGGTATCATGCTTACTTTTGTTCATAGGTAGCTTAGTGATAAAGTCCATAGAAATAGACTCCCACTTCTGATTTGGAACATCCAAAGGTTGAAGCATTCGAGGCATCCTCTTAAACTCAGATTTCACCTATTGGCACTTCAAACATTCACTAACATATTTTCTAATATCCCGCTTCATACATGGCCAAAAGTAAGAATACTTTGTTTTAACATAGGTCCTTGAATAACCTGGATTTGTAGAAAAAGGTGTTCCATTTTGCAAATGAGATTTTTTCTCATACATCGATCCCCTGTTTTCATTCAAAGCATTCAAAATAAGTGCATAAAAAAGATCTTGTTTTATCTCTTCTTGAATTTGATTGAGAAAATCAGAATTTATTATAGAAACAAGATTACACAAAGTTCTCTGACTTAATGCATCACCAACCTTATTTTCCTTACCAGCCAGATACTTAATGTCAAAATCATACTCACTTAATAATTCAATCCAACATTTTTGCCTGTTGTTAAGCAATGGATGTGTGAAGATGTATTTTAAACTCTGATGATCTGTTTTTAATTCAAACTTAACCCCTAACAATAGATGTCTCCAATGCTTTAGTGCATGCACAACAACAAGCATTTCTAAATCATGAGTAGGATAGTTGAGTTCATGTTTTCTTAGTTTTCTGGACTCATATGCCACCACCCTTCCATCCTGTGAAAGAACACATCCTATCTGACTACCACTTGCATCACATGCAACCACAAAAGGCTTTCCCATTTCTGGTATTTTCAAAACACAATTTTCAATGACTTTTTCTTTCAATGTTTCAAATGATATTTGACAAGCATCACTCCACGTCGCAAATCCTATATTATTTTTAGCCAATTCTGTGAGGGGAGTAGCTATCTTAGAGAAATCCTTAATATGTGCTCTTTCATATTGTGCCAACCCAAGAAAACTTCTAACATCCCTTACAGTCTTAGGAATCAGCCAATAAACTATTGTTTTTACTTTATCTTCATCTATAAGGATTCCTTCTTTCGATATTACTCTTCCTAGATAAACAAGTTTATCCTTACCAAAGAAACACTTACTCCTTTTTCCGTACAATTTGTGTTCTCTAAGAGTTTTCAAAGTCTTCTTGAGATGTACCACATGCTAAGAATCATCTTTAGAGTATAAAAATATATCATCAAGAAATACTAAGATGAATTCATCTAGGTAATCATGAAAAATATTATTCATCAAGCACATAAATGTGGCAAGAGCACTTGTCAATCCAAAAGATAGAACCGTAAACTCAAAGTGACCATATTGTGTTCGAAAAGTTGTCTTAAGAATATCCTCTGTTTTGATCCTAATTTGGTGATATCTAGATCTTAAGTCAATCTTGTTGGAGTTAGACGTCTGCGGAAGCACGCGAACATCACAAGGAAGAAGAAGAATCTTGGAGCACAACACACAAGACTGAATGTATTACTAAAGAATGTACAAAGATAAGTAGCCCATTAGGGCAATAGGCGTATATACAAGCCGAGGGAAGAAAACCTCCTAAAGAGGGAAAAAAGTGCCCCGACGGTCTTAGAGTGTTCACACACATCACTACCTAAATATATCAACAAATCCCACCTGGGAGTGATGCGGTGAACAAGGAGCTGGCACTCATGTATAAGGAAGTGCCAAGCTATGTGGAAATCACTCCACGAAAGGAAGTAAGCCCAAAGCTTTGTAGAAAGCTTCAAACTTCTCCCTAGGCAGAGCCTTCGTGAAAGGGTCTGCAATGTTCTCTTGTGTGGGCACATATGCCAAGCTGATCTCCCCAGCAGAGAACCTCACCCTGACATAATGATAATGCACCTCAATGTGCTTAATGCGAGCATGGAACACAGGGTTCCTCGCAACTGCCAATGCGCTCTGACTGTCAGTGAAGATGGTGGTGGGAGAGGACTGACCAACACCCAAATCAGCCATAAGGCATCTGAGCCACACACACTCAACAGTAGCTATGAATGCTGCCCTATACTCAGCCTCACAATTGGAAGTGGCCACAGTAGGCTGCTTCTTGCTCAACCAAGATATACATGAGCTACCAAGCATAAAGCAAAAGCCCCTAGTGGACACACGAGTGTCATAGCAACCAACCCAGTTTGAGTAAGAAAAAGCATGCGAATTTGGCGGTAGTGATCCCCCCTTGGGATAAAACAACCCAAGTAGCCAAGTACCACTCAAGTAGCGAAAGATACACTTAACCGCCTGTCAATGCTTGACACCTGGGCAATGCACACCTGGGCAATGTTTAAACCTGCTCATCTGTAAGACAGCAAACAAAATATCTGGCCGAGTAATGCATAAGTAAATCAGGCATCCAATAGCCTGCTGATAGAGGACAACATCAAATGCATCTCCAACATCATGAAGACTCAAATGTAAAACTGTCTCCATAGGAGTGGCAATAGGCTTACAGTCTTCAAGGCCAAAATGCTACAATAATGTGTCAATATATTTCGTTTGACACAAAGCCAATACACCATCAACTTGCACAAACTGAATGCCCAAATAGTGATGCAAATGCCCCAAATCAGACATCTCAAATGAGGCATGAAAATCAGCCTTAAAATTAGCAATATGCTTCTCAATAGGTCTAGTGAGCAGCATGTCATCAACATAGACAACAATGATCAGAAGCACATCATTAGCACGCTTGACATATAAGGTGCTCTCAATTGGACTATTCACAAAACCATGTGCAATCAGATAGGCATGTATCGTCTCATACCAAGCACGTGGTGCTTGCTTTAAACCATATAATGCCTTCTTTAACTTGCACACCTGGTTTTCATGCCCTTTCTGCACAAAACCCACGTGGCTGAAAAACATACACTTCTTCATGCAAGTCACCATTCAGGAATGCAGTTTTAATGTCCAACTGATGTACATTCCAACCATGATGGGATGCAAGTGCACAGATGCTCCGAACAGTAGTCATATGACATGTCGGTGCAAAGATCTCATCAAAATCAATGCCTCTTTCATGTGCATAACCCTTTGCAACAAGCCTAGCCTTATACCTGTCAAATGTACCATCAGGTTTACGCTTCAGCTTGTATACCCACTTAGTACTAATGGCTTTCTTGCCAGGAGGCAAGTCACATAAAGACCAAGTACCATTCTTCATTATAGCATCATATTCAGATTGCATAGCAGCCATCCAATTTTCTGAATTTTGTGCTTCATCAAAAGAAACAGGCTCATTCTCATCACAAAGAATAGACGCAGCCATAGCATAGCAATCTCATGCAAAGGAGGCACTATGAGAGCCTGAATGAGTACGATATGACAAAGGTGCATCTAATTTGCTGTCATGCAAAGTCTGCACCAGCCATTTTGGCATAGTTTTTGCCTCCTCAATATCAACTCTCTCATCAACAAGTGCATAATGTAAATCTGCATCAGAAATGGGATGATCTGCATCATCACATGAAACCTGCAAAGGCTGAGAAGTTGCCTCATTAGAACCAACGGTAGACTGTCCACCTATAAAAAGAGGCATCAAAGTATCATACATGTCTTTGGAGCTAACAGATGTCTCCTTAGTACATGAAAGCAATGGCTGAATAGCATCTTCCACAAAAACAACATCACGGCTAGCCAAAATGTGTTTATTCTATGGATTATACAGAGGATAGCCTTTACTTTCAAAACTATACCCAACAAAAATAAATTTTACTACCTTATCATCCAATTTTCTGCGATGTTGTTCAGGCACTAGTGCATATGCCAAACAACCAAAAACCCACAGATGAGCAACAGATGGCTTGCGATCATGCCAAGCCTCATATGGAGTGATAGATTGCAGCGCTTTAGTGGGACACCTATTAAGTACATATGCTGCACACATGACAACCTCAAGCTAGAAACTATGTGGTAAAGCCTGACTCTTGACCATACACCTCACCATCTCCATGAGTGACCTGTTCTTCCGTTCAACAACTCCATTCTGTTGAGGTGTATATGGCACTGTACACTGGTGTTTTATTCCACGTTCAGCCAGAAATGCATTAAAATCAGGAGACATATATCCCCCCCCTCGATCAGAACCGAGGGTGCCCATTTTACATGCTGACAGATTTTCAGCCAAAACCAAAAACTGTTTGAAGCACAAAAACACTTTGGACTTTGTCTTCAATGGATATACCCATGCATGGCTGGAAAAATCATCAATGAAAGTCACGAAGTAAAGATAGTTTCCAAAAGAAGGTGTCTGCATAGGACCACAGACATCACTATGTACAAGCTGCAATTTCTGCATAGACGGAACTGAACCATCTTTTGGAAAGGAGGAACGCTGCATTTTGCCCAAAATACAGCCTTCACATACATGTTTTCCAGGTGCCTCAAGCTTGGGCAAAGAAGACACCATATTAGATTTCTGCAAGCATAGCAAACTAGCAAAATTCAGATGACCAAAGTGTGCATACCAAAGCTTTGCATCTGACATAGCCTGAGAATCATGAGCTGCACATGTCGAATCATTCACAGATCTTTCATAGTCTATGAGCTTATATAGCCCACAACATAAAATGCCAGAAGCAATAATAACATCGCCATTTGAGAGATCATGAACTGTACATCTATCAGCAACAAATTTCATAACCAAGCCAATCTTGGTTAATGCAGAAAATGATAACAGGTTCTTCTTGATCCCTGGCACAAATAAAGCATCTGACAAGGTGAAAGAACTACCATCAGCAGTAGTCAGAATGATCTTACCAACTCCCATAACAGGATAAGAGGAGTTGTTGGCGCATGTGAAAGTATTCCCTGTAGGGGCAGGCTCGAGTGAAGACAAGAAATTGCACTGTAAGGTAATATGTTTGGTCGCCCCACTGTCAAAGTACCAAACATCTGAGTCCACTGCAGACATGCACTACTCATGAGAAGATGGGTCAAAACTGAAAACAGTAGTAAATGCCCATTCTTCTTCCTACACAAGATTAGCAGCTTTGTTTTTGGTGTAGAGGCTTCTGCAATAACCATTCCAGCCTCCTTTTTCTTTGCCTCTTTTGGAGCCAGTTTTGGAGAGTTCTTAATGATATGATCATTCCCTTTACAATACTTGCAAAACAATTTCTACTTTTTTGATTTCTTCTCATCTTTATCCTGGTTCTTCGAATGTGCAGCATTTGCAGATTTCTGCTTACTAGTAGAAGAGCTCCATTTTCCTTTGCTCTTCTTACTAGCCAAGAAAGCTTGATCTGCAACACGCATAATGGACCTATTCTGCCTGGACTGGTCTTCCTGTAACAGAACAGAGACTAACTCCTCAAATGACAAGGCATTTGGATTGCCTTCCATCATCAATCAAAGAGTAGAAGCAAAACTCTGATATGAATCAGGAAGACCATTCAGAACGGTCTGCACAAGTGAGCTATTGGTATAACCTCATCAACAGAAATCAAATGTTCCTTCAAGTCTTTGATCTTTGTTAGAAAACTGTCCATAGAGTCACCTTCATTCATGTTCTCACTCTCCAACTGTTTTCAGAGGTAAGCAACATGAGCCTCATTCCTAGCTTGATACAATGTGGTAAGTGTATCCCAAGCATCCTTTGTTGTTCTGCAAGAGCGAATGTGAGGAATAATAGCACGTTTGACAGACAAAGCTATCAATGCATGTGCTTGAGCATCTCTGCCATCCCAACGAATTTGCTCTATAGTAGGTGCAATAGAAACAGCAGCACGAACAGGAATCTGTAGAATATCATCTTCGACACCATCTCCGTCAGCTTCAGCACCTGTATTTGCAGTACCTGTAGTCGCAGGTGTAACACAACGTCTTTCAATACCCTGCACAATGTTCCACATTCCTTTTGCAACCAATACATGTCGCATCATATAAGCCCATAATGGGTAGTTGGTACCATCCAACTTATCCTCAACAGCCAACATACGGAATACATCACTGCTTTCAGCCATGGCTAGTGACTAAAATACCTTGATGCAGAAAATTCACAGTATCTCAAAAAGTTGAACGGAACTGCCCAGACAAGTTCTGCTAAACCTGTAGCAGAGTTTGAGATGCTTATACTAGAGAATCAAAACAAGTATATACCTTTGGCACAAAAAGACAAAATAGCCTGCACAAGCGCTACGATAGTGCGTTCGGAGGCCGAAATGAGCTCAGATCGCGATTTCGGCACCACAAAGCGAAGCCGTTTTGATCTCTGAAACACCTTGACTATGCTCACCAAATTTCATGCGAATCGGAGACTACAAGTGGAGGAGTGTCAATGACGCCCTAGATGAAGCGACAACCTGCTCTAATACCAATTGTTGGAGTTAGACGTCTACAGAAGCACGCGAACAGCACAAGGAAGAAGAAGAAGCTTGGAGCACAACACACAAGACTGAATGTATTACTAGAGAATGT
This sequence comes from Ceratopteris richardii, assembly GCA_020310875.1. NCBI lineage: Eukaryota > Viridiplantae > Streptophyta > Polypodiopsida > Polypodiales > Pteridaceae > Ceratopteris > Ceratopteris richardii. The sequence goes on along the minus strand of CM035415.1, from coordinate 51,634,426 downwards.
ACAAAGATAAGTAGCCCATTAGGGCAATAGGCATATATACAAGCCAGGGAAAAAAAAACCTCCTAAAGAGGGAAAAAAGTGCCCCGGAGGTCCTAGAGTGTTCACACACATCACTACCTAAATATATCAACAAATCTTAGTGAATACAGTCTCTCCACTTAATTGACCTAATACGTGATCTATCTGAGGAAGTGGATACTTATTCGTAATTGTTCTTTTATTCAACCTCCTATAGTTGATGCATAATCTATAAGAGCCGTCCTTCTTCTCCTGAAATAAAAAAGATGCACCCCAAGGTGAGACACTCCATCTTATCAAGCCTTTCTTCAAAAGATCATCTAATTGAATCTTAAGCTCATTTAATTCATCAATGTTAGATCTATAGGGTGCTCTAGAATATGGTTCACTCCTTGGATATAGGTCAATGGCATGGTCAATCTGCCTAGGTGGAGGTATACCAGGCAAGTCTTTTGGAAATACATTGGCATATTCTTTCAAGAGATTTTCTACATAATCTGGAATACCTTCATCATTACCTTCCTCATGCAGATTGTTTGCATACACTACAAATGTTTTACAGCCATCACGTATACCTCTAATTATCTGCATAACAGAAATAAGAATAGGTTTAGGACTATAAGCATCACCATGAATAGATTCATCATCTAGCTTTAAAGTGATTGTTCTTTATTCACAATTAATTGTCATAGACTTTTTAACTAACCAATCCATGCCTATGATTACATTACTCTATTTCATCTCAATTACATGGAAACTTCCAAAAAAGCACCTATCAGAAAGAGTAAATTCAAGGTTTTCAACAAATCCTTTTGTGTAGTGTAATCGTCCATTGGCCATCTCTACACGTCTGGTTATCTGCATATTTAGGGCTATCCCTAGATTTTGTACCAATTTGAAAGATAGAAAACAATGGGTACTACCTGAATTGATCAAAAATCTGGTTTTATGCACAAAAATCATACCCGAATCGCGATTACCGAAGCCTTCGAGAAAGAACTAACCACCATGGAACGTAAAGTAGAGTCAGGGCACTTACCTCCGTCATCCGCTTCCTCAATAATTGTACCCTCCTCGATAAGAGAACTTTTGCTCCCATAAGACTTTTTATGAGTGAGTTTCGCCTTTTTCTCTCTACTAGGATCCATAATATCTGTACATATAAAACAAATGGGTTAGAAATCAATATATGTATGTGTACATATGTATGCATGTATATGTGTGTGTGTGCGTGTATGTAGGTGTGTATGCATGTGTATGTCTGGAGGTATGTTTATGTACGTGTGTATGCATGTATATGTATGTGTGCATGCATGTATATGTATGTGTGTATGCATGTATATGTATGTGTGTGTGTGTATATGTATGTTTGTATGCATGTGTATGTTTGTCAGGAGGTATGCATGTAACCTGTTGTGCATATATGTATATGTATGTATATGTGTGTGTATGTGTACGTATGTATATGTATATGTATGTGTAGGCATGTGTATGTGTGTATGCATGTGTATGTGTGTATGCATGTGTATGTGTATATGCATGTGTGTGTATGCATGTGTGTGTATGCATGTGTGTATATGCATGTATCTATATGTTTGTATGTATATGTAAGTATGTATATGTGTGTGTAATATGTATGTAGGTGTATATGTAAGTGTGTGTATATGTGAGTGTATCTATATGTGTGTATGTATATGTAAGTACGTATATGTGTGTGTATGTGTATGTAGGTGTATATGTGAGTCTATGAACGTGTGTATATGTGTATGTGGGTGTGTATGTGTGTATGCATTGAGAGGGGCATCAAGGAAATGGCCTCTAACACTTCCTCGATGCTAAACTCATAAACGGAAAATGAAATTGAAGGTGAGGGACACCAAGCTCCTAGAAAATCATTCACATGAAAACACACACAGCACTGCCAAGGCAGGGGTGGTCCATGTTGCCTTCACACACAAATACAATGGCACTCTTAGGGTGAGGGTGATCCACCCCACCCTCTTAGTAAACTTAGAAAAATCAACACAAAGGTACCCTTAAGGCAGGGGTGATCCACACCACCCTCTTAGTACCAACACACAAACATTACACAAGTACTCTTAAGGTAGGGGTTGTCCACGCCACCCTCTTAGTACCAACACACAAAACACTAAACACTCATAAGAGAAGATTCTCAATGACAAGAGGAGCCAAGTGGTACCAAAATCCTCAATGGGTTTGGGAATGATGGAAAATATGGAAGAAAGATGGAAGAAGTACGAAATGAGAGAAGAAGAGAGGGTGTATTGGATAGGATGAGCAAAGGTTAAGGGTAATGGAAATGGAAGGAATTGGAGAAATCAACTTTCTTGAAATAGAAAATATTACAAAGTCATGGGGGACTTACAAATTAAGAGCTTGTATAGCTCTCTCAATACAGTGACATAGGGTAGACTCCTTCACCTAGGTTTGGAGTGCCCACTACACCCGCAGCATGTACCTGCATACAACTCTTCTTACCTTTGGAGGGCACCCAAGGGGTCCTTTATAGGCCTTTTTGGGAGATATTTAGGGATGACAAAGATAGATGATCTTTTCATTTAGATTGGGAATGGTTGAAGGATGGACCCCTTAGAGTAACCAAGATATCCTCCAAGAGAACTTTTAGTTGAAGTAGCTAGATACTAAAAGCTATGCTTAAGAGAGGCTAAAGGAATAAGTTTAGAAAATCTAAATGTGACTAATAACAAAGAAATGGTTATTTCCATAAGAGTTTTTTATGTAAGTTAGAATACTAACTCTAAGATTCTGTACGTTAGATAGTTTTTAGAGTACAAAAATAAGGGAGTACGTATGTGTCTAATTGTTTGCCACATAAGAAACTAACTATAACTCTAAAGTTAGAGTACAAGGTGTAAAATTGGATTGTTTAAAGACACAAAAGAAAAATGAATTACAAAGGCTAATTTATTTATCAAGGTTTACAAGTGAGAACTTTTGAAAAGTTCTAGAACACTTCAAGTAAGGATGAGGTAAGATATAAACGTATCATAGATAAAGTTCTTGATGTGAAAGAAGGAGCAATGGTGCTCATAGTAGTTCTTTTGAGACATTATAAGAAAAAGGCTAAAACAAGGGATATTTCTCATAATGCTCTTATGATTGGAGCAATGGCAAAAACAAGGACAAAGTAATGCCAAAGTTAAGGAATATAAAGTCAAGACGTATGTCCTGAGATCTTATGATTATGTGATCTTAGAGAGGACTTTAAGATGCCTATAGACAAAGAATTTTAGGTGAGAGTTCCAAGGTGTTAGGATTCTATGAGTCAAGAAGATCGTAGAAAGAACTCTAGAGCACTCAAAGATATATAATGATCAAGAAAGAATGCAAGTAGCATTCTAATCAAAGAAAAGTATAACCTTCTGGATATGTAGTAGATATCACTGAATGGAGAAAATTAACTCAAGTATAAGACCAACAAAGTTCCTAAGACAAGGGCAAGTGTTCCCAACATCATTAGAATAGGGAGATAAGTAGTTTCATAGCTAAGAATTCTAGGGCTTCTTATTAGAACCTAGAATAGAGGATAGTTCATCCTCAAAGAATCCATGGTCTAGAAGAATGCAAGGAATAAATTCAAGATTTAAAATATTTAAACTAATACATCTAAAAAGAAATGAGGACATGGAAAAATATCAAATAAATTCAATAAAGAAAATTTCCCTTTTTTAGAAAGGACAAATTGAGACAAGGGCTAGAATTTACCAAGGTTTCATGAGATAGAAACTTAGAGATTGGAGGTCTCAAGGTATTTTTAAAACCTTAAAAGAGAGATCTAATTAGAACACCTAAAATTTTAGGATGCTTATAAATTAAGTATCTAGTTCATAAGTAGTTAATATAATTATATAGTGCACAATTCTATGTGTATAGAACAAAGACGTTTATTTCCCAAGAAGTACAGACTTCAGATTTATGGAATTGAAAGGGCAAATCAAGTTTGAATAGAATGCCATAGTCAGAAATAGTAAAAGAAAAGTCATGTAAGAACTTCCTAGATTACGAGGTTGACACATAGACTTTAAAGTTAATATTTCTATAAAAGTAATCATATCTTGATTCCATAATAGTTCAATATGGGCAAATGGGGTAGTTCTATCTATCTCTCTACCTAAGAATGAAGAATAGAGATCCTAGGTGGACTCATCTTCATTAAGCAAGCAAGGCAAGTCTGTAGGCCAAGAACTCAAGAGTGGCCAAGATACACAGAAAGGCAAGATTTGCAGAGAGCAAACCAAGCAAGTCTGTCGGTCAAATACTCAAGAGTGTCCAAGATATATAGAAAGGCAAGATCTACAAAGAGCAAACAAGGCAACACTATAGTTTAAATCCCTAGCAGGGAGTGAGACACGGTTTGCACTAAGCAAACAAGGCAAGGTTGTGGTGAAAATTCTTAGTAAAGAGTGATTACAGAGTGATTACACAACAAGGAAAGGTTTGCATTTACTAGAAAAGGCAAGGTTTTTCTCCAACAGGGAGTGATTATACAACAATGCAAGTTCTACAAGTAAGAAACTTAGTTCAAAATGGAAAACAACTTGAGAAACAAGTTTGATGTTTCGCTTCATAGGACATCATAAAAAAGTGACCAAGTAGTTCAAAAGAGAATCAAGTGGTCAATTGGATCAAAGCTATATGTTTAAGTAGAGAAAGGGTGAAAAGTAGCAAGTCTATTGGAAGTTCACACAAAGAGGGTACACACACCAAGTCTACAAGAAATTATGGTTTATTTATAAGCTTAGAGCCATCATTAATAACTCTATTAAAGGAGGGCAAGATGACTCTATCTCTCTTATAAGAAAACAAGTCAAGTCCATCTTCCAATAAAGTTTCGAAAAGATAAATGGAAAGGAAAGGTTTGCAAGCAAGAGATTTCAAGAAATTCGAATAGTAAACATGATTGAGAAGGACACAAGTTAGTAAGAAGAATTTTAGAAGTTCATAAGTATAGCTTTGTATGTGTCAAGGTCAATAAGAAAAAGAAGGAATTAGGACATAAGGTCGCGTATATCCTTAAAAAGGACATAGTGTGCCTTAGGATTCAAAGGAATCAAGAACATGCAAGATTAAAAGGGATAACTTCTATCAAGAAGATAGAAAAAGATCCACAAGATGTCTAAATGACATAAGATCTTATGTGGAAGATAGTGGAACACTTGTAAGGAGGCAAGAGGTCCACATTGATTATCTTCAAACCCCATGAGATATTCAAATTTAGGTTCTATATAGTGATATGGTCTTTATATAGAGTGCTAGACCCAGAAGATAAATAAGCTTTCTAAGGATATGTTAAAAGAAAATATGTTAGAGGAGAAGATAGAATGGGATAGATGTAGCTATAATGCATGAAGATAGTGAGTTCACTTCTTGATGAGATGGTAGCATACATCCCATAACTCCTAGTTTCATATATTTCATAGAACTATCCTAGGCATATGTAGAAGACAAGAGAACTATTGGCATATAGTTAGTAGGTTCACATAGAATTTCTTCACATTACATGTGTTTTAGGTGGAAGATCCACAAAGTTTATAGGATTTGAACCAAGGGCAAAGAATTAGCAAGGTTTGCTAAAGCCAAGGATAAATGCTCAAAATTTTCCTATCAATAGAAAGAAGTGACACCAAATATTCCAGAAGAGATGCTAGATAGGAGAACTGCATGTAGAACAAGTTCGTTCTAGAGTATTTGGTATCTTAGAAGGGTGTCCACTCTCAGTCTCCTCTTGGATCATTGATGAAAATGATCTTTAGAAGGGGGAGAGAATGTTAGACATAGATCCAAGTTAGATCATTTACCAATTTGTTTTGGAACAAGATCATGTGTTGCTAAGGTGCCTAGCTTGGGGGTTATCCTAAGGCTCCACCTTAGAAAGTAGATTGAGTATGCATGACGGCCACATATGACACTAGAGCACTCTAGAAGCTTTCTAATCTTGGAGCAAGAGGATAAATATGATGGGAGGAGAGTAGCACACATGCCATTTTTCAACTCATTTGTGAGGAAAGCCTCACATCAAGTGTTGCAAGACTTCAGAAGAAACTTGTAATGCTCTTGAAGCATTCTTCTCATCAAGTACCAAGGCAAGGAAGAATCAATTGTGGATGGAATTCACCACACTCAAGAAGGTTCCTAAGCAGAGTGTGACTAATTTTGTCACCAACATAGAGGACATACTAGACCAACTTGGAAGCATTGGAGAAGAAATTGATGAAGAGCAATATGGAATAAAGGTAGATGACCAATGGGAATCTCTCACTATAGCCATGAACGTCTACATGGACATGTAGTTCTTGATTTCAACACTCTCATGGGACAATTTTTCACACATGAGGCAAAGCTTATGAAGAATGGAGACAATGCAAATGGTAATCAACCCTCTACTCTCTATACAAATAAGAATAAGAACAAAGATATCAAAGGAAAAGGTAAGAACTCTGATGATGAAGATAGCACCTCTCAAGCAAACTTTGCACATAGAGGTAGAGGCTCAAGAGGAAGAGGTAAAGGAGGAAGACCAGGTAGGGGGAGAGCTCAAATCTCATCACCATGTGCCATATGTGGCCTAAATAATCATATCACTAAGAATTGTTTCGGGAATCCCAGGAACCAAAGAGGTAGAGGATACAATAGAGGAGGCTATGGAAGCTCAAGAGGTAGATTCAACAACTTCAATGCATATATTAACAACTCACAAAACAATGACAACTACCAATGGGGATACAAAAGAAGGAGAGACTACAAAAATTATACAAATGACCAAACCCAAGAGGATTCACTCCTTCTAATGAACATGACCATGAAGGAAGATAAAGGAGATGAACATGTATTCTGTTGAGATAGATGGATGGACACTCCTAGAAATGATTAGGTTCTACCAAATCCTGCTTTGTACCAGCCCCTTGTAGCTTCAAAGTGGATTTGTGGACCCTCGTAGCTTTCCAATGACACTATACAAGTGCCTATGTACTTTGGAAATGATGTAAGAAAAGATTGAATCAAAACCGACTACTTCCAATTTGAAGGATCAATGAAAACCTTCTACTTTTTATCACACACCTACTGCTTGTTATGCTCAGTGCTATCAGTACAGTAGGAATTAGAACAATTCCTTTTAGAGGTATCTAATTAGCTTAGTACACTAATGATTCCAATTTGAATCACTTAAGATGATGCACTATACACAGAGCAATCAATTTAGCAATTCAATCATTACCCCCAATTTTTTAGGATATCTGCAAAGTTTGACCAGTGAGTGCTTCGACGTGTTTTCTCTAAATTGGCTCCATAGATTTCTTCAAACTTTGTGAGCATTTTGAGAACTTGGATTTGATTCCAAGAAGCTATAGAACATTGAAAATGGTGGAGAAATGACTGAGATATGAGCAGTACAAGTTGACTATTAAAAATGACTATGATAGAGAGATCATCGATGAGCAATGTAGATCTATTTTATTAATGAACAATGTTGTACAAGATCATAGGCTTGACAATCATAGCCTAATGATGATGAGTAGTGTAGGTTACAATGTAGACCTTAATCTCTTACAATATGGCAATGGAGAACTCGGGGATTGAGCCATCTTCACGCGACTATATTCAAATTTAAATTTGAATTCAACTTTTGGCTCTCCCTAAATGTAATCAACCAATCTAGGAGTTATTTCCTCTAACATAAAGTTGTGAGTTCTCAACTAATAAACTCCATGAGTTTGTTGAGAGTTACAAAAATTCCTCCAAGTTAAAATAACTTTTACAAATGTAAAGGATAAAATTCTCCTAGCAATGGTTTCCATGGAGCTTGAATTGTTCATGAATCTTCTAGCCAAATGTGTAGGCTTGCACTTTGCTCCAATAGCTCCCCCTCAAGCCAAACATATTGGCTTGGTCTTCATATTCAATCTTCATGAATGTCTTGCAATCCAATCATTGAATTAAACTTCCAAAGTTTTGTACCATCTAATGCTTTAGACAATAAGTTTGCACATTGCATATTTGTTGACACATATGCCAACTGAATCTCCTTGCTCAATAGCTTCTCTCTCACATAATGATAGTGGACCTTTATATGCTTGGTACTAGCATGATAAATAGGATTGGTTGCAAGATGTAGTGAGCTGGTATTATCTCAAAAAATCATTGGAGATATAGTATGCAAACCTAAATCTGTATACAATAATCTAATCCGTATGGCCTCTTTTGGCCACAGGTGAGAAGTTTTCTTCATAATCAACTCCTTGGGTTTGTGCAAAAACCTTAGCCACAAGTCTAGCTTTGTACCTGCTTATTGATCCATCATAATTCCTTTTGATCTTATAGATCCATTTAGAACCAATTACTTTCATAGACTCCTTCTTTGGTACTAGCTTCCAAGTATCCTTCTCATTGAGTGCTTCAATTTCCTCATCCATAGCTTCTTTCCATTCTGACTTGGTCTTTGCTTCTTCATATGATGATGGTTCTTCAACTAACAAGTCTTTTGCAAGATAAACAGACTACTTAGTAACTAGGGAAGTGTCATACCCATATTTGATTGGTTGCTTGCCCTCCCTTTGTGATCTTTTGATTGCTTGGTTGGATGATTCAGGTATATCCTCCAATTTCTTCATCTTGACTGTGCCTTTGGACTTCCATGCTTTGAACTCTTCTAGGTTGATGATGTCCTCATCATCTGAGTTGATATCTCCATTCTGATTATACTCCTCCTTAGTGAGGCTTGGAAATTCCTCTTCCAAGTCATAAGGTAGTTTTACTTTCCTGCATTCACTATCAAACCTAGAGTCATTCTCATCAAAGACATCTCTACTCACCATGAATCCCTTATTTGGAGGGTTGTAGAACATGTATCCTTTTTTATTCAAGTCATACCCTATGAAGATGCACTTCTCTGCCTTAGGGTCTAGCTTACCTCTTATCTGAGAAGGGATATGCACATAAACTACACATCCAAAGATCCTGCAATGATAAAGTGAAGGTCTTCTACCATGCCATGCTTCATATGGAGTCATCCCATTAAGAGATTTGGATGGCAACCTGTTTACAAGTTAAGTGGCAGCAAGTAGTTAGGTAGTTTTTTCTTATTTAACATTGACCTAGCTGTTTCAACAATTAATCTATTTCTCTATTCTGCCACCCCATTTCGCTCAGGGGTGTACCTTGTTGTAATTTCTCTCTTGATTCCTCTGTCCTGCAAGAATGCATCAAACTCATTTGAGAAGTACTCACCTCCTCCATCTGACCTTAATCTCATTAGGTTTCTCCCTGTTTGGTTTTCAACAAGTGCAAGATACTTTTTAAAGCAACTGGATACTTCATCTTTGTGCTTCATAAAGTACAATATAGTCCATCTACTATAATCATCAATGAAAGATACATAATACCTTGATCTAGAAATTGAAGGACCCTTACTTGGTCCCCATACATCTGTATGGACAAGCTCTAGGTAGTCCTTATGCATGTAGGCTTTCCTTGAGAAGGGTAGCCTGTGAGATTTTCCAAACTAACAAGCACCACATTTATAAATCATGTGTTGCTTGGATATATTAGGTATACCAAGCACACATTGGCTTCTACAAATTTTTTTTAAAGTTCTGTCACCAACTTTGTAGCTATAGAGTGCAATGTTCCTTGTATCTTCAAGTTCAAAAGTGAATAATCTACCTGTCTTTTCTCCTTTGGAAATTCTCTTGAATCCATGTTGGGTATCCTCCAAAAATGCTCCATATTGGTTGAACCTGACCTGGAAACCCTTTTCCACAATCTGTCCAACACTCATCAAATTCTTGGTAATTGTAGGTACATATAAAACCTTGATCAACATATTCTTGTTTCCATCTGAGGTCTTAACATTTCCTACTTTAATCATTAAGTTCTTGGTGTCATCACGTGTTTGTACCTGATGCTTACCCTTGGGTTTCTCAAGGTCAAAGAGAAGAGCTACATTGCCTGCCACATGGTTTGAGCATCCTAAGTCAATGTAGAAGAGATGTTCATCATTTATACCTAGTTTTGAAGTCATGTTCATAATCAAAAGAGAATCTTCTTGCTCCTCTATGTAGTTGTTGTAATCCTTCCTTGATTTGTAGCCTCCTTGGTAGTTGCTATTGTAGTTGTTGTTGTAGTGGTTATTGTATCCTTGATGGTGATTGAATCTTCCTCTTGATTGTGTATATCCACCTCTTTGATATCCTCTACCTCTCTAATTCTTGAAGTTCCTGTAACACTCATCTGTAGTATGATTTGACAATCCACAAATATTACATGGTGAGGAGTTATAGGGTCTCCCCCTACCTTGCTTACCTCCTCTGCCCCTTCCTCTTGAGTTTCTACCTTTCCCTACATAGTTGGCTTGGGAGGTAGTTCCATCATCTTCAACCTTTTTCTTCTTCCCTTTCTCTTTGGACTTACTTTTATTAGTGTATAGGGAAGAAGAGCTATTACCTCTTGATGAATCTCCATTCTTGTTGAGCTTAGCTTCATGGGTAAATAGTTGCCCCATGAGTGTGGTAAGGTCTGGAATCTACATGTCCATGTACAAGTCCATGGCAGTTGTGCAACTCTCCCATTTGTCATCAGCTTTAATGCCATTGATCACTTGTCTTACAATCTGCTCCTCTTCAATTTCTTCTCCTATGCTTGCCAATTGATCTGCTACATCTTTGACTTTGGTCACATACTCTGAGATGCCTTGCTTGGGTTGCTTTCTTTGAGTGGTAAACTCAATCCACAATTGGTTCTTCCTAGCCCTTATGTTGGAAGAGAAATATGAATGACACTATACAAGCGCCTATGTACTTTGGAAATGATGTAAGAAAAGATTGAATCAAAACAGATTACTTCCAATTTGAAGGATCAATGAAAACCTTCTATTTTTTATCACACACCTGCTGCTTGTTATGCTTTGTGCTACCAGTGTAGTAGGAATTAGAACAATTACTATTAGGGTTACCTAATTATCTTAGTAAACTAATTATTCCAAGTGGAATCACTTAAAATGATGCACTATACACAGAGCAATCAATTTAGCAATTGAATCATTATCCCCGATTTTTTAGGACCTTTGCAGAGTTTGACAAGTGAGTGCTCCGATGCATTTTCTCCAAATTGGCTCAATAGATTTCCTTCAAACTTTGTGAGCATGTAGAGAACTTGGATCTGATTCGAACAAGCTATAGAACATTGAAAATGCTGGAGCAATGACTACGATGTGAGTAGTACAAGTTGACTCTTATGAATGACTATGACAGAGAGATCATAGATGAGAAATGTAGATCTATTGTATTAATGAACAATGTTGTACAAGATCATAGGCTTGACAATCATAGCCTAATGATGGTGAGTAGTGTATGTTACAATGTAGACCTTACTCTCTTACAATATGGCAATGGAGAACTCGGGGATTGAGCCATCTTCATGCAACTCTTTCAAACCACTTTTATAAGTGCTATATTCAAATTTGAATTTGAATTCAACTTTTGGCTCTCCCTAAAAGTAATCCGCCAATCTACGAGTTATTTCCTCTAACATAAAGTCGTGAGTTCTCAACTAATAAACTCCATGAGTTTGTTGAGAGCTACAAAGATTCTTCCGAGTTAAAATAACTTTTACAAATAGACGATAAAATTCTCCTAGCAATGGTTTCCATGGAGCTTGAATTGTTCATGAAGCTTCTAGCCAAATGTGTAGGCTTGCAATTTGCTCCAACATATTCTACATAGACTCAAGTTGTTCAAATCATGTGGCAGGAAATGTAGCTCTACCCTCAGACTTGGAGGATCCAAGGAATAGACATAAAGTCCAAATAGGAGATGACACAAGACATTCAATTGAGAAGATAGGTAATGTTAAGACTCTAGATCGTAATATGAACCTATTGAGTAAGTTATTATATGTGCCAACTATCACCAAGAACCTCATAAGTGTAGGTCAAATCTTTGAGCAGGGATTATAGGTTAGATTCACAAAGAATGGAGCATTTTTTTGAAGATCCACATCAGGGATTGAAGAGAATAGCAAGAGGAGAAAAATTAGGTAGATTATTTACATTTGAACTTCAATATACTAGAAATACTGCATTTTTCAATTATGGCAGTCAAAATGTATCAGAATGGGAGATTTGGCACAAAAGATTAGCTCACATAGGTGAATGAGCTCTGAAGCAAATGAATAGGGATAAGAGTGTACGTGTTCTACCAAATATATCCAAACAACACATGATCTATAAATGTAGTGCTTGTGGATTTGGTAAGTCACATAGACAACCATTCATAAAGAAAGGATACATTCATAGAGATCTATTGGACCTAGTCCATATAGATGTATGGGGACCAAACAAGGAGCCTTGAGTTTCTAGATTCAGGTACTATGTGTCATTTATTGATGATTGTAGCATACGCACCATACTGTACTTTATGAAGCATAAGGATGAAGTGTTTTCATGTTTCAAGAAGTACCTAGCTCTTGTAAATAATCAAACAGGTAAAACTTTGAAGAGAATAAGGTCAGATGGAGGGGGAGAATACTTCTCCCATGATTTTGATTCCTATCTCCAAGAGAGAGGAATCAAGAGTGAAATCACTACCATGTATACACCAGAACAAAATGTAGTGGTAGAGAGAAGAAATAGAATAATTGCTGAGGCTGCAAGGTCAATGCCAAATGAGAAGAAATTACCCAACTACTTGTGGATTGAGGGTATATCTACAACCACATAGTTTATCAATAGAATTCCCATCAAAAGCATTGGAAGGCATGACACCATATGAACCATGGAATGGAAGAAGAGAAAGCCTTGACCACTACAGAATCTTTGGGTGCATAGCATATGCACACATACCTTCACAAATCAAAGGCAAATTGGATCCAAAGGCAGAGAAATGCATCCTCATTGGCTTATCAGAAAGCTTATAGAGTATACAACCCAAGCAACAAAGGCTTTACGGTAGGTAGAGACGTTGTGTTTGATAAAAAAAAATCTTGGCTTGAAGAATATTGTAGGAAAATCAAACTTCTCTATGATATACAAGAAGAATTTCGAACATTATCAAAGAAGAATGAGACTACACTTGAAGCATCAAGTGATTTTGATGATGATCAGATGAATCAAAGAAGGCAAATCAATTCTTGGAACTCAAAAGGCAAAGCCAAAGTGCAAGAGTTGAGAGATGTGGAGAAATCATCTGAAAAAACTATAAGAAGGTCTTCTTGAGAGAAAAGGAAGCCAAAAAGGTATGGATATGATACTTCTTTGGTCACTAAACATTCAATATATATAGCACAATATTCAAACTCTAAAGAACCTTCTACCTATGAAGTGGCCAAAAAGAAGCTAGGGTGGAGAAGTGCCATGCACGAAGAAATAGAAGTTTTACAAGAGAATCAAACTTGGGAGTTGGTACCCAAGAATCCATCTATGAAAGTCATTGGTTGGAGGTGGATATATAAGGGAAAGAAGAACTATGATGGTTCAATTAAGAGGTATAAAGCAAGACTTGTGGCCAAGGGCTTTGCACAAACTCAAGGTATTGATTATGAAGAAACACTTTCACATGTTGCAAAAATGCCCAGTATTAGGGTACTCATAAGTGTTGCATCTTCCAAGAATTGCAAGATATATCAAATGGATGGTTGGATATTAGAGGAGGTATATATGGCTTAACATCCTGGTTTTGAAGATCAATCCTACCGTAAACATGTCTGCAAGTTGAGGAAAGTCGTGTATGGCTTGAAACAAGCTCCTAGATCATGGAGTCATAGACTTCTTACTTACTTGCAGGATAAAGGTTTCAATGTAAGCAAGGTAGATCCTTCCCTCTTCATTAAGAGGAATCATCCATATGTCATATACCTATGTTTATATGTTGATGACATAATCATTACATGAAATGATGCAAAAGGAATCCAAAAGATTAAAGCTCAAATGAAGGATGAGTTCAAGATCTGTGATCTTGGTTTTGCCACATACTTCCTAGGTTTGGAACTAGTATATACAGAGAAAGGTATGTTCCTCACACAAAGGAAATACATTGGAGATATGCTCTCTAAATTCAAAATCGACAATAAAGAAAGTTGTAGGTACTCCCATGGATGTAAATTTGAAGTTAAGTGCGCATTAAGGTCAGCTAATTGAATATGTAACTAGCTATTAGAGTCTAGTTGAAAGCCTAAATTATGCTACATTAACTAGAGTAGATATTTGTTATGGAGTAAGTGTGTTGCATCTGTTCATGTATACTCCAAGGAATCCTCATAGGGAAGCAGCCAAGATAATCCTAAAGTATTTGAAGGGCACAATTAATGAAGGACTATACTATCCATATACATCTAATATAGATGTTAAACTCTTCTCTAATGCAATCGAGAGATGGTAGGAGAAGAACCTCTGGATACCTTACTTTTGTAGCAACAAAATTGATCTCATCGTCTTCTAAGAGGCGACCCATAGTTGCTCTTTCATTAACACAAGCTGAGTATCGAGGACTTGAAAAGGCTACACAAGAAGCTATGTGGAATATAACCAACCCTATATTTTGATTTAGGGTTGAACACTTCCACTCCACATATATTTGGAGATAATGTTAGCTCATTATATCTTGCTGCTAAAACAATCTATCATGCAAGGACTAAACATATAGAAGTTCATTATCATTATGTCAGAGAGAAGATTATGAGCAAAGAGATTCAACTCTCATATATATCAACTCATCAACAATGTGTAGATATAATGAAAAAGGCCTTGGATGCAAGCAAATTAAACAGATTCAAAAAAATGATCGGATTGCACGAAATCTTGAAGAATTAAAGACTCAAACATCTTGGTCTTGAGTGGGAGTTGTTATTTAGCAAGCCTAAGTGTTTCGCTACGGAATAAGTACACATATATTTTTCTCCTCACAAAGAGACCTATATATGAACTTATGATTGTCAAGTCCATTGTATTTATCTCGGATAAGAGTACATGTCAAAGAGAAGAAAGAATCTCGTGAAAAAAGGAGGCAGAACCCATGACTCATTTGATAGGAAGAAACAAATCAAGTTCATCCCTAAAGTCTAGGATCACTTCTTGTTGAAAAAATTCAAAATTCAAATTCACATAATGTGTATATGGCATAAGTGAGCACTTCTATGAGGATTTGAGCTACATAACTGAGCATACATTCAGCTTACTTCATCTACCAGTAGTTCACTACACTCCATCTATATAATATGTGTATTATCATTCATACTTTGATAAATTTCTTTGAGTAAATCTCTATATATTGTCTACTCCAACATCTTCATCATTATAGTGAACTTGTGAACTCGATACCTGTATTGGTATTCACTCTTTTTTCTATCATTTGACTTGTGTTAGGTAGCTTGAAACCTAAATGTCCAATTTCATCAAGTTTGATTCAGTAGATCTCAATATATCGAGCAAAGAAATCGGCTATGTTTGCACATCTTCTAGATCCTGAAAAGTCTAGATGACCCCCCTGACTTGCTAAATTCATTTCTCCTTGTATGGTGCATGTAAACTCATGAAATAAATTTCTTTTGTTAGCTATACACTTCAACTAGATGTTCTCAAAGTATCTCTATGAGGAGGAGAAGGAGCATGTGGAGAGGTTAAAGGAGAATACATTGGAGACAAGTGACCATATTGAGTAGGCTGGGATCCAATATTAGCAACAAGAGAAGGACAATCAACAAATGGGGTAGGTTGAGGTTTCAAACAAGGAGAGGGGGTGGAATCATGATCTATAGGTTCTTGCAGGCATGGCAAAAAAGACGACCACACTTTCATCTTCTTCTTTTAAAGGTGGAGGGATAGATTGAAAAGGAGGTAGCGGTGTAGCCATGCTAAAAGTGAGCAGAACCAAGGGAACTCAACCTTGAACAAGAAATTTTCCATGGAAAAGTATGGTGAAGATATAAGTGAGGTTCAAACGGGTGGAGAAATTCTTTTGCAACTTTTAGAAAATCGATTGACATTCATTATGTATCTTTTGAAAGGAAAGTGTCCCCGAATTGGTCGAGAGGGTGTTTGCATGGGACGAATAGAGGTGAGTAGATATCATGTATGCATTAGAACTTTATTTTAGAAATATCAAAGCCAAGGCTTGTGTGGATAGAGGCTAAACAATAGATTGACCATTAGCAAGAAGAAAGAAGAGACATGCAACAATAGGAATGATGATCAAATGAGACATGCCATTAAGAGGAATGTGCAACATGATATCATAGCTTGTGCTTTTGACAATGGTGCGAGCGATGGCCAAAGAATGTGTGAGGCACAACATCCCATTGAAGCAAGAAAAATTGATGCATATGCATGCAAGTAAGGAAGTCATTGCCTCCTCCATAGCATTGGATAAGGGTTCAAACAGAGCCACTCCATAATGCACATAACAAGAAAAAACATGAGAAGATTGAAGAAAATGCACAGAGGATGCATGAAGAGGAATCAAAGCATGAATGAAAAACTTGGGTAATTAAAACAATGAGAGGGAATCATTACACAAAACATCATGTTTGAGGTGGTATACAATGCATGTAGGCATGGGTGACACCAATACACATGTCATGACTACATGGCGTCAACAATTTGAACCTTAATATGCTCAAAATTTTGAGCCATTAATTGAAAGCCGTAAGGGTTCTCTGGTCAAAGGCTGGACCCAACCGAGCAAAAATTTGGTAAGGCCCAAACTAGTGGACTCTACATTTACCTATAGCATCATCAAATTTCAAATTATAGAACATAAATAACTTGCCATCAATAAACACCGGAGTTTTAAGAAAATGATCATGAGTATGAGCTTGATGAATTTGTAGTTCTTGCATGAGCACAAAGCTTTTGAAAGGCTATTCATCAAAAGCATGAACATCATCCAACCAGGAATAAAGGGCGTCTATAGGAAGGAGTTTATGCTCAATAGAAACTCTTAAACTATGAACAAAAACTTCCATGGTTGTGATAGCATCCAAGCCATAAGCTAATTTGAAAGGGCAAAGCTATTATCAACCTTATAAGTTGTCTGATAGACCCATAAGAAGCATGAAGAAGTTCATCCCACTATTCACAACAATCAATAGTCAATTTTTTTGACATCTTCAATAAAGTTTTGATAGTACTTTCATCTAGGCCATTAGCACAAGGGTAGTAAGGGGTATTAAGTTTATGGATATACTAGAAATCCTCAATAACTATGGAAATTAAATAATTGCAAAATGCATGCCACGATCATAAACAATTTCCAAAGGTAGAACAAAGATGGAAAAACATTGTGAGTCAAGTTGCACACAACAACCAAAGCTGTTAGTGATTTCACTACCCATGCTTTAGTCTAGTTTGTAGCATAATCCATGTAGGTTGAGATTTAGTGATTATTAATATTAATACCTAGTGTGGTAATCACAATAACGAAATTTAGGCCCCATTTCTGAAAAGGTTCTAAGGGCATTACACGTTGTAAAGGGAAATGGTTATGCAAAAGAGGTTGAATGGTACATTGGCAAGGATCAGAAGTTCTAATATACGAATGGGTGTCATGCTGAATTGTAGGCCACCATAGTCCCCTATGCAACTCCATTTTTAAAGTTAAACGAGCAAAAAATTGGTCATCAATGGGATAAGTATGAGCAAGGGCCAAAACCCAAGGAAGTTCTGATTGAGCATACAATGGAGCCATGTGTTGAAAATCAAGTCTCAACCATGCAAAAGGGATCATGAACAAGTTTTGCAAGTGGTCCAATTAAAAAAGGAGGATCCAAAGCCATGGAAGCAAGATAGAAGCTGCACCAAACTCAATCCAATTCAAATCTCATCAATCACCCACCAAAGTGTGCCTACATTGATTGGTGGGTGGTTAGCTACATTATAGGAAAAGTAAAACTCTATATAAACACCACCCCACCTTCTTGCATTGTATGCATTCCACGAGTTTCCCACTTAGTTTAGTGAAGTCATAGACTCTAATAAACAACCCCCTTGCTTGCTTACATCATTTTCTCATGATTTTTCTCCTCTCTACCTAGAGGTGTAGTTAGGCTTTTCCAATTCTAATTATACCAGATTGTAGAGAATTTTTTGCTCTCTCATTATGCTCATTTTCATTTATTTCAAGATTCATTTGATCTCTCATGTAGTGCTCAAAAGTGTCTCAAAGTCTCAATTTCTTTTCTTGAGTGAGTTGTCACAAAGGTAAAATTGTGAAGTTATATCTCTACACATAGGAAGAGAGTGTTGCAAACACATAGCTTGTGTTGTAGTAGATGGTTCTCCCAGCAGAAATATCCATTGGGGATAACTTGAAGCTTGTTGGATAGCTTTAATAGTTTCTTTAGGTTTTAAAAGTTTCATATTAAGTTTCTGTACAGGTGGAGAGAAAAGTACAAAACAATATGCATATATCATTGCTTGTGGACTTAGTAGAGGGCAGCCATCTCCCATTATTGCATTGGTGTTTTAGAATCATCCCCCATTAGCTATATGAGAGAATTATGGAGGCTTGGAGACATCACTAGAAATCCTATTGAAGCCTTGAAGGGATCAAGACAACTCATGGAAGCACAAGGAGGACTTATCAAAGCAAGATAACATGCTACATCGATCGAGATCTCAACTAGTCAAAGGTTAACAAGGGAAAAGCTATCAAAAAGAAAAATCCACACCTTCTAAAGAATAAAAACACTTAAGGAGAAGCTAGAGGAGCAACTTAGAGCTGAATATGGTTGATTATAATGCACAAATAGAGAAGATAGAGAAAGGAAATTATCAACCATGGAAATTTAGAGTTAGCAACTACCTTATGGGCAAAGGATTGTGGGGATCAATGAGTGGCATAGAGCCCATGCCTCATGTACATGGTCCACCACTTGAAGGGTAGGTCAAGGCACTTAATGAATGGATAGAAAGGGATAGGAGAGTCATATTTATTCTATCCCAACACATAAGCAATATCATGATAGGGCATATACAAGACTTTGAGACATCCAAGAAGGTTTGGGAGACCTCAGAGAGATTGAACTCTTCATCAACAAAGGAAAGGAAGATTTAGCTCAAGAATGAGCTAAATAAGCTTAGGAAAACACCAAGCACTAACGCAAATTAGTACATTTTGAAGGTTAAGGAGCTTGCATATGCCATAGGCTCAATCGAGAGCCAAATCAAAGATGATGATCTTATCGTGCATGCTCTCAATGGCTTGAGATCAGAGGATGAAAGGTGGAAAGCGTTCACCACATCAGTGTATGTGAGGGATTCCCTATTAGAATTTGATCAATTAGTCAATTGATGGTGAGTGAGGAGATGAACCAAGGAGGTTCACAATCAAAGGGAAGCCAAGCCCAAGTTTTATATGCAGGTAGTGGCAAAGGCAAAGGAGGTGGACAAAAATCCTAAGGCAAAGAAGGTCAAATTCAACCTCAAGCAACCAAGAAGGCTCGAACCAAAGCTTTTGATCAAGAGGAAGATGAAGGAGTAGAGGAAGAAGAGGAAAATCACATGGAAGAGAAGTATCCAATGGAGAATGCTACAATTGTGGAGAACCAGGCCATTATGCAAGAGATTGTTGGTCCAAAGGAGGAGGCAATCTAGGATACAAAAGGAACCAGGGTAATAATGATAGTATATCAATGAATTCAGATAATGAGGACTTGATTATGATGTATGGGTCAAGTGAAAACAAATCAGATTTTACATGTTACATTGATAGTGTTGTAGCAACCATATGAGTTGCAATAAATATGTTTCCTTTAATTTACACTCACCCATCACTCAAGGAACAATAGAGATAGGGGGTGACATTGAGCACAAGATCGCACATGTGATAGATGTTGCATTGAATGGATCTCAAAGCTCTAAGGTGTTGAAGGATTTGTTGCATGTGCCATCACGAAGAACTTGGTTTAAGTAGGTCAAATGGTTGAAGTAGGTTATGAGGTGAGGTTCAATGATCAAGGATGTTTTTTTGAAGACTTCATGTAGGACTACAAGCTAATATCAAAAGGAAATAAGAAAACAAGACTCTTCACCATGGAGGTAAAGGCATCAATGCCACACACTGTCTACTTGTGAATTGGAAATAAATAGATTGCAAAGTCAACTTATGGCATAAAAGAATTGGGCACATAAAACATACAAAAGATGAAGGACATGCAAAGGAAAGGCTTGGTGAGTGGTCTAAATGATCCTACATCTTAGAATATGAAACATTTGTTCCATGCTTGTCAATTAGGGAAACAAACCAGATTGCCATTCAATAAGGGAGCACATGTGAGCAATGAAGTGTTGAGTCTCATACACACAAATATATGGGGACCTACAAGGGAGCTATCCTATGGAGATAATAGATAATTTGTCACATTTATAGATGATCATTCAATGTTTGTTTGGATGTATTGGATGAAATCAAAGTCAGAGGTGTTTTATCACTTCAAGAGATTCAAAAACCTAGTGGAGAAGGAGATAGGGAAGCATAGGAAGTATATAAAGACTCTCATATCGCATGGAGTGATAGAGTATTTTTCAAATGGATTTTCAGATTTTTAGATAGCCATGGCATCAAAAGGCAATCCCCTTGCAAGTATACACCTCAACAAAATGGTGTGGTAGAGAGAAAGAACAGATATATAGCAAAAGTGGCTAGAGCTTTGTTAATCTTCCGAATTCTTATTAAGTTGATGCAACAAATACAACCATATACATTATGAATAGGTGTCCAACCTTAGGAGTACATGGAGTTAAACCTTATGAAGCTTTGTGTGGTAACAAACCCAACCTTCCACATCTCAAAGAATTTGGTTGTGTGTATTATGTTCACATACCTCACGAATTGAGACACAAGCTAGACCCGAAGGTCGATACATGTATATTTCTTGGATATTCTTTAGAGCGAAATGGTTTTAGATGCTATAAACCTTGTACCAAAGAGGTTAATTTGTCTAGGGATGTAATATTTGATGAGTCTCTACCTTGATATGGTAGCAAAGATGCGTTATAGGTTGATGATGCATATGATATCAAGAAGAAGTTCAAAGAGCAACAACAAAGCATGGAGATGAGTGGTCCAACCACTTCAAGCACACCATCAGAGGAGATCACTACATCAACTTGGCATGGAAGGATAAGGAATGAAGGTCGTTCAAGTGAAGGAAGTAGCAAAGGAAAGACAAAGTCAAATGATGAAGACCATCGATGAGTAGACATAGAAGGTAGAGGATAAGAAAATCCATTAAGTGCAATAGAGATGCTGATTTGAAAGCTATATGAGTGGTTCATTGGTTATGGATACTGGTATGGATATCATCTATTATGTCAATTTTTATGGCAGTAAATGTAGGGCTTTACAAGGACGTGGAGGGAGTACCTACAAGTCTTTGGAAACAAAGGATTACATTGGCTGAAGAAGCTAGAATATTAAAAATGAAATTTTGTAGATCAAAGCACAAAGCACCTGAAACAGAGATACAAAAGATGGAGTATGGGGGAGATATTAGTCTAATGAAAGCTTAAAGGTGGCCCTATCAAATGGTTAGTGTGCCCAAAGGGAAGATAGATCAAAGGAAGTGCAATACAACTGGAGATTATGGAGGACAAAGAGTTTCAATTAGTCATCATATCAAGGTTCAAGGCCTATCATCTGCACAAGTGAAGATTTTTGGATCTCCTAGAACTTGCAAAATCTGTCCAGGTTGTACATAGCCTTCTTGTACCATTTTTTGCTTACATTTTATTAGTTTTTATCCATTTTCATGCTTGTTCTTTGCATTTTTATGCAAATTAGGAGCCATTTCATAGCCCTTTGCATGAAAAATTTTCTAAAAATTTTTAGGAATATTTTAAAGAATTTTTAGATTTTTTTTAAGGATTTTTTCTAGAATGTTTCATCTTTTTTCAAATGTCATTTTCTTGATCAAATAGAGGGAAAATCAAGCTCTTTATAGTTTTGAGTGAGATAAGTGGTTTAAAAATTTAGGGAATTTTTTGAGAATTTTGTTTTTTTTAATGTTTTTTTAGTTTTTTGGAATTTATTTGGATATTTCTCTATTTTTATGGTATTTTATTCAAAAGAACCCTAAGCAACTGATTTTTTTACTATTGCTATCTAATAAAAAAACTCTTTCTCTCTATCCTCTCTCTAGCCTCTCGCTCCTCTCTCTAATCTCTCTCTTCCCTCTCTCTTCCTCCTGCCCCTCCCCCTCCCCCACCTGCAATCCCCCCACCCCCTCCTCCCCATGCAGCCCCCACCCCCCCCCCCCTTCGGCACCCCCCCCTCGGCCCCCCCACCATAGGATATAATTTATCCTATGCTCTTTAACTTTTTTTTTTCCGAAACATACTTTTGGCTCTAGGTTGCACCTTAGATGGCTATGCTTTTCAAACTTTGGGTCATTTTCATGTTTCTTGCCCCTGATGAACTCAATGTTTGCATTAGGTATTCCAAAATCTAGACTTTACTTCTGTTTTTGGTCTAAACCCACATGTTTTATACACATTTTTCATGTGTTTTTTATTTTTCACATGGTCCACATGGTCTATTCTCACCTTATTTTACCATATCTTTCACATTTTTCCCTATGCATCCCTTGTAGCTTTCATGTTTCATCATTTTGCCCTCTCCAAAGCCCCTAATCCTTACTTTATCTCTGATTTCTTGTTACCATATATTAGAAGATGTAAAACATCTCAAGAGAGTTCCAATGCACTCGAGACCTTCTTTTCTGCTAACACCAAAGCTAGGAAGAAACGTTGTGGAGGTGATCGCAATCCGGGTGGATCGGGTCCAGTCGTGGCACACATAGGGTGTATGAAGCTAATGAATGTTGGATGGTTTAAGGACATGAAAGTAAAATTAATGTTGAGTATGGAGAAGAGAGAGATGTTGAAATGATTATGGGAATGGGAATGTAGGAGTGCAAGTTAGATTTATGAACATGAATGATAAGAATGAAAGAGAACCATACACACGAATCAAATTTGGAAGGAAGAATGGTCCATTGAAGGAGCTTCTTAAACACTTCCTAATTCTAATCCATATGCATAGTCTTCTTTGGATGATATGTATGCATGATGTTAATAGAGGGAATCCTTACACATAAACCAGTTTCGAAAGGAAGAATGGTCCAATATTGGAGCTTCTTATACACTTTCAGAAACTAATCAATATGTATGGGTATGTATGGATTATATGCATGCAAGTGAATTATGATGATAGAGTTTACTCACAAGCTCAAAGAAACATCCTCACTGGTTCAACGCAATACTGCGGACCCTTCTCACACATAGAAGAAATAGAAGACATGTAAAAATACTTAAGAGACTGAGAGAGGAGACAAGAGACAAGTGACAAGTGACATGAATTAAAAGGATTTGAATTAAGATACATGTATAAGATCGTCGTGGTACGTCAAGCTAGGCAGTCTACTGATCAAAGGTGGTTTCGACCCTCAAACCATGATAGTTCAACAGAATGTCACATGTAAGAAGGTGAGTTCCACTTCAGTGACCCTATGTATGTCTAGGCTCGTAACGTCTAACTAAAGAAGTCTAAGACTCATTAAAACCATCTCTAACTCACTCACACGCTCCACCGAGGGTGAGTCAAGATAGAGATGCTGGTTTCAAGAGCCTATCCTAGATTGGAGTTCTAACTTAAATTTGAAACTAGGTACTATACTCATACTAGCCCACCTTGGATCCTCACTCGCTCAACTGAGGGTGATCGTCTCAAGGAAACCGTAAGCTAGCAAGAGCCCTATGGATGCCTAACAATGATGCTCTAGGAGTTTGGAGGGGGGTTTATATAGTTTTTTGAATGAATTTGGGCCCTTGGATCTAGAGAAATCAACTCTCAACTCTAGGATCACTACTTTCGATTACAACCATTTGATTAATCAAATCAATGGCTTGGAATTGTTCTTTCTATCAAATCTAGTGTAAAGGAGTGAAATTTAGGCGCCTTCATTCTCCACCATTGGATCTGGGGATGATCTGGACCGTCGGATCAGTGCTGACATTAGTTTGGATAAGATAAGCCACTATTTTTGGAGAAAAGCTGCATTATTGATCTTTGATTGTCAAAAAAATCTTCTTATGGAAAAACTCGTGGATCCTCCTTGCTTTAAGCATAAGTGCATCTCCACCCTTGAATATGAGCTCATCTTGATCGTACAACATGGCTCAATCAGCTTTCGCCATGTGGTGGCCCTTCAACTCTTCAATTCGCTTAAACTAGAAAACTGCGGTGATCCTCAAAACTGGACTTTGTACTCTTTGACCCTCCAAATAGGCTTTGATGAAGATGAAACTTTGTAGGACTATGTTTCCAAAGATCTCCTTTAGGAATATGCAAAAAAAACTCCCATCTGAATCTCGCTTGTACAAGTTTGACTACATTTGGAAGCTTGCAAGGTGGCATTAAGGTGTCTAGGAAGTTCTGATAGCCTTGAAAATTTGTAAAAATATGTAGCCACATATGATCTTTATACATGCCAAACCATATGGCTAACATAAATTTCTATACAAGAATTTGTAGGGTCAAACTAGAAAAATTACATTTTTACAAAATGAACATAGCATATCAATGTGCTACAAAATCCATTTTCTGCTGAAATTTGAGCTATAGACTGCCTTTGACAATCTTTACAAGTATATGAATTTTCATCTAATTTGGTGACAATGAAATTTTTGCCCTAATTTCCTAACTTTGACCAGCTTTGACCGCTACCATGGACTTTCTTGATTTCTTTAAAACTTTGTATGTGAGCTTCCTTTGACATCCTTGATGCATCCTGGACTTCTCGGGGAATTTTGGCTACCTTCACCAAATATGTTTTTTGTAGGCCTTCACAAGTGAGAGAGGAGAGAAAATCTCGACGACATTCGCCCCCACTAAACTTGCGATTCCTCCGGAGGCACCACTCTAGCATTTGTGAAAAACAAAATGTTCCAGGCATCAAATTCTTTTATAGGCAACATAAGAAACATGGAAGGAAAATTGATTATATGCATGAATAAGTAGGTAACGTGACATGAAGCAAAATTTGCATGAAAGAAAGAATTGAAACAGGCAACATGAATATGCATGAACAAATAGGCAACATGTATGCAAATGAACAAGCAACATTGGCAACAAGAAAGGAAAAAAACAAGCATCAATATGAAGTGGAAGTGGATGTATTGAGTCGTTTTAAGCATCAGTTCCTCTCATCTTGAAGAAAATTTTGTACCTTTTTCATAAAGCAGTCTATCTTAAATATGATTATAAACAAAGATTTAGGATTTTCAAGAGACATCTTTCATCTTTAGCTTATTTTAGATTAACTCCTTTCCTACATAAATATGAATATGCTCTTTCTCTAATAACATGCAAGGAAATCTAACTAAACTCCACTAATGCATAAATCTGCCTATATAGCCCGTGATTTATTCTACTATGCCTCTTTATCCTCCTTTGGCTTGCTCTTTTCTTTTGTTTTTTTGATGATGATGATGATTCGGCAACTTTATGGTTACGATCGCTTTTTTGGGGTGGAAGAAAGTGTAAACTTCTTGGTAACATGTAGCAATTTTATTTTTTTTTGACGAGGAAAAATTAAACCCCGATACAAGGTACAACCATTTTTGATGACGGAGAACAGTCGTTTAAACTCCGATACAAGTGCTGTGAGGTGGACTAAAGATGTAGAAACATGCAATAGCAGGAGCTAGGATTTCAACAATTATGCTTTCGATACAGGATACATATGCATGTTTATATATGAAAGTCATGTCACCAGAATAAACCTCCAAATCTACATGCCCTCTCTTTCCACAATCCTAGATTATAACCAATTTCTTAGTAGATAAGTTACTACTTAAGATACAATTTTACACAAGTAGAGAAATCATCATTTGCCTCTTTTTTTTTTTTTTTTTTTAGTGACGAGGAAAAGTTAAACCCCGATACAAGGTACAACCATTTTTGATGACGGAGAACAGTCGTTTAAACTCCAAAACAAGTGCTGTGAGATGGACTAAGAATGTAGAAACATGCAATAGCAAGAGCTAGGATTTCAACAATTATGCTTTCGATACAGGATACATATGCATGTTTATATATGAAAGCCATGTCACCAAAATAAACCTCCAAATCTACATGCCCTATCTTTCCACAATCCTAGATTATAATCAATTTCTTAGTAGATAAGTTACTACTTAAGATACAATTTTACACAAGTAGAGAAATCATCATTTGCCCTTTTTTTTGACTCAAGTGATGTGGATATGAAATGCAATGCAAAGACGGAAATCAAACATGCATGAAATAAGAATGGAAAAAAAACAAAGTAACATGAATTTGAAAAATTAATGATGTTTTTATACATTTTTTTTATTATTATTTTTATTTTTTATTTTTTTATTTTTTTATTTTTTTATTTTTTTATTTTTTTATTTTTTTATTTTTTTATTTTTTTATTTTTTTATTTTTTTATTTTTTTATTTTTTTATTTTTTTATTTTTTTATTTTTTTATTTTTTTTATAACATGGATACTCCTGTTTATGAATCGGCCTCATTGTTGTCATCTTCTTCAATGTCCTCATCCAAAATATACTCGTCATTATCACGTTTCTTGAATAGCTTTATCCTTTTACTTGCAATCAAAGTTTTTAGTGCAACACCATTTAATTCACAAAGAGCATACGTACCATTGTTGTTGACTTTTGATACAATGTATGGACCAAACCACCGTTGAGTGAGCTTTTTGCATGCATCATATTGAGAGTCAAATGTACTATCATAAATGAGCACTAAATCTCCTACTTCAATTGGCTTGGGACGCAATCGATGAGTTTTATCAAAATAATGCTTGTTCTTCATTCTAGATTCTCTTAATTTTTCAACGGCATCATCAAGTCTTAATTTACCTTGTTCTAACTGTTTAATGTGCAAACTCAAAAAATCATCAGTAGACATGTTTTCAGACCAAGGCAAATTTGACCATGCAAAAATATGAGATTGAATTGGAAACAATGGTTTTTGACAGTACATGAGTTCAACAGGCATATATCCAGTAGTACGTGTGCATGTCATTCTATCTGCCCAAAGTGCAAAAGGTAAGAATCTAGGCCATTGTTTGATGTCACCATTACATGCTTTAGATATGGCTTTCACAATAGGTG
The DNA here is from genome assembly GCA_020310875.1 of Ceratopteris richardii. NCBI lineage: Eukaryota > Viridiplantae > Streptophyta > Polypodiopsida > Polypodiales > Pteridaceae > Ceratopteris > Ceratopteris richardii. Next base: position 51,607,220 of record CM035415.1, on the reverse strand, counting down.
GATGCCCTCTCTCTATTTTACCATTGGCCTCTGGGTTATATGCAGTAGTGAGAGACAAACGAATATCGTGACGCTCAAAGAACTCTTTAGCTTCTCTCGCATTTAACTCTCCACGATCGGCAACTACTTTCTCTATGTACCCAAAGCAACTTATGACATCTTCAAGCAAGAATTTGCAAACATTGTAAGTGGTCTTAGATCGTAGTGCACGTCCCTCTACATGATTAGTTAAGTCTTCTCTTGCAAGTACAATGTAACGCATTTTGTCAATACCTTTAGGCATAGTTACAAGATCTACTACCTACTTGTAGTGAATACAAGGTGGATAAGTAGGATGCAACGGATCTCTATGTTTGACTGATGAATGAAGTTGACAAGTAGAACATGTAGAAACATAGCCTAATGTCAACATACATCCTAGGCCAATAATAGGTACTTCTAATTTTTTCATATGTTCCAAAAGATCTTTTATGACCTGCCCATAATGTCTCATGCATTTCCTTCATTACTTGCAATTGAAGACCTCGTTTTCCTAGGACTCGTTGTGGATTCTTAACCTTACCCTTAGCATGTCTCCAAAGATAACCATTACATAGGAAAAAGTTATAAGCTCGTTTCCTAATGTTACGGAATCTATTCGTAGTCCAGTTAGGTAATGGTTGTAGTGTACTCAAATACTTTCCTATGTCTCTCTATTCATTTTCATACTCAGATTCATGAAATTGCTCATACTTGTATATATGTGGAACATAGTCAATTAAGTTCACATTCTTTATTAGATCACTTTCAAGATAATCAAATCTAGCTCTCGATAACATATTCAGCAACTGAATTTGACTTACCTGAAATATGAACTAACTCAGGATTTATGAACTTAATATATGAGATCCATCTAAGCATGGCTATATCAAGAGATGAACAATTGGCTATCATTCGAATGAGAGGCAAACAATCAGTCTCAACTTTGACATTTGCACCAATGAAATATTCTTTGTCTGTTTTCAAAGCTGTTACCATACCCCCTAGTTCTTGTTTGATCTGTGGATATTTTCGTTGTGTTTCATGTAGAATTTTGGCACCAAACCTAATTGCATATCTATTCCCTTCACTATCATCTTGACTTATGACCCAACCTATACCAATAGGACTAGTATCAACAGTCAATATAATAGGTTTGTTAGCAGAATAGTCTACACGCTTAAGGATGGGAGCTTCAAGCAATAATTTCTTCAATTTACGCATAGCATGAGTGTGTTTGTCAGTCCAAATAAATTTTCGTTTCTTCCTCAACAAGTCATAAAGACAATCAGCAACATGAGCAAAGTGTGGGATCCAAATAACATAAAAGATGCAAGCACCAAGAAATCTACGTACCTCACTCACGTTGTTACATGTTTCAGAACTCTTTCTAATGGCATCAACTTTTTGTGGGTATGGCTTTCGACCATAATGACCACATAAATGTCCAACAATAAGCACCTCATTGACACCAAAAACAGATTTCTCTATGGAAAATGTGAGACCTACCTCTTCAAATCGTTGAAATATTCTTTCACAATCAGAGATATGGTCAAGAAAAAATTTACGACATCCAGATGAATCTAAAGTAATGTCCTTTACACGTTCCTCACTCCCTTTAATTGGAATATCATCAATGAATGGCATAGTTATATGAGGGATAAAATCATGTAAGACCATATTCATAGCACTCATCATATGAGCCACAGAATTAGTCGCTCCTTGAGGTAAAGTACACATTCGCACTAAGCCTAAAGGAGTTTTCATTGTGGTTATGTCATGACTATCAATTGCTTATTGGAGTTGGTCATATCCCGAATATAAATCACCCATTGAATAGATAGAATGTCATGAAAATGATTCAGCAAACTCATCTACAATGGGTCCTGTTCCTACATTCCTTATTGTGACTTTATTGACAGGTTGGAGATCTTGAATAAAACGTAGTTTCCCATTCTTTTTAGGCACAGTGAACCATCTATTTGAGTAAGGTGCAAAAGATGGCTCTAAAATTCTCATGTTTATCTTCTCCTTAAGTAGTTTCATTAGCTCAGGTAAGTGAGCTATTGGAACAGGTATAGGACGAAGATTCCATGGAATATGTGGAATAGTAAAGATTATCATGGGTGCAACTAGCTTAGGATCTACACAACCAATCTCATGAGGATACATAGTAAAGGCTTTTCCATGGCTACGTATGACTCTCTCAAATTTATCTCTCTCTGCTGGCAAAAGAAAGTCATCATCTCTACCAATTTTCACCTGTTTGATTGTCTCACCCGTGAATGTATGTCCTATGTTTTTCTTATCCCGAAGAGTTGAATCATTTTTCACATCAATAATTTTTTCATTACTTCCTTGAGGTAATGGTTGAGCTATGGGTTTGATTTTTTTGTCTACAGTTTTGTACTTCGTTTCAACTAAGGCATCATGTGTTTGGTTAAATTTTGAGCACTTGTCAACATTGAGAGCATACTCTTGGATTAGAGCATACTCGTCAAGGGAAGAAAGAAGAATGATATGGGAATTAGAATTTTGTTGAAGACATAACTCTAACTCCTCCAGAGTAGAGAAACAATGAGATGTTTCAATCACATGCTCAATGTTCTCATCATGTTCCATGATTTTGTTGTTTTTTTAAATCTTTTTTGGGTTTTTTGGATAAAAGACTTGGACAATTGACTCTTATGAAGAAAATCTAATCTAGAATGTGGAAAACAAAGTGACAAACTATTGTAGAGGTTGGTTGGCTGCGAGATGTCAAACCAATATCCATTGTTGTCCCGCTCAACAATGGATTCTATCCGAAATTTTGATCATATGTAGCTTCAAACATGAATCGAGGTGCACAATCACTACAATCATGCTCATGACCTTGAGTAACAATAGGTTTCTTTCTAATTGACAATCGATTCCTAGGATGATTCACTCCTACCGTCATGACTTGAAGTGATTGCATTCCATCCTTAGACTTAAATCTAGCATAGGTAGACCCATCATCCATGGCTTTAGTTTCCATATGACTCTCACAAATAAAGGGTTGACCTAAGAGAACTTCATAGGAGCAATTATCTTGAATAAAAAAGTGAAACTCTTCTGTGATTCCTCCTATGGATATGGGCACACTAGCACAAGCTCCATACAGGGTACCTACACCATTATCTGCAGTTCTCATACGCCATCCACAATCTTTATCTATGGGCCATCGAAACTTATCATAGACTTCTCTTGAAATCACATCGATTTCAGAGCCGGAATCTACTAATGCATTTACAGTGATAGTGTTCTTATCATTTCCTATTTTAACATGCATCTCTGATGTACCTCTAGACCAAAATGTTCTTTTAAAGTGACTTTCAGGATTGTTTTCATGATTTTCATGGTCAGGTTGAATAGGTCCTAAGAAATTTTTATTAACATTTACTTCATCATCATCAAAGTCCTCTTCATCAGATTCATCAAAGTTTAAGGCTTCATTCATAGCTTGATCTTGATCTAGAGAATCTTGCATCTCAGTATCTAGATTAAGCGGAAACCTCTTCCTTTTAATTAGGCCGATAAAGTTATCTTTAAAAACACGCTTTGCAAAAGAGAAAACTTGTTCTAAAGACATAGTCACTTGACTCTTAAGCAAAATGTCATCTAAAATCTCCATAGGATCTATTTTTCTCTCAATTTCTGAAATCAAGATGGCTTTAGGTTTTCTCTTTGGTTTCTTTTGTTTTTGCTCAGGGTCTTGTTTTGGTTCATGTTCTCGTGTTTGGTCTTCAGTTTGTTTTGATTGTTCTTGTTTATCTAAAGGCTTTGGTTCTGTTTTTCTTTGCTTTGTCTTCTTCCCTTTTTGTTTCTCCTCTTGTTTTTGTTCATTGGGTTCTGATTCTTGTTTTTTATCTTTGGATTGTGATGTTTCTCCTTGCTCTATGATTGTTTCTATTCCCTCTGAGATTTGTTTTCGCGTTACTCTTCTTTCACTAGGCTCGGCTTCATCTCTTTTTCGTTTTTCTTCTACATTGGATATGTGAGAAATAAGAGATTGATCTTCTATCGGTGACTCCCAAGCCGTTATTCTCCTAATCTCATCTCGTGCTCTTACTAAAGCCTCTATGGAAAAATCACCTTACTTTGTGGGTTTACTTGATTCCACTTGTTGTTCATCAAGAGCTTCTAGTTTCACTCCTCTAATTCCTACATCCGTTATGGTTATATTTTCATAGTGTTTTTTCATTCCTCCCTTACCATAATTTCCTTGCAAAGGTAGCCTAGATCGATAGTCACATATTTTCTTGTCTATGTCTATTACTAGTCATTGCTCCTTAGCATCCTTCAATAGTTCACAATCTCTCAAAAAGTGATCTAATGAATCACACCAAGGACACCTACGAGGGCCACGCACAAAACCATTTTGATTTTGAGGATTTTGATTAACTTGTGGTGGGAAATTTTGAAATTGAGGATTTTGTTGTGGTACTTGAGGTGCAAGAGGAGCTTCCATATTATACAGTTGATGATTTTGAAAATTTTGATTTTGAGTATTTTGAAAAGCTATTTGTGAAGCTTGAGGATACATGTTTTGATACATTTGAGGATTTTGCACATGAGGATGAGGATTTTGCATTGACGGATTATGCATTGGAGGAACTTGATATGCTTGAGTAGGAGCTACTTGTGGATTTTGATTCGTAGCTATAACATGTTGATTAGGCTCTTGAAAAGTCATTGGGTTCATTTGATTTTGGAAAGTTTTGGTGTAATTAGATTGTAAAGCATCTATAGTCTTGGCCGAATTGGATTGTGTAGCAATAAGACTTTCCATTTGCTTAGTGAGAATTTCCACTTGAGATTGTTCAACTACACTTTTATTTGGCTCTACTTTAAAACCTTGAGTAGGCTCCATCATTTGAGGAATAGGAGTAGAGTCAAAAATCAGAGCATGGGATTGTTCTCTAACTTGCTCCTTAGTTTGTGGAAGGCTAGCTTGAGGAAGACTAGTTTGCTCATAAAGCATGGATTGCCTTTGATGTCTATGGGCTACAACCTCTACTACTTTACGCACTTTTCGCCAATTGTCAGTAAGACCATAGCGCTTATTCGGCTCTTCTAATCGCCATTCAACTTCCCTACGAGTTTCAGGATGAAGAAGCTTAAGAAAATTGATCACAAGATCAGGTTCCAAAGTTATCTTATCCTCATTAGGAAGTTGTTCATAGCGTCTAATATACTCATTTTGTAAGTGAGTAATAGAGCTACTAGGCTTTGGAGAATTGACCCATCGTAAGAATCCATCCCGATTATGTTGGCTATAATCTTCAAGATAGAATTCTTTGAGCATCTCCTTTCTAAAATCACTCCAAGGAAGAGTATCATATTGAGTGACACGGTTTATGATAGAGCTATCAACAATTTGTTCAAAGAATGATATCAAAAGATCTTCAGGAAGACCAAAAGTCATAGCTTGCTCTTCAAACAAATCTAAGTAGCTTGTGATGTTGATGCCATTGAATTTTCCCTTCTCTCTCAACTTAGAAGAGACTATTCTTTGGCCTTGTTTCTCAACAATAAGGGATTTGAATCCTTCCTCCATCTTATGTGAATAAGCAAGTGATGCACGATGCTCTAGATCTCTCACAAATGTGTTTACTTCAGGACAAAGATGTGCACGATACTGTGAGAAATCCAGTGCAACACTCAAGACTGATGATGATGATATAATGAGGATGAAAAATATGAAACAAAGGATATGGATCACAACCTCCCAACAAGATCAGAAGCAAATGCCACGAAGCGTTTCACGTCAGGTTCAAATGTGGAGGTGATCGCAATCCGGGTGGATCGGGTCCGGTCATGGCACACACAGGGTGTATGAAGCTAATGAATGTTGGATGGTTTAAGGACATGAAAGTGAAATTAATGTTGAGTATGGAGAAGAGAGAGATGTTGAAATGATTATGGGAATGGGAATGTAGGAGTGCAAGTTAGATTTATGAACATGAATGATAAGAATGAAAGAGAACCATACACACGAATCAAATTTGGAAGGAAGAATGGTCCATTGAAGGAGCTTCCTAAACACTTCCTAATTCTAATCCATATGCATAGTCTTCTTTGGATGATATGTATGCATGACGTGAATAGATGGAATCCTTACACATAAACTAGTTTCGAAAGGAAGAATGATCCAATATTGGAGCTTCTTATACACTTTCAGACACTAATCAATATGTATGGGTATGTATGGATTATATGCATGCAAGTGAATTATGATGATAGAGTTTACTCACAAGCTCAAAGAAACATCCTCACTGGTTCAACGCAATACTGCGGAGCCTTCTCACACATAGAAGAAATAGAAGGCATGTAAAAATGCTTAAGAGACTGAGAGAGGAGACAAGAGACAAGTGACAAGTGACATGAATTAAAAGGATTTGAATTAAGATACATGTATAAGATCGTCGTGGTACGTCAAGCTAGGCAGTCTACTGATCAAAGGTGGTTCCGACCCTCAAACCATGACATTTCAACCGAATGTCACACGTAAGAAGGTGAGTTCCACTTCAGTGACCCTATGTATCTCTAGGCTCGTAACGTCTAACTAAAGAAGTCTAAGACTCATTAAAACCAGCTCTAACTCACTCACACGCTCCACCGAGGGTGAGTCAAGATAGAGATGCTAGTTTCAAGAGCCTATCCTAGATTGGAGTTCTAACTTAAATTTGAAACTAGGTACTATACTCATACTAGCCCACCTTGGATCCTCACTCGCTCAACTGAGGGTGATCGTCTCAAGGAAACCGTAAGCTAGCAAGAGCCCTATGGATGCCTAACAATGATGCTCTAGGAGTTTGGAGGGGGGTTTATATAGTTTTTTAAATGAATTTGGGCCCTTGGATCTAGAGAAATCAACTCTCAACTCTAGGATCACTACTTTTGATTACAACCATTTGATTAATCAAATCAATGGCTTGGAATTGTTCTTTCTATCAAATCTAGTGTAAAGGAGTGAAATTTAGGCGCCTTCATTCTCCACCATTGGGTCTAGGGATGATCTGGACCGTCGGATCAGTGCTGACATCAGTTTGGATAAGATAAGCCACTATTTTTGGAGAAAAGCTCCATTATTGATCTTTGATTGTCAAAAAAATCTTCTTTTATGGAAAAACTCGTGGATCCTCCTTGCTTTAAGCATAAGTGCATCTCCACCCTTGAATATGAGCTCATCTTGATCGTACAACATGGCTCAATCAGCTTTCGCCATGTGGTGGCCCTTCAACCCTTCAATTTGCTTAAACTAGAAAACTGCTCAGTGATCTTGAAAACTAGACTTTGTACTCTTTGACCCTCCAAATAGGCTTTGATGAAGATGAAACTTTGTAGGACTATGTTTCCAAAAATATCCTTCAGGAGTATGCATAAAAAACTCCCATCTGAATCTCCCTTCATAGGATAAAGTCATCAAAAGGGAAGTGAACACTAGGTACTCTCCTCAACTAAATGGTATTCTAGAGAGGAGGAACAAGACCCTGGTTGGATCAACAAGGACAATGCTTGAAGAGAGGAAGCTATCACATTATTTATAGGCAAACACAATCTCTAGTCATGTTTATCTTGTGAATAGGCTTTCATCCAAATCTCTTCAAAAGTATGACCCCTTATGAATCTTGGAATGGTAGAAAATCAACACTAGATCATTGCAAGGTATTTGGTTGTTTAGCTTTTGTAGATGTCCTTCACAAATTAGAGGTAAAGTAGATGAAAGGGAAACCAATGTAGTATTCATTGGCTATGATTCAACTCAATTGGGGTACAGGTTCTATAATCCATCCACAAAGGAATTTACAACAAGCAAGGATATTGTATTTGGAAAACATAGGTCATGGTATGATGAGGACAAACAGAAGGTAAACTTACCTTATGATCATAATTTATTTCCATCCGTTAGGTAACAAGCATGATACACAAGTGTAGGATCCAAGAAGTGAATTTGATGATGATGAAGATGAGAAGGAAAGAGACTATAAGCTTTGGAAGTCAAGAGGAAAGGCCAAAATGCAAGAATGTGGAGAATGCTCCAAGCATACACTTAGAAGGTCAACAAGGGAGAGAAAGCAACCTCAAAGGTACATATATGACTCTACATTTGTAACAAAGCATTCTATTATTTAGACATAGACTCGCTTTCAAAGGAACCTTCAACATATGAAGAAGTTCAAGGAAACCTTAATTGGCAGAAAGCTATGAAAGAAGAAATAGAAGAATTGAAGGAAATGGATACATGGGAATTAGTACCAATGCAAACAAATCAGAAGGTTATAGGTTGTAGATGGGTCTATAAAGTGAAAAACAATCTAGATGGATCCATTTTTAGGTACAAAGCTAGATTGGTTGCTAAAGTATGTGCTCAAACTCAAGGCATAGACTATGAGTAGACCTTCTTATCAATTGCCAATATGACCACCATCAAGACAATGCTTTGTGTAGCAAGTGCAAGAAATTGGAAGCTACTTCCACTTGATGTAAGAATGTTTTTCTTGTTGGTGCAAATGTCCAAGCCTTCACATTTGGCTAGACATGGAAGCAAATATGTACAAATACTTGATGAAGCATGTGAACCATTGCTTATAACATTGGATCATTTACTATTTTGTAAAAGGTTAAATCATTGAGAATCTTTCAAGGGCCTTATATTTCGTGGAGGTAGGAAGCATATTAGCTACGAGTTTTCAATGAGAGAATATTTCCTAGATCAAGGGAATAATTTTTAGCTGGAACCAAAACTTGAATTCAAATTCAAACTTCAAAGAGGACTCTTATAAAAAGGAGGCTTTGAAAATCTTCTACCATGGTGCCTCATTGTGTGCCTTCTCCTTGGTCATTTGTAGAAATTAAGTGGCCTACATCATAGCTCACTTAGTTCACTATCATTGAGCATCATTAGAATGCCAATGGTCTTATACAATCATGTTTTATAATACATATAGTTGATTGATCATCTATGTCTATGTCTCTGTTATGACTACTCAGAATAGTGAACTTTGGTTGATCATATCACAATGCGTTCCATCTATTTTGCATGATCTATAGCTTCTTGGAACTAGCTTAAAGTCCAATTTACGCTATCAGGTTTCAAAGAATTTACTTCAGCCACTTGGGAGAAATTGCCATCGAACTGCTCACTAGTCATCTACTATTCAATCCCTAAGAAATCAAGGGTAAGCTTTGGATTGCTAAATTAATTTCTCAGAGTATAGTTCATCATTTTAGATTATTCCACTTGTAATAATCATTAGCTATCTAAAATAATTTGATCCACTCAAAAGGAATCTGATCAATTGCTATTGTACTATGAGCACGGAGCAAAAGAATCTGCAGGTATGTTTGTGACACAAGCTATTTACAAAGAAGTTTGTTTTGATTAAATTGTTTCAAACATCTACTCCACAGTACATAGGTACTTTCTTGGTGTCATTTGCAAGCTAAAAGGGCCTACTATCAAAATCTGAAGTGATTTAGGGCAGGTACTAAGCAGGGTTTAGCAGTACCACCTCACTTCCATGAGTTCAAAGCATTTAAATCAAAAGGCAAGGTCAAGATGAAGAGGTTGGAGGACATACCTGAATCATCCAACCAAGCAGTAAGGAGATCACAAAGAGAGATTAAGAGGCCAATCAGATATGGGTATGATACTTCATTAGTTACTAAGCATTCTATTTATCTTGCTAAGGATTCATCACTTGAAGAGCCTTCTGCATATGAAGAAGCAAGTACCAAAGCAGAATGGAAGGAAGCTATGGATGAAGAAATAGAAGCACTCCAAGAGAATGATACTTGGGAGCTAGTACCCAAGAAAACAACAATGAAGGTAATTGGTTTTAGATGTATTTATAAAATCAAAAGAAACTTAGATGGATACATAAGCAAGTATAAAGCTAGACTTGTGGCTAACGGTTTTGCACGAACCCAAGGAGTAGATTATGAAGAGACATTTTCACCTGTGGCTAAAATGCCAACCATTAGAGTATTGGTAAGTGTAGCTGCATCTAGAAATTGGAATATGTTTCAACTAGATGTGAAAAATGCCTTTCCCAATGGCTCTATTTTAGAGGAGGTTTACATGGCACAACCTCCAACTATGAAGAGCCAAGCAAGGTAAATCATATATGCAAATTGACAAAGTCCTTTATGGTTTGAAGCAGGCACATAGGGCATGGAACCATAGGTTAACAACCTATCTTCAGGATCAAGGACTCATGATGAGCAAAGCCGATTCTTCTCTGTTTGTCAAGAGAAGTAATTCAAAAATGATATATTTATGTCTGTATGTTGATGATATCATTCTTACAGGTAGTGATGCCAATGGCATCAAAAAAATGAAAAATCAGATGATGTAGGAGTTCAAAATCAATGACCTAGGGTTTCTGAAGTATTTTCTTGGACTTCAGTTAGTCTACACAAATTTTGGAATTTATATCACTCAAAGAAAATATGTGCAGGACATGTTGAAGAAGTTCCACTTCCGGAATGCAAAGGTAGCTAGCACCCCTATGGAGGTAAACTAAAAATTGAGTGCTCATGAGGGTGATTTTCTTGAAGACATTGCACGTTATCAAAGCATAGTTGGGAGTCTAAACTATGCAACCTTAACAAGCATTGATATATCTGTGCTGAGTTAATTCATGCATAAACCTAGCGCACCTCACTTGGAAGCAGCTAAAAGGATTTTGAAATATCTCAAAGGTACTCAAAATCAAGGTCTTTACTTCCCATACACATCCGATTTGGACATTAAGCTATATTCAAATGCAAATTGGGCAAGTTGTAAGGATCCCAGAAGAAGTACTTCTGGATATTTATCCTTTGTAGGTGATAAGCCGATCTCATGGTCTTCTAAGAAGCAACCAATTGTTGCTCTATCTTCAACAGAGGCTGAATACTAGGGATTAGCTAATGCTACATAAGAAGCTATTTGGATTAGACTGCTCTACTTAGATTTGGGACTTCATACTCATTCACCTATGATCTTTAGTGATAACACAAGTTCTTTGCATCTTGCGGCCAATCCCATTTATCATGCAAGAACTAAGCATATAGAAGTACACTATCACTATGTTAGAGAGAAGCTATTAAGCAAAGAGATTCAATTGGCATATGTATCTACAAATCTGCAATGTGCAAATTTGTTAACCAAAGCACTTGATGGTACTAAACTTTGCAGGGTGCAAATGTCCAAGCCTTCACATTTGGCTAGACATGGAAGCAAATATGTATAACTACTTGATGAAGCATGTGAACCATTGCTTGTAACATTGGATCATTTACCATTTCTAAAAGGTTAAATCATTGAGAATCTTTCAAGAGCCTTGTATTTCGTAGAGGTAGGAAGAATATTAGCTATGCATTTTCAATGAAAGAATATCTCCTAGATCAAGGGAAAGTTTTTTAGTTGGAGCCAAAACTTGAATTCAAATTCAAACTTCAAAGAGGGCTCTTATAAAAAGGAGGCTTTGTAAATCTCGCAGCCATGGTGCCTCATTCTGTGCCTTCTCCTTGATCATTTGCAGAAAATAAGTGTCCTACATCATAGCTCACTTAGATCACTATCATTGAGCATCATTAGAATGCCAATGTTCTTGTACAATCATGTTTTATAACACATATAGTTGATTGATCATCTTTGTCTACTTCTCTATTATGACTACTCAAAACAGTGAACTTTGGTTGATCATATCTCAGTGAGTTCTCAACCATTTTGCATGATCTAAAGCTTTTTGGAACCACCTCAAAGTCTAATTTATGCTATCAAAGTTTCAAAGAATTTAGTTCAACCATTTGGGACAAATCTCCATCGAACATCTCACTAGTCATCTAATATTCAGTCCTGAAAAAATCAGTGGTAAGCTTTGGATTGCGAAATTAATTTCTCATAGTATAGTTCATCATTTTAGAATATTCCACTTGTAATCATTATCTATCTAAACTAATTTGATTCCCTCAGAAGGAATTTGATCAATTTCTACTATACTATGAGCATTGGGCAAAAGAAACAATAGGTGTGTGCACCAAAATAGCAAGTTTTGTGACACAAGCTATTTACAAAGTAGTCTGTTTTGATTCAATTGTTTCAAGCATCTACTCCAAAGTACATAAGCACTTTCTTGGTGTAATTTGCAAGCTAAAAGGTCTTACTATCAGACTCTAAAGTGATTTAGGGCAGGTACTAAGCACGGTTTAGCAGTACCACCTCACTTCCTTGAGGTATCCATCCATCTCTTCCAACATTTCTCAATAGATGGATCATTGAAGAGGTATACATGTCACCACCTCCAAGGTTTGAAAACCCTTATTTTCTTGCTTATGTATACAGGCTCAAAACATCATTGTATGTATTAAAACAAGATCCTAGAGCTTGGAATTTCATATTGGTAACCTATCTAAAAGATCAAGGTTTTGTTTCAAGCAATCTACGCCCTTGTTTGTTCATTAAGAAGGTTGACAATGAAGTTATCTATTTGTGTGTATATGTAGATGACATACATGTTCAAGGAATGCACCTGAATCAAAGAAGATACATTCAAGATCTACTCCTAAAGTTCAAGATCAAGAATGCTAAACCTGCAGGTACACCTTTGGAAATGAATCATAAACTTAGTGTTTATGAAGATGAGCAGATTGAAGACATTAAAGAGTATCAAATCTTGGTAAGTAGCTTGATCTATGCTACTCATAGAAGCACATATATCATATACAATGTAGAAGTGCTAAGCCAATTCATGCACTCTGTGAGAAGACCGCATATGGATGATGCTAAGAAATTACTCAAGAACCTCAAAGGCACAATCAATGAAGGTCTATTGTATCCTTATGCATCAAATTTGGATCTCAAGCTATAGTCAAATGCAAATTGGGAAAGATCTAAGGATGATAGGGAAAGTATTTCAGGACTCTCAACATTTGTAGGATCATAGCTTGTAGCATGGAGTTCCAAGAAGCAACCAACAATTGCATTATCCTCAACTGAAGCAGAGTATAGAGGTTTGACCATAGCAACACCATAAGAAATATGCCTAAGGGAATTATACAGAGATTTGGGTCTTTCTAGTTCCAAATCTCACATATTTGGAGATAATATAAGCTCTATGCATCTGACAGCAAATCCAATTTCCCATGCAAGGAATAAATAGATAGAAATTCATTATCACTTCATTAGGGAGAAGCTCATTGCAAAGGAGATTGAAATTTCTTTTGTTCCAATTGAAAAGAAAGTAGTAGATATGATGACTAAAGGACTGGATAGAAACTTTGTAGGTTTAAATCAATGGTAGGTATTCAACTTATGAGAGAATGAAGACTCAATGATGCTTTAGCTTTATGGGTGATGGAAGATTTCTCCTCCTATGCCTACGAAGGAGCTTGTGTCAGGAGAAAGGAGATAAGGAAGAGAGCTCACTTACACACTCTCACACTCAAAGAGGAGCACACACAAATTGAAGCAAAGAAGAATGATCTTCTTCTTCTTCTTCTTCTTCTTCTTCTTCTTCTTCTTCTTCTTCTTCTTCTTTGTTTCCTTCTTCCTTTATTACATAAAGATAATATGCAAGAATGACCTAATACAAAAATACAACCAGTGCAATATCTAAAGAACATTAGATAAAGAAAATCCTAATGTTCATGAATGAGTGAGCTGGCAATAAAAAAAAATGTGTCATCACTCGTGGTAGATAAATCTAGTAACACACACATATACAGATATACATGCACGCACACACATACACACACACATATATATATACATACATACACACACACATATATATATATAGAGAGAGAGATAGATAGACAGAGAGAGAGAGTATTGTAAAGAAAACTACTCGAATCTGCATGTTTTGCAAGACTCAAGACTACTAGAGTTGACCTTTTATGGAGCTTTGATGTCAAAATTTCTAGACGATTCCACACCCATGGGGATCCCTTTACATTCGTGCTCTAGAAGGAACTCTGAAGGCCAGATGATACATGAATAGGTGAAACGATAATAACAAAAGTTTCTCATTCCTTGTAACATCAATTTCCTTGCTTGTTGAAGATCTAATGATAAAGAATCGGCCAAGGTGGAAAGATACTTGTAGAAAGTTTCTGTCTATGTCGGATCTGAACGAAGAAAAATCCCCAAGATTAAGTAGCCCTATTGTCCAAGCTGCTTTGGCAAAAAAACGGGCCGCCGAGTGGATGATCAAGGCTTGAGTTAAGCACTACCTCCCCTCTATCTTATTGATTAATTCATGCATGTTTTAGTCAAAAAAATAGGAGGAATCATTATTCATATTTTTTATGTGGATGATGGGACGGAGAGCGCTTTCAAAATAGAAGATACTCTTTTTTCTGAAATGTATCCGTTATGGTGAAGTAACTGATGACGTAGCTGGCAGCAAAAGTACAAAGGAATGGGTAAATCAGCAGTAAAGAGAAAGGGCTATGGCCTTCCTCTCAAATAGTGAGTGATGGGAAGTCCTTTTCCTATCACCCTTCGACAGAGAGAGAGAGAGAGATTGTCCATTGTTCAAGCATAAAGAAAAAATCTGGTGCTTTATATTGTACTATGCAACCTTGTAATAGTTCTTACAATCATGCTATATGAGCTTAGTAGATGGCATACAAGCCAACTCTAAAGGCTATTCCTATAAATGTTCATGACCTATGGAGATTATAGATAGTATATAGGAAAAGCTTTAAGGCTAACCCCATAAAAATTGTTTCAACAGGAATCCTACATTCAGAAGTATCGTTTGGTATGCAATTCTATGATCTCAAGATGGTTGTGGATGTTGGGCTGCAATTTCATGGATGTCTACTTTTTCAGTCGATGACTTTTTAAATATATTTGTCCGTCTTAAGTTTAAAAGTAAAAGTACGTAAAAGTAAGGGGGAAAGTGAAATATAATGCGATGGTCTTTTGGAAGTTTTCAATAGAAAAAGAAATTGGATGGCAGCTCAAAGGCCAATGTAATGTGCTCATCTAATGGTAAAGGTCACGTTAACAAAGAGCATGAGAATCTAGGGCAGGATGGTATTGCTTTAGGAATTCCAGGAATCAAAGAGGCAGAGGATACAATAGAGGAAGTTATGGCTACTCAAGAGGAAGGTTCAACAATTATCATGGCAACTATAACAACTACAATCATTCAAACTACCAAGGAGGCTACAAAGGAAGGAGAGACTTCAATAACTACACAGAAGACTCAAACAAAGAGGATTCATTATTGATCATGAACATGGCTATGCCACAAGGTAAATCTGATGAGCATGTTTTCTACATCGATTCAGGTTGTTCAAATCATGTGGCAGGAAATGTGGCACTCCTATCAGATTTAGAAGATCCAAGGAAGAAGCATGAGGTACAAACAGGAGATGACACAAAACATCCTGTGGAGAAAATAGGCAATGTCAAAGCACTTGATGGAAACTTCAACCTACTCAGTAAGGTACTCTATGTCCCTACCATTACAAAGAATTTGATAAGTGTTGGGCAGATAGTAGAGAAAGGGTTGCAAGTCAGGTTCACAAAAGCAAGAGCATTTGTTGAAGATCCAAGTCAAGGATTCAGAAGAATTGCAAAAGGTGAAAAGACAGGTAGATTGTTCACATTTGAATTACAAGACACTAGAAACATTGCTCTCTTTAATTATGGTAGTCAGACACTCACAGAATTTGGAAGTATGGCACAAAAGGTTAGCACATATTGGTGAAAGGTCATTAAAGCAAATTTGCAGGGGCCAAAGTGTACTTGGACTTCCTAACTTGTCAAAACAACATATGATTTATAAGTGTAGTGCATGTCAATTTGGAAAGTCTCACAAGTTACCATTCATGAAGAAAGGTTATATACATGGAGGTCTCTTGGAGTTGGTTCATACAGATGTATGGGGACCTAGAAAGGAAGCTTCAATATCTAGATCAAGGTATTATGTCTCCTTTATTGATGATTACAGTAGATGGACTATCCTATTCTTTATGAAACACAAAGATGAAGTTTTTTCATGTTTCAAAAGATATTTGGCTCTTGTTGAGAATCAAACAGGTAAATCTCTAAAAAGGCTAAGGTCAGATGGAGGGGGAGAATACTTCTCCCATGAGTTTGATTCTTTTCTTCAAGAAAGAGGAATCAAAAGAGAGGTAACTACAAGGTACACTCCTGAGCAAAATGGAGTGGCAGAAAGGAGGAATAGGACAATTGTTGAAGCTGCAAGGTCCATGTTAAATGAAAAGCATTTGCCTAATTATCTATGGGCTGAGGCTGTATCTACAGCCACTTACTTGATCAACAGGTTGCCTTCAAAATCCCTTGATGGGATGACTCCATATGAGGCTTGGAATGGAAGAAGACAAAGCTTAGATCATTGTAAAATTTTTGGATGTATTGCTTTTGCTCATGTTCCTTCACAGGTTAGAGGCAAGATGGATCCAAAGTCAGAAAGGTGTGTATTTATTGGATATGACAACAATCAAAAGGGTTACAAGTTATACAACTCTACCAACAAAGGATTCTTCGTAAGCAGAGATGTAGTTTTTGATGAAAACAATTCATGGTAGGAAGATTCATGCAGGAAGGTCAATTTACCATATGATCTTGAAGAAGATTTTCCAAAGCTTGGTAGAGAACAACCAAAGATTGAAGAACAAGACACCTCGGAGGATGATGAAGAATCTTAGATGGAAAAGATCAAAGCATGGAAGTCTAAAGGTAAAGCAAAATTGGAGGAACTTGGACATGAGGCAGAATCATCACATCATGGCCTAAGAAGATCTATGAGGGACAAGAAAAAACCAGAAAGGTATGGGTTTGACACCTCATTAGTAACTAAACATTCTATCTACATAGCACAGGACATAAACCAAGAGGAGCCATCATCATTTGAAGAGGCCAAAGCAAAAACAGAATGGAAGCATGCAATGAAGGAAGAGATTGAAGCACTTGAAGAAAACAACACTTGGGATTTGGTGCCCAAGACTTCAACCATGAAGGTAATAGGCTCAAGATGGGTCTGTAAACTCAAGAAGAATTCTGATGGTTCCATTAACAGGTATAACTCAAGGTTTGTAGCAAAAGGCTTTGCACAAACTCTGGGAATTGATTATGAGGAGACCTTCTCTCATGTGGCAAAGATGCCTACTATTAGGGTTTTGCTTAGTATTGCCTCTTCCAAGAATTGGAAGATACTTAAACTAGATGTAAAGAATGCATTCTTGAATGGTTGGATAACAGAAGAGGTATATATGGCACAACCACCTGGTTTTGAGAATCAAGTTTATCCTAATTATGTGTGTAAACTTAACAAAGCATTGTATGGTCTCAAGCAAGCTCCAAGAGCTTGGAATTTCAGACTTGTTTCATTCTTGTCGGACAAAGGCTTTCAACCAAGCAAGGCAGATCCTTCACTCTTTATTAAATTGAGTAATTTCGAGATCATCTACCTATGTGTATATGTAGATGATATTATATTGACAGGAAATGATGCAGATGGTATGAAGAAGATCAAAGATCAGATGAGAGAAGAGTTCAAGATAAGTGATTTGGGTTCACTTAACTACTTCCTAGGTTTGGAAGTTGTCTACAAAGATCATGGTTTGTTTCTCATTGAAAGAAAGTACATTAAGGACATGTTGGAAAAATTCAAGATGCAAGATTATAAGATTGCAGGTACTCCAATGGAGGTCAATCACAAATTGAGCTCACATGAAGGTGAACTCATAGAGGACATCACATCATATCAAAGTCTAGTGGGTAGTCTCAACTATGCCACATTGACAAGAGTAGATATATGTTACAGTGTGACTATGCTAAGTCAATTTATGCACACACCAAGGAAACCACATATGGATGTTGCCAAAAGGATTCTCAAGTATCTCAAAGGAACCATAAATAAAGGACTATATTATCCTTATGTATCTGATTTAGGTTTGAAGCTATTTTCTGATGTAGATTGGGCTGGCTCAAAAGAAGATAGAAGGAGCACTTGAGGTTATCTTACCTTTGGAGGTTCAAAGATTATTTCATGGTCATCCAAGAAGCAACGCACATTTGCTCTCTCTTCTACTGAAGCTGAATATAGAGGTCTTGCCATAGCTACTCAGGAAGCTATGTGGATGAAGACATTATTCAAAGATCTTGGATTGGAATTTGGAACTCCAACTATTTATGGTGACAATATGAGTTCTATTCATTTGGCTGCTAATCCTATTTTTCATGCAAGGACTAAACATATTGAAGTTCATTATCACTATGTAAGAGAGAAGGTTCTAAGCAAAGAGATTCAAATATCATATGTCTCCACTCATCAACAATGTGCAGATATTCTAACCAAAGCATTGGATGGTACAAAGCTTTGCAAATTCAAGGCCATGATTCGTTTACAAGTAATCTTAGAAGATTGAAGACCTCAAGCATACTTGGCTTAAGGGGGAGCTGTTGGAGCAAGTGTATGACAAGCCTTAGTATTGGCTTGAGTCCCACAAAGTCATAGAAGAAGCCTTAAAATGAAGACAATGTAAAGTTCACTTGTGAACTACCTCTTGTAACTTTTGAAGAGTTTACTTAATGTAAAAGGGAAAGAATCTTAAGTGGTTAAGTCCACTTGATCAAAAAGGGAAAGAGGAGCCACGAATTCATGATTTGTGGTAGACAGAGAATCAAATCAATCACTGATTGATTGGAGAGTGATTGAGGGATGTTAGCCTCCCAAACTCAACTATAAATAGATGGTAGTTTTAGTCGTGGTTAGAGATACCTATGTGAAGACCTCCAAGAGCTGAGCTTTATGCCATATCAAGGTGTGATTACAAGGCAAACATATGTATCAGTAAGTCCATTGTATTGTACAATCAATATACTTTCATTTTCATGATCATTTGAGTTCATATTTCCATGTTCTTGTGAAGTGTACTACTCACTGCCATATCTCTCAGTTTTCTCAATCAGATTGTAGAGATGGTTTCTGTGAGCTTAGTGCATCATTTTCAGTTATTTAACTTAGTACAGTTAGCTCTATAAGTCTACTATATGCTCACCAACTTTCATTTCATTTGGGTCTTTCAATATTCAGTTATGTTCAGTTGAAGTCAACAGTGTCTGTTCATTTTCACTTCTCTCTCAGGTACCCGACTTTTTTACGCATCTTGTCAGAGCTATTTCTCAGTGTGTACTTACTTAAATTCAATGATTTAAGCTTGTTGGATTGAGCATACTCTCTAGTATAAGCGTACAAATTTTCAAAATCATTGGAGTCTTAAATCTAGAGTTATGTTCATTTTTCTGCTCACTGGTCTCATTACTATAGCAGCCTGTGAAAATCAGGATGATGTCATCACTTGTTAAACATCTTTCTCAGTGTGTGGTTAATTATTTTTTATGAGATTACTCTTGAAATTTAGCTCTTTAAGTTAAATAGACTTTCCCAAGAGGAATTAAGCTAATTGCTGCTGTGCGCAGAGAATTATGCAAAACACTCGACAGGTGTATGAACCAAAATAGCAAGTTCTTCACCTCTGAGCTAACTCCAACTTATCTGTTTTGATCTATCTTTTTGAGAGTGATCTTCCAAGGTACATAGGGTGTATAATACATTCATTGGAAAGCTAAAAGGGCCCACCATATACTCGTGGAGTTCATTTGGTTGGTGTAGATCAAGGATTTCGCAACACCTCTTCATCTTCAAGCACATACCTATCCATCTCTTCACAGTATAAACCATTTCTGGTTTGAAAAACTTGAGGGCTCCATCGAAGATGAGAACCATCGATGGATTGTCGCTTCCATGGTGCCCCCTTTTGACTCACGTCACTTTCTATGTATGCCCCAAATGGGGAGCTAGAGAGACTAGACACCTCTGCCTCCTTGGATTCACTCCCCTATAACGTACTAATTTGCGGTGACTTCAACATGGTGGAGGACCCTACAAACAGATGGAACAACAAGGGATGGGTCATTGACAATTGTGAGAAAGAAACTTGGGACAAAACCAAACTGCACTTGGATTTGGTCGAATTCAAAGACTCGAAGGGCTTCTCATGGTCAAATCTCCAAGTAGGCAAGGACTTGAGGAAAGCTAGATTGGATTGAAGCTACATTTCTTAGAACATTATTCATCACTGGGGTTGCCCTTTCGTCTCGCAATGCATGGACCTTGCCATCTCTAATCACTAATCGATCATCATCATGTTCTAACCTCTCACCAAAATTTGCAAGGCTCCTTGGTTTCACGCCTGCATGACTTCCTTCTCTCTCCCCTCTGCCCATCAAGAAATTCCTAAAGTGTGGAAGGAGGTGTTCACCTCCTGCTCATCCCCAACCAAGATTTGGAGATGTGCGATCGAAAAGTCACGGCAGATCATGATAAGAACTAAGAAGATGCTCGAGACTATTAGACGGACACGTAGAGAAGCTCTATATCATAGACTCTAGATACTTGAGGAGGAAGTGAACAAAGGAAAAGCTCAATCCTATAAGGGTCTACGAAAAATCAGAGCACTACTAAGATACGAGGAAGAAATACAAAGGAAAAAAATGCAAATATTCTTTAAGGAGTGGTGGGCTGGCAAAGCTGACAAACCCTCCAAAGAGATGTGCCGCATCCTTAAAAGGAAACAAAACAGAGAATGGATCCCCGTATTGCTAGACCCAGATGATGACATTTGCAATATGAAAGAAAAAAATTCCTAATCATTGAAGAGCACTTTAGGAGACTCCTGGGGATCTCAACCCCCCTCTCCCTCCACAACCGAGACTGCATGGCACCCATATCTAGGGTATCCTCACATAGGATCCTACACAACCTTTGCTCCATGCTTGATGACCCTATCTTGGAAGAAGAAATCATTGAAGTCATTGATGCCCTCCCTAGTGATAAATAAAAGAACTTGGAGAAGCTTGTAGAAGGTAGAAAAGTGTGTTTCGAAGTGACGAAGTTTGCTCAAACCAACCGGCACAAGACCAACCCTTGAGCTTATGGAGACTCAAATAGAACTTATAGGCATGCGATAAGTGCAAAGAAACACACTATGTACTTTGGAGCATCAAGGAGAATGAGTCGATACAAAACATATAGGTTCGCGGGTCGACTAGCTCAAAAAACTTACTATCTATGGAAGAGACAATGAACTTCAAATGCCCATAGTGACCACTGTAATTATAATTAGAAAAAATCCTTTTATGGGAGTGATACACATAGGGTTGAGTGTATGGAATGCACAAAAGTATAAGGAATAAGCAAAATATGCTATAGGAATGAATGCGACATTCACCGGTGGTACTTCCTATTTTTCACGAATACATAGAGATTGACCCGGAGGCAGCAAAATGCAAATTTCTCTCAACCTACTGAAACCAATGCTTTGAAACTTTATACGCATAACCTAGACACTAATATCTTTCCAATGAGTCATCTTGCACTCAATTTAAAGCTCTGGAGAGAGAGCAGCAGCCTCTGCAAGATTACTATTGGCGAAGAAGATGATGCAGAGAATTGAAGGAGCAAGACAATGATGGTCACAAGTGTATGTATATTGCTTCCATGTAATGTACAAGTGATTTCAAATCTTTACATAAAATCTAGGAGTGTTCCATGACTTTTACAAGTTGAATTTGAATTCAAATGAAGGTGGGAATGGTTGTTGGAGGGAATCAATTCACTTTCCTACAATCTAGGAAAAGTGAAGATCTACTTTGATCTACTTTTAGGTGATTGATTACTTGATTGAATGCAACTTTAACCACCACAAATTCGTGGGATTTTGACTCTATCTTTCTACCTTTACATGTGTAAAGCTCAAGGCTTTTACAACGGTAAATGAACCATAAAAAATTTCTCAAAAAAATACAATAAATGAGCATATTAAAAAGAACTCTCCAACGGATATTCTTTCGACGCGATAGCCTTTGATGTAGATCAAATCCACCTCAAGAATAGTGTAAGCTTGATGTTCCAATAGATCCCCCTCAAGCTAAAGTATGCTTGAGTCTTCATTCTCTGATAGGTTGAATACCTGCCATAGCTTTGAATCTACAAAGCTTTATTCCATCAAGTGCCTTCGTCATCATATCTGCTTTTCAACAAAAGAAATGTCAATCTCCTTTGCCATGAGATTATCCCTGATGAAGTGGTAATGGACTTCTATGTGCTTGGTTCTCGCATGGAAAATAGGATTTGCCGCTAGATGCATGGAGCTTACATTATCTCCAAATATGTGAGGTTTGGAACTCACAAGTCCCAAATCTGTATACAATGCTTTTAACCATATTGCCTCTTGAATTGCTATGGTCAAGCCATTGTACTCTGCTTCAGTTGAAGATAAAGCAACTGTTGGTTGCTTTTTGGAACTCCATGACACTAGCTTTGAACCTGCAAATGCTAAGTAACCAGAAGTACTTTTTCTATCATCCTTAGCTCCTGCCCAATCTGCATCTGAGTAGATTTTGATATCCAAATATGAAGAGTAAGGATAGAATATACCTTCGTTGATTGTACCTTTGAGACACTTAAGTACTCTCTTAGTCGCATCCATGTGTGGTCTTCTCAGTGAGTGCATGAACTGACTAAGCACTCCCACACTATATGAGATGTCTACCCTTGTATGGAGTAGCATATATCAAGCTACCTACCAAGCTTTGATGTTCTTTAATGTCTTCAATTTTCTCACCTTCATAAACACTTAGTTTATGATTCATCTCCAAAGGTGTACCTGTAGGTTTAGTGTTCTCCATTTTGAACTTGAGAATAAGATCCTGAATGTATCTTCTCTGAGTCAAATACATTCCTTCATCTGTATATATCACCTGCATACCTAGGAAATATGTGAGCTCACACAATAATATCATCTACATATCCACATAGATATATAACCTCATTGTGATCCCTTTTGATGAGTAGAGAAGGATCTGAGCTGCTAGCTTTGAACCCTTGATCTTCAAGATATGTAACCAACCTGTAATTCCAAGCTCTACGAGCTTGTTTCAATCCATACAATGCTTTCTTAAGTCTGCAAACATAAGATGGATGATTAGGTTTTTCAAAACCTCGTGGTTGTGACATGTATACCTCTTCACTTATCCAAC
The DNA here is from genome assembly GCA_020310875.1 of Ceratopteris richardii. Lineage (NCBI taxonomy): Eukaryota > Viridiplantae > Streptophyta > Polypodiopsida > Polypodiales > Pteridaceae > Ceratopteris > Ceratopteris richardii. The sequence goes on along the minus strand of CM035415.1, from coordinate 51,584,104 downwards.
CATTTAAGAATGCATTTTTCACATCAAGTTGGAGGAGTCTCCCATTCCTTGCAGCAGCTACACTTATCAATGTCCTGATTGTAGTCATCTTTGCAACTAGTGAGAATGTTTCCTCATAGTCTATACCATGAGTTTGTGAGCATCCTTTGGCAACTAATCTTGCCTTGTACTTGCAGACTGATCCATCTGAATTTCTTTTAACTTTATATACCCATCTGTAACCAATTACCTTTTGATTCAGTGACATTGGAACTAAATCCCAAGTCTCCATCTCCTTCAATGCATCTATCTCTTCGTTCATGGCCTTTTCCCAATTAGGGTTTCCCTTTGCCTCTTCATAGATTGAGGGTTCCTGTGAAATAGAGTCTTTTGCTAAGTAGATTGAATGCTTCGTAAAAAATGTGGAATCATATCCATACCTTTTAGGTTGTTTCTTCTCTCTTCCTGATCTTCTAGGTGCTTGTTTTGAGCATTCTCCAACCTCTTGCATCTTTGCTTTGCCTCTTGACTTCCATAGCTTGTAATCCCTTTCTCTTTCATCTTGGTCATCGTCTGTATCACTTCTTGGATCCTGGACCTGTGTATCATGCTTGCATCCTACTTGATGAGATTCAGAATCAAGATCATATGGTAGTGTTACCTTTTGTTTGTCTTCATCATACCAAGACCTCTGTTCTTCAAACACAACATCTCTACTTGTAGTGAATTGCTTGGTTGAAGGATTGAAGAACCTGTAACCCATCAGAGTTGAATCATATCCAATAAACACTGCCTTTGTTGCCCTTTCATCTACCTTACCTCTTATTTGTGATGGTACATGAACATAAGCTAAACAACCAAAAACCTTGCAATGTCCCAGACTAGGTTTTCTTCCATGCCATGCTTCATAAGGAGTCATACCTTGAAGTGATTTGGATGGTAGTCTATTGACAAGGTACACTGCAATTGAAATAGCTTCTGCCCATAGATAATGTGGTAACTTCTTCTCTTCAAGCATTGTTCGGGCTGATCCGACCAATGTCTTGTTTCTCCTCTCTGCAATTCCATTTAGTTGAGGAGAATACCTAGTAGTCACTTTCCTTTTGATACCGTTTTCCTGCAAGAACTCATCAAACTCTTTGGAGAAGTATTCTCCCCCTCCATCAGGTCTGAGCTTCTTTAGTGATCTACCTATATGATTCTCCACATGTGCAAGATACTTCTTGAAGCAATCAAAAACTTCATTCTTACTCTTGATAAAGTATAGAACAGTCCATCTACTATGGTTGTCAATAAATGAGACATAATACCTTGATCCTGCCAATGAAGGTTCTTGACTTGGTCCCCATACATCTGTATGTACTAAGTCCAATAAGTTGTTGTGGATGTAGCCTTTGTGGTTGAATGGTTGTCTTTGTGCCTTCCCAATCTGACATGCATCACACCTATTGATCATGTGTTGCTTTGATATGTTCAGCAGTCCTAGAACACTTTGATCCCTGCATATATCCTTCAAGGTTCTTTCATTCACATGAGCAAGTCTCTTATGCCACACTTCAAGCTCACTTAGGGTTTGAGACCCAAAGTTGAATAGAGCTATGTTCCTAGTTTCTCCTACTTCAAAAATAAAGAGCCTACCATGCTTCTCACCTCGGGCTATCTTCTTGAAGCCTTGACATGGATCTTCCACAAAAGATCCATGTTGGGTGAACCTAACTTGCAAGCCTTTTTCAACTATTTGGCCTACACTTATTAGGTTTTTAGTGATAGTGGATACATAGAGAACCTTACTCAGAATGTTTGTCCTGCCATTGGAAGCTTTGACATTACCAATCTTCTCCACATTGTGCTTCGTGTCATCCCTTGTTTGCACTTCATGTCTATGCTTTGGACTTTCCAAGTCAGATAGAAGAGCAATGTTGCCTGCAACATGATTCAAACATCCTGAATCTATGTAGAACAAATGATCCTCTTCTTTACCTTCTTTACGGCTTAGATTCATAAGAAGCCATGAGTCTTCATGTGGTTGATCTTCTGAATAATTGTTGTAGTACCTTCTATTATAGCTTCTATTGTTGTTGTTGAAGTTGTGCCCACCTCTGCCTCTATTGCTGCCATATCCACGTCTTCCACTTCCTTTCTGGGTCTTCCCATTGAACCAACAATTCTGAGTGGTGTGGTTGGTCTTATTGCATATGGCACAAGGTTGAACATTCTGAACTTTGGCTTTGTCTTGCTTTGATTCTTTCTTCTTCCCTTTCCACTTGCTCTTGCTTGCGAAGTTGGCTTGGGAAGTCTCTTCTTCATCTTCTTCCTTCTTCTTGCCTTTCTGCTTCTTATCCTTCTTATCTGCATATAGAGCACTAGTTGAATGACCATGATAAGAGTTACCTTCCTTTATGCTATTGTTGGCTTCTTGATTGAAGATTTTTCAACACTTTCATGCGTTGTGGCATGTGTTCATATTATTTTTTGGCCCCATTCTTGGGGACCAAGTACCTTAATTGGGGGGTCATCGAGTGATAGTTGAGAGATATGTGGAGGATGGACATGTTCATTGGTTGAATTGAGGTATGTTTGCAAGGTTAAATTTCTACCTTTCATTCAAAGTCTTGATATTTCTTACTTTTGAAATGATTGATAGGTATTACGAGAGGATTTATTGATTGCTTGGAATTGGAAAGGATTTCATATTCCATGAGTGGTCATTTCTTAAACACAAAAGATACAGGAAAGTTAGAAAGGGTTAGAAAGGAGGTATATAACTTTCTCATCCCCTTTTTGTGAGAGATCCACTTGTTTCTCATCTTTTTATTTTGTAGAATGAACACTCTATGGTGTGTCAAGGAGTGGATTTTTTACAATTAAGAATTTTTCTACCTAGAAAAACTATGGATTTCTCTATAGAACACTCTCTATGAGGCTTTCCAAAGTTTTTTGATAATCATTCCTTCTAGAGTTTTAAGAGTGCTCCACTCCTTATTTCATTCCCTATAGCCATTGAGCAATCGATCATTTCACCAAGCAAAGGTTCCTTTGAATTTACTTGTTGGGCCATGAATAGGAGCCAATCTTCATAATCAACTTTGAGAATCCTGTGAATGTCCTCAAACCTAATCAAGTGTCTTATGTCTTGGTTCTAGAGGTGTTTCCAAATGTGAAAGCCTTTGTTGGAGAGACTCTTGACCCTTTCCACATGAAGCATATTAGATCAGAATCATGCATTCTCCATTGCTTTTCATCGACTCTTCATTGTCACCCTTCTTCACAAGTTCTCTATAGGCATACTAGCTCTAATACCATGTCAAGAGAAAGTAGATAGGGAAGATATCTCTCTCACACACTCTCACACATGAAGAGAGGAGCATACATCAATTGATGCAAGGGAAAAAAATCTTCTTCTACCTTTTTTTTAACGTAAAGAGCATATAAAAGAATGACCTAGTATAACAATACAACCAGTACAATAATATAAAAAGAGAAATATGAAACAAAAACCCCAATGTTTGCAAATGAGTGATTTGGCAAGAAACAAATGTGTCATCACTCTCAATAGATAAATATGGTAAAGCTCACTAAAAGTATTGACACATATATTAGCATAACTACTATACATATCATAGAAGTGAAAGATGATATGTGTCATCCTCGGCCATCACATGTTGAGCTTTATATCTCAACATGTTTAGGAGAGAGGAGATAATTGCAATGGCTTTCTTTAAAGCATAGTAGAAAAACCATAGTACTATAGATTATGCTATAACAAACAACACATTGAAGAAGGAACCACGTTATTGATAGAACCTGGCGTATCCTATTCACGTTATTTATAAAGCCTAGTGACTTCATTAAGAAATAAATTAGGAGGTAGCTATTAATGAATTTATAATGATCGTTTTAGTATCAAATTTCCTATGCAAAACCCTATGAGAACAAGAAAATGATTTTGCAACAATTGGAAAAAGAGCATCTTATGAAATATCATCTAAGAAACCTGAAAAAACTAGAGGATTACATATAATGATAATGTTTTAGATAGCAAAGGGGACAACACACTCCTTTTTTAGGTTTATGTTGGAGCTCAAGTTCAAAAAAGGAAACTAGTACTTGAGCTAGTAGAATCGAAAGATGAGAAATGTTCATATCTACGAGATGTCCCAAAATTAATCTAAGATGAACTTATGAAAAGAGAAGAGAGAGAGACATTCAAGATAAGGTGAAATCAGAAGATTCAAGAGACACAAGAAGAGATAAAGAAAATTAGGAACTAAGAGAAAAATAAGAAGACATGAGAAAGTTAGGAAGAACCAGTTGAGAGGAAAGAGCATGAAATCCCTACCAAGAGTTTTTTAATAATAGAAATATGTCACGAGGAAGCAAATATGCTCTTGGAGGTCTAACCAAGAAGTAGATGAGGAATACCCATCCATATTAGCACCAAAAGGTGTACCTAACAACTAATTTGAAGGGTGAAAGTCCAATGGAAAGGTTCTCTATCAAGCCCCATTAAAATAAGAGAGTCTTTCAAAGAAGCATGATACGAGCTCTATCATAGGAAAAACATATGAAGAGATCGACACTAGAGGTCATGTAGTAGTATATGATCCCAAAAGTTGAAGAACCTTGGCCATAGAAATTATGTGGAAAAGAATAGGAAGGAAATTGGTATACAGAACCAAAAAGAGATCCCCCCGTTCAATGTGATTGAAATTTAGATAGAAGGGGTAGAAAACATATACCTCAAAGATGATACAAGGCTTAAGACGGTAACTCAAGACAATTAAGGAAGTCCATATGCAAGAAGAAACAATTCTAATGCATAGCTTGATGGAAAAAGTATCCATATGTTTCCTCTATGGATGGACTTATCAATGGTATCATTTCTCAACTTGAGCATTATTAGAAACCAAAGACGATGTTGGGGTCCAAGTTAACGAGTGCTTTCCATTCCTTCAATGCCTATTGACACCTACGAGTTTATGAGGAGGAAAATCTTAATATTGCAATTTCTTCCTCAATTAGTATCAACATTGGGGAAAAGGTTCTCTTTGAGTAGGAAATTATTTAGAAGAACATCTCGAGCATTGGTTTTCATTGTGGTACTCAAATCCATAGAATTAGAGTGTACTCATAGGAAAGGGCCACAAAACGTTAAGCCTAAAGAGGTGGCAAGTGCAACCTAGATAGTGGAAGCTCATTCTCGTACTCTATTATTGTGGATTATATCATAAAAAAACCATTGTTCAAAGTATAGATAGAAAGGATGACTCAAGGTACAAAAGCAAACTCAAAAGTAATTAGGGAAGTCCAAAGGGAAGAATAAAGAAGCCTCAAAAATCAACAAGGAATCTTTCAAGTGTAGGATATCTCATTTTGGAGAAAGAGGTTAACCTCTCTGGGTAGCTAGGTGGGTTCAACCAAATGAAAGCTATTGAAGTCCTAGGGGATGAAAGACGCCCACCCAAATAATGAAAGCTTCTTCATTCGCTCTACTTGCATGGACACCTAAGCCAAGAAATCATGTGGTCCTAGAGGTAAAGACCTTCTCAATTTTCCTTGGAAGAGCCCCATAAAAGCGAAAATTCCATCACATAGTGCTTCAAGTCCAAAGAAAAAAAGAAGAAGGGAAAACCAAGAAAACTAGATTTGAATCCATAGTCAAACCAAGTCATCCATTAAAAATTTAGCATCTTCCCATTCAAAGTTTAGGTTTTCATTGAACCCTCTAAAGAAAATGTCATTTGCCAATGGCTAATGGAAAGAAATATAAATCTAGATTTTTTCTAGTTTCAAGAGTTTAAAAACAATTGTGAGGGGCTCTTGAAACTACTTAAGAATATCTCTATGGAGCACTATTGATTTACCATGGCTGACCCATGCAAGTGTGGTGGCTCAATAGTAGGCTTCAAGTAGTGTTGGTCTTGATGTTGGTGCAATTCAAGCCTTCACAATTTTGCTTGGATTACTTCTAGAAGACACCACTTGAAGGAAGGACCATAGGAACTTATGCTTATAAGTTCTTACCTTTTTACTCCTTGTAAAAGTCTAAAAGACTTGGCATTTCTTATGTACACACCTACTTGATTAGAGTCGTGAAAAAAGTTGTTGATTGATTGAGAAAATATCTCATTACTTTTTAGGTGAAAGATTCTAGGAGTTTGAATTTGAATTCAAACTTGAAGTTTCAACTCAACTCTTTAAAAGATGCAAGTCAAAAGTCGCGAGTAGCTTAGCTCATCCTAGCTCACTTCCCGAGACATCTATCATTTGTATCTGAGTGTGTATGAGTGCTACATTGAAGCTCATACCTCATTACCTCATCTAGCTATGGTTATCATGCTAATGAGATTGTACAATTATGTCAATTAATAGATATATTCACATTCATCAACTCTGTGTTCTCTGAGTGTACCACTTCAAGTCTGCCAACTTCAAAGAGGCATATTTCAGTGCCTACTTCATCAAATCAAGTGATTCAAAGCTTGCTCGACTCAGCTCAAAGTATACTACAAGGGTACAAAGTTTGAAGCAACTTGATTCAGCCAATCTCGAGAAATTGTCGTCGAAGTGCTCACTGGTATTTGTCTGCATACTTCCTAAAAAGTCGAGGATGTCCATAAATTTGCTAAAGTGATTTCTCCTAGTATAGTTTATCATTTTGAATGATTCCACTTGCAAATGGTAGCTTACTAAGCTAATAGAATACCTCTAGAAGGAATTTTGCCAATTGTAAGTGTACTGGTCATACTGAGTGAAAGACTGAGCAGGTATCAACACTAAAAATAGAAAGTTTTCTAGCTTGGTGATTCACAAACTCATCTATTTTGATCAAGTCATTACTCAAACCTTTTCCAAAGTACATATAGCATTTCTTGGTATCATTTGGAAGCTAAGGGTGTCTACTAATCATATCTGGAGTCACTGAGGGCTGGTGCAAAGCAAGATTAGCAGCACCTACTTAATCTTCTGGAGGATCCATCCATCTTTCCCAACAGTGGTACCAGAGCAAACAAGGTAACATGGGAGATGGTTTTCCTTCATTCATTGATAAATTGGACAGGAACAATTATCAAGCTTGGTCTCTGAGGATGAAGACCTATCTACAAGGAAGAAGTCTATTTGGATTCATCTCAGGAGATGAGGAATTGCCCTCATTCAAAGCAAGGGATCTACCCACCAAGGAAGAACAAGAAAGGCTTAATACATGGTGTGCAAAAGATGCATATGCAAGGTCTTATCTTCTTAACTCTATATCTGATTTCCTTTTACCTCACATTAGGAATTGTAAGAATTCCCAAGAAACTTGGGAAACCTTGTCATCATATTTTTCATCTAATACAAGGGCCAGGAAGAATCAATTGTGGATTGAATTCACAACCCTTAGGAAGCAACCAAAGCAATCAGTCTCAGAATTTGTGACTAAGATCAAGGATGTGGCAGACCAATTAGCAAGCATAGGAGAGGAGATTGAAGAGGAACAAATAGTAAGGCAAGTAACCAATGGACTAAAGGCAGATGATAAGTGGGAAAGCTTCACTACTGCAATGGATCTCTACATGGATATGCATACCCCAGATCTCACAACTCTGATGGGCCAACTATTCACACATGAAGCAAAGTTCACAAAGGTTGGAGATACATCTAAAGGTAACACTCCTTCTGCCCTATATACTGATAAAAAGGTTAAAGACAAAGGTAAAAGTAAAAAGCAAGAAGATGAAGGTTCTACCTCCCAAGCCAACTAGGGAGAGGTAGATCTTCAAGAAGCAGGGGCAGAGGAGGTAAGCAAGGTAGGGGGAGACCCTACAATTCATCACCATGCAATATTTGTGGATTGTCTAACCACACCACAGATGAGTGCTACAAAAACTACAAAAATCACAGAGGAAGAGGCTATCAAAGAGGTGGATACTCTCAAGGCAGAGGAAGGTTCAACCAACACCAAGGCTACAATGGCTACAACAATAACTACAACAACAATTACAACAACAACCATAATGGTAACTACCAAGGAGGATTCAGAAATAGGAAAGACTACAACAACTACACAGAGGAGCAAGATGACTCCCTATTGATTATGAATATGACTTCCAAGCCAGGTATCAATGATGATCATCTGTTTTATATTGATTCAGGGTGTTCTAATCATGTAGCTGGCAATGTGGCACTACTCTCTGATCTTGAGGAACCCAAGGGCAAACATCAAGTACAGACAGGTGATGATACTAAGCATTCTGTAGTAAAGATTGGAAATGTAAAAACTTGTGATGGTAACCAGAACCTATTGAGCAGGGTACTTTATGTACCAACCATTACCAAAAACTTGATGAGTGTTGGTCAGATTGTGGAGAAAGGTTTGCAGGTCAAGTTCAATCAACATGGAGCATATGTAGAGGACCCAAGACATGGATTCAAAAGGATAGCCAAGGGAGAAAAATCAGGTAGATTATTTACTTTTGAGCTAGAAGACACCAAAAACATTGCTTTATACAATTACAAGGATCAAACACTTTCAGAATTAGAAATATGGCACAAGAGATTAGGTCACATAGGTGAAAGGACCTTAAAGCAAATGTGCAGGGACCAATGTGTGCTTGGGATACCTAATGTATCCAAGCAACACATGATTTACAAATGTGGTGCTTGTCAGTTTGGTAAGTCTCACAGATTGCCATACTCAAGGAAAGGTTTTAATGCATGAAGACTACCTAGACTTGGTACACACAGATGTTTGGGGACCTAGCAAGGATCCCTCCATTTCAGGATCAAGGTACTATGTGTCTTTCATTGATGATTATAGCAGATGGACTGTGTTATACTTTATGAAGCACAAGGATGAAGTGTTTAATTGTTTCAAAAGATATCTTGCACTGGTTGAAAATCAAACTGGAAGGAACTTGAAGAAGCTAAGGTCAGATGGAGGAGGTGAATACTTCTCAAATGAGTTTGAGGACTTCTTGCAGGAAAGAGGCATCAAAAGGGAAATAACCACAAGGTACCACCTGAACAAAATGGGGTAGCTGAGAGAAGGAATAGACTTATTGTTGAAACGGCTAGGTCCATGCTTAATGAAAAGAAGTTGCCAAATTATCTTTGGGCAGAGAGTGTATCTACTGCCACCTATCTCATAAAGAGGTTGCCATCAAAGTCACTTGATGGAATGACACCTTATGAAGCTTGGCATGGTAAGAGACCATCATTGGATCATTGCAAAATTTTTGGTTGTGTAGCATATGTGCATATTCCCTCACAGGTAAGGGGAAAGCTAGAACCTAAAGCAGAAAAATGTATGTTCATTGGTTATGACTTGAATCAAAAAGGGTACAGATTCTACAACCCAACCAATAAAGGGTTCAAGGTAAGCAGAGATGTCATCTTTGATGAGAATGACTCATGGTATGAGAATGATTGCAGGAAGATTAGTCTACCCTATGATTTGGAAGAGGAGTTTCCAAAACTCTCAAAGGAAGAACCAATCCAGAAGGAAGACTCAAGTTGAGAAGATGATGACACAATCAATCTTGAAGAATTCAAGGCATGGAAGTCCAGAGGCAAGATGAAGATGAAGAAGCTTGAGGATATACCAGAATCTTCAATTCAAGCAATAAGGAGATCTCAGAGAGAAAGTAAGAAGCCTATCAGATATGGGTATGATACATCTCTTGTAACTAAGCATTCAATTTATCTTGCAAAGGACTTGTTAAGTGAAGAACCAGGTTCATATGAAGAGGCAATCACCAAACCAGAATGGAAAGGAGCTATGGATGAAGAAATAGAAGCTCTCAAGGAGAGTGACACATGGGACTTGGTACCCAAGAAGGACTCTATGAAGGTGATAGGATCCAGATGGATCTACAAACTAAAGAGGAACTCTGATGGTACAATCAACAGGTACAAAGCTAGGTTGGTAGCCAAGGGTTTTGCACAAACCCAAGGCATTGATTATGAGGAGACATTTTCTCCTGTGGCTAAGATGCCAACAATCAGATTATTGGTGAGTGTAGCTGCATCCAAAAATTGGAACATGTACCAATTAGATGTCAAGAATTCTTTCTTGAATGGATGGATATCTGAAGAAGTCTACATGTCACAACCACCTAGCTATGAAGATCCCAAGAAGGTAAATTATGTTTGTAAATTGAAGAAGGCTCTATATGGATTGAAGCAGGCACCTAGAGCATGGAACTATAGGCTGACAGCATAACTCCAAGACCAAGGGTTTACTATGAGCAAGGCAGATACTTCATTGTTTATCAAAAGGAGCAATTCAGAGGTAATCTATCTCTGTGTTTATGTTGATGACATCATCATTACAGGTAATGATGTCCAAGGAATCAGAAGCATAAAAAACCAGATGATGAAGGAGTTCAAGATCAATGATCTTGGATTATTGAAGTACTTTCTAGGACTTGAATTGGTTTATACTAATTCAGGTATATATATCACTCAGAAAAAGTATGTACAAGACATGTTGAAGAAGTTTAACCTGCAGGATGCTAAAGTCTCAAGTACTCCAATGGAAGTCAACCTAAAGCTAAGTGCTCATGAAGGGGATGAAGTCCAAGACATTACAGGATATCAAAGTATGGTAGGTAGTTTGAATTATGCTACCTTGACCAGAATTGACATAGCATATGGAGTTAGTGTGCTAAGTCAATTCATGCACAAACCAAGGATACCTCACCTTGAGGCTACAAAGAAGATCTTGAAGTATCTAAAGGGAACTCAGAACCATGGTTTGTACTTTCCTTATACATCAGATATTGACATTAAAGTGTATTCAGATGCAAATTGGGCAGGATGCAAGGATGATAGGAGGAGCACATCAGGATACTTATCTTTTGCAGGTGATAAAACTATTTCTTGGTCAGCCAAGAAACAACCAACAGTGGCATTGTCATCCACTGAAGCAGAGTATAGAGGGCTAGCCAATGCCACTCAAGAAGCTATTTGGTTAAAGCTTTTGTATATAGAGCTAGGCCTATACACTAGGCCCCCAATTATCCTTGGAGACAACACAAGCTCTCTTCACCTTGCAGCTAATCCAATATATCATGCTAGAACAAAACACATAGAGGTTCATTACCACTATGTGAGAGAGAAGTTGCTAAGCAAGGACATTCAGTTGACCTATGTGTCTACTAATATGCAATGTGCAGATTTACTCACCAAAGCTTTGGATGGAAACAAATTATGCAGATTCAAATCCATGATTGGATTACAGGATGTGATTGAAGATTGAAGATGAAGACTTAAGCCAAAGTGTTTGGCTTGAGGGGGAGCTGTTGGTGCAATTCAAGCCTTCACAATTTGGCTTGGATTACTTCTAGAAGACACCACTTGAAGGAAGGACCATAGGAACTTATGCTTATAAGTTCTTACCTTTTTACTCCTTGTAAAAGTCTAAAAGACTTGGCATTTCTTATGTACACACCTACTTGATTAGAGTCGTGAAAAAAGTTGTTGATTGATTGAGAGAATATCTCATTACTTTTTAGGTGAAAGATTCTAGGAGTCTGAATTTGAATTCAAACTTGAAGTTTCAACTCAACTCTATAAAAGATGCAAGTCAAAAGTCGCGAGTAGCTTAGCTCATCCTAGCTCACTTCCCGAGACATCTATCATTTGTATCTGAGTGTGTATGAGTGCTACATTGAAGCTCATACCTCATTACCTCATCTAGCTATGGTTATCATGCTAATGAGATTGTACAATTATGTCAATTAATAGATATATTCACATTCATCAACTCTGTGTTCTCTGAGTGTACCACTTCAAGTCTGCCAACTTCAAAGACGCATATTTCAGTGCCTACTTCATCAAATCAAGTGATTCAAAGCTTTGCGGATTCAGCTCAAAGTATACTACAAGCATACAAAGTTTGAAGCAACTTGGTTCAGCCAATCTCGAGAAATTGTTGTCGAAGTGCTCACTGGTATTTGTCTGCATACTTCCTAAAAAGTCGGGGATGTCCATAAATTTGCTAAAGTGATTTCTCCTAGTATAGTTTATCATTTTGAATGATTCCACTTGCAAATGGTAGCTTACTAAGCTAATAGAATACCTCTAGAAGGAATTTTGCCAATTGTAAGTGTACTGGTCATACTGAGTGAAAGACTCAGCAGGTATCAACACTAAAATAAAAAGTTTTCTAGCTTGGTGATTCACAAACTCATCTGTTTTGATCAAGTCATTACTCAAACCTTTTCCAAAGTACATATAGCATTTATTGGTATCATTTGGAAGCTAAGGGTGTCTACTAATCATATCTGGAGTCACTAAAGGCTGGTGCAAAGCAAGATTAGCAGCACCTACTTAATCTTCTGGAGGATCCATCCATCTTTCCCAACACTTGATTCTCGAAATACTGAATTGGGATTGGCAAAAATTACAGCAAGCTATCATTGATCTCAAAGACTCCTCTAGTTTCTCATGTTCAACCTTTAGACTATTGCTAAGCTTTGCAAAGCTAGATTAGGTAGGTGTTATCTCTCTCAAAAAGATCATTGGTCTCTTTGGGTTTCCCACCCTCACCTCTGCACTAACATTGAATTTTCAAATCAGTTCTCAAAAAGGACCGTTTTCCACTCCTCTAGCACTGAGGGTAAGAGGACTCCATGGTTCCATGCCATCCAGCAACATTTCTGCTTCCTTCTCTCTATTAGGAAATTGAGCAAGCTTGATGAAAACTTCTCAAACATGATCCTCCCAAAAACTCATTGGATCAATGTTGTCAATGACATTACTCTAATCTTGCATATAATAAAAAATGAGATCCAAAGAAGCACAAAATAAGAGAGAAGTTGTTTAGAACGATTTCTCACTTCAAGAAAGAAATTAACAAAGAAAAAGGTCATTTTTGAGAGGAATTCTTCAAGATCAACATTAAAATCACATACAAAGAAATTAAGAAACCAAAGTACTTCTTCAATGAATAGTGAGAAAGCAAGACATATAAACTATCAAAGCAAATGTATAGACTTTTTAAGGAAAAGCACGCCCAAGTTTTCCCTTCTAGAATGACTAGCTGAATTGGATCCGAATGCATAAGGAAGATTTGTTGGTTATGAGTAATTTCAAAGGGTTAACCAAGGTTTCTTCTTGGTTAGTTGTTCAAAGGTGTGATTGTGTGGATTTTATCTCCAAAATTCATCCAACAAGGTCCCCCAAGATATTGGCCGAAGGCTTGATAGCCCAATGACTAGTGGCAAGATAAAGGACAATATCAATGCCCTTCCCAAAGCGAAACCTTGGGCCTTGATGGGCAGGGTGAGTCAAGATAGAGATGCTGGTTTCAAGAGCCTATCCTAGATTGGAGTTCTAACTTAAATTTGAAACTACGTACTATACTCGTACTAGCCCACCTTGGATCCTCACTCGCTCAACCGAGGGTGATCGTCTCAAGGAAACCTTAAGCTAGCAAGAGCCCTATGGATGCTTAACAATGATGCTCTAGGAGTTTGGAGGGGGGTTTATATAGTTTTTTGAATGAATTTGGGCCCTTGGATCTAGAGAAATCAACTCTCAACTCTAGGATCACTACTTTCGATTACAACCATTTGATTAATCAAATCAATGGCTTGGAATTTTTCTTTTTATCAAATCTAGTGTAAAGGAGTGAAATTTAGGCGCCTTCACTCTCCACCATTGGATCTGGGGATGATCTCGACCGTCGGATCAGTGCTGACATCAATTCCGATAAGATATGCCACTATTTTTGGAGAAAAGTTGCACTATTGATCTTTAAATTGTCAAAAAAGTCTTCTTTGATGAAAAAAACTCGTGGATTCTCCTTGCTTTAAGCATAAGTTCATCTCCACCCTTGAATATGAGCTCATCTTGATCGCACAACATGGCTCAATCCGCTTTCACCATGTGGCAACCCTTCAATCCTTCAATTTGCTTAAACTAGAAAACTGTGGTGACCTTGAGAACTGGACTTTGTGCTCTTTGACCCTCCAAAAAGGCTTTGATGAAGATGAAACTTTGTAGGACTATGTTTCCAAAGATCTCCTTTAGGAATATGCAAAAAACTTTTATCTAAATCTCCCGTTTACAAGTTTGACTACATTTGGAAGCTTGCAACGTGGCGTTAAGGTGTCTAGCGAAGTGTGATAGCCTTCAAACTTTTTACAAATATGTAGCCACATATGGTCTTTATACATGCCAAACCATATGGCTAACAAAAATTCCTATACAAGATTTTGTAGGGTTTAAGTGGAAAAATTACATTTTTTACAAAATGCACATGGCATATCAATGTGCTAGAAAATCCATTTTCATGTGAAATTCGGGCTATAGACTGAATTTGATAGGCTTTACAAGTATATGAATTTTCATGTGATTTGGAGATATTGAAATTTTTACCCTAATTTCCAAAGTTTGACCAGCTTTGACCGCAACCTTGGATTTGCTCAATTTCTTCCAAAGTTTGCAGGTGAACTCCCTTTGACATCCTTGATGCATCTTGGACTTCTTTTATAGGCAACATAAGAAACATTGAAGGAAAAATTGATCATATGCATGAATGAGTAGACAATGTGACATGAAGCAAAATTTGCATGAAAGAAAGAATTGAAACACGCAACATGAATATGTATGAACAAATGGGCAACATATATGCAAATGAACAAGCAACACTGACATCAAGAAAGAAAACAAACAAGCATCAATATGAAGTGGAAGTGGATGTATTGAGTCGTTTTAAGCATCAGTTCCTCTCATCTTGAAGAAAAATTTGTACCTTTTTCATAAAGCAATCTACCTTTAATACGATTATAAACAAAGATTTAGGATTTTAAAGAGACATCTTTGATCTTTAGCTTATTTTAGATCAACTCCTTTCTTACATAAATATGAATATTCTCTTTATCTAATAACATGCAAGGAAATCTAACCAAACTCCACTAATGCATAAATCTGCCTATATAGCCCGTGATTTATTCTACTATGCCTCCTTATCTTTCTTTGACTTGCTATCCCTTTTTTTTAATAATGATGATTCAGAAACTTTAAGGTTACGATCACTTTTTTGGGGTAGAAGAAAGTGTAAACTTCTTGGTAACATGTAGCAGTTTTTTTTTTTTATGACGGGGAAAAATTAAACCCGGATACAAGGTACAACCATTTTTTATGACGGAGAACAGGTTATATATGCATGTTTATGTATGAAATTCATGTCATCAAAATAAACCTCCAAATCTACATGCCCTATCTTTCCATAATCCTAGATTATAATCAATTTCTTAGTAGATAAATTGCTACTTAAGATATAATTTTACACAAGTAGAGAAATCATCATTTCCCATTTATTTTGACTCAAGTGATGTGGATATGCAATGCAATGCAAAGACTGAAAACAAACATGCATGAAACAAGAATGGAAAAAAAGTAGAATGAACTTGAAAAAACACAAAGCAACATTAACTTGAAAAATTAATGATATTTTTATATGTTTATATATATATATATATATATATATATATATATATATATATATATATATATATATATATATATATATATATATATATATATATATATATATATATATATATATATATATATATATATATATATTATAACATGGATACTCCTAGTTATGAATCGGCCTCATTGTTGTCATCTTCTTCAATGTCCTCATCCAAAATGTACTCATCATTATCACGTTTCTTGAATAGCTTTATTCTTTTACCTACAATCAAAGTTCTAACTGCAACACCATTTAATTCACGAAGAGCATACGTACCATTGTTGTTGACTTTTGATACAATGTATGGCCAAACCACCGTTGAGTGAGCTTTTTGCGTGCATCATATTGAGACTCAAATGTACTATCATAAATGAGCACCCAATCTCCTACTTCAATTGGCTTAGGATGCAATCGATGAGTTTTATCAAAATAATGCTTGTTCTTCATTCTAGATTCTCTTAATTTTTCAATGGCATCATCAAGTCTTAATTTACCTTGTTCTAACTGTTTAATGTGCAAACTCAAAAAATCATCAGTAGACATGTTTTCAGACCAAGGCAAATTTGACCATGCGGAAATATGAGACTGAATTGGAAACAATGGTTTTTGACAGTACATGAGTTCAGCAGGCATATACCCAGTAGTATGTGTGCATGTCATTCTATCTGCCCAAAGTGTAAAAGGTAAGAATGTAGGTCATTGTTTGATGTCACCGTTACATGCTTTAGATATGGCTTTCACAATAGTTGGATGCCCTCTCTCTATTTTACCAGTGGCCTCTATATTATATTTAGTAGTGAGAGACAAATGAATACCATGATGTTCAAAGAACTCTTTGGCTTCTCTCGCATTTAACTCTCCCCGATCGGTAACTACTTTCTCTATGTACCCAAAGCCACTTATGACATCTTCAAGCAAGAATTTGCAAATATTTTAAGTGGTCTTAGATCGTGTGCACGCCCCTCTACATGATTAGTTAAGTCTTCTCTTGCAAGTACAATGTACTGCATTTTGTCAATACCTTTAGGCATAGTTACAAGATCTACTACCCACTTATAGTGAATACAAGGTGGATAAGTAGGATGCAATGGATCTCTATGTTTGACTGATGAATGAAGTTGACAAGTAGAACATGTAGAAACATAGCTACTAATGTCAACATACATCCTAGGCCAATAATAGGTACTTCTAATTTTTTCATATGTTCCAAAAAATCCTTTATGACCTACCTATAATGTCTCATGCATTTCCTTCATTACTTGCAATTGAAGACCTCGTTTTCCTAGGAATCGTTGTGGATTCATAACCTTACCCTTAGTATGACTCCAAAGATAACCGTTACATAGGAAAAAGTTATAAGCTTGTTTCCTAATGTTACGAAATCTATTCGTAGTCTAGCTAGGTAATGGTTGTAGTGTACTCGGATACTTTTCTATGTCTCTCCATTCATTTTCGTACTCAGACTCATGAAATTTCTCATACTCGTATATATATGGAACATATTCAAATAAGTTCACATTCTTTATTAGATCAATTTCAAGATCATCATCAAATCTAGCTCTCGATAACATATCAGCAACTGAGTTTGACTTACCTAAAATATGAACTAACTTAGGATTTATGAACTTAATATATGAGATCCATCTAAGCATGGCTATATCAAAAGATGAACAATTGGCTATTATTCCAATGAGAGGCAAACAATCAGTATCAACTTTGACATTTGCACCATTGAAATATTCTTTGTCTGTTTTCAAAGTTGTTACCATTCCCCATAGTTCTCATTTGATCTGTGGATATTTTTGTTGTGTTTCATGTAAAATTTTGGCACCAAATCTAATTGCATATCTATTCCCTTCACTATCATCTTGACTTATGACCCAACCTATACCAATAGGACTAGTATGAACAGTCAATATAATAGGTTTTTTAGCAGAATAGTCTACACACTTAAGGATGGGAGCTTCAAGCAATAATTTCTTCAATTTATGCATAGCTTGAGTGTGTTTGTCCCTCCAAATAAATTTTCCTTTCTTCCTCAACAAGTCATAGAGACAATCAGCAACATGAGCAAAGTATGGGATCCAAATAACATAAAAGATGCAAGCACCAAGAAATTTGCGTACCTCACTCACATTGTTACATGTTTCAAAAATCTTGTTAATGGCATCAACTTTTTGTGGGTATAGCTTTCGACCATAATGACCATAAATGTTCAACAATAAGAACCTCGTTGACACCAAAAACAGATTTTTCTATGGAAAATGTGAGACCTATTTCTTCAAATCCTTGAAATATTCTTTCACAATCAGAGATATGGTCAAGAACAAATTTACCACATCTAGATGAATCTAAAGTAATGTCCTTTGCACATTCCTCACTCCCTTTAATTAGAGTATCATCAATGAATGGCATGGAATATTAATTGGAATGGCATGGAATATTAATTGGAATGGCATTTTTCACATCAATCATTTTTTTGTTACTTCCTTGGGGTAATGGTTGAGCTATGTGTTTGGTTTTTTTGTCTACAGTTTTGTACTTTGTTTCAACTAAGGCATCATGTGTTTGGTTAAATTTTGAGCACTTGTCAACATTGAGAGCATATTCTTGGATAAGAGCATACTCATCAAGGGAAGAAAGAAGAATAATATGGGAATTAGAGTTTTGTTGAAGACATAACTCTAACTCCTCAAGAGTAGAGAAACAATGAGATGTTTCAATCACATGCTCAATGTTCTCATCATGTTCCATGATTTTGTTGTTTTTATAATTTTTTTGGGTTTTTTGGAAAAACTTCTTGGACAATTGACTCTTATGAAGAAAATCTAATCTAGAATGTGGAAAAAAAAGTGATAAACTATTGTACATGTTGGTTGCATGCGAAATGTCAAACCAATATCCACTGTTGTCTCGCTCAACAATAGAGTCTATCCGAAATTTTGATCATATGTAGCTCCAAACATGAATCGAGGTGCACAATCACTACAAGCATGCTCATGACCCTGAGTAACAATAGGTTTCTTTCTAATTGACAATCGATTCCTAAGATGATTCACTCCTACCGTCATGAATTGAGGTGATTGCATTCCATCCTTAGACTTAAATCTAGCATAGGTAGACCGATCATCCATGGCTTTAGTTTCCATATAACTCTCACAAATAAAGGGTTGAACTAAGAGAACTTCATAGGAGCAATTATCTTGAATAAAAAAGTGAAACTCTTCTGTGATTCCTCCTATGGATATGCGCACACTAGCACAAGCTCCATACAGGTTACCTACACCATTATTTGCACAAGCTCCATACAGCTTACCTACACCATTACCTACACCATACGCCGATAAAGTTATCTTTAAAAACAGGCTTTGCAATAGAGGAAAATTATTCTAAAGACATAGTCACTTGACTCTTAAGCAAAATGTCATCTAAAATCTCCATAGGATCTATTTTTCTCTCAATTTCTGAAATCAAGATGGCTTTAGGTTTTCTCTGGTTTCTTTTGTTTTTGCTCAGGATCTTGTTTTTGTTCATGTTCTCGTGTTTGGTCTCCAATTTGTTTTGATTGTTCTTGTTTATCTAAAGGCTTTGGTTCTGTTTTTCTTTGCTTTGTCTTCTTCCCTTTTTGTTTCTCCTCTTGTTTTTGTTCATTGGGTTGTGATTCTTGTTTTTTATCTTAGGATTGTGATATTTCTCCCTGCTCTATGATTGTTTCTATTCCCTCTGAGGTTTGTTTTCATGTCACTCTTCTTTCACTAGGCTCAACTTCATCTCTTTTTTGTTTTTCTTCTACATTGGATATGTGAGAAATAAGAGATTGATCTTTTATCGGTGACTCCCAAGCCGTTATTCTCCTAATCTCATCTCGTGCTCTTACTAAAGCCTCTATGGAAAAGTCACCTTCCTTTGTGGGTTTACTTGATTCTACTTGTTGTTCATCAAGAGCTTCTAGTTTCACTCCTCTAGTTCTTACGTCCGTTATGGTTATATTTTCATAATGTTTTTTCATTCCTCCCTTACCATAATTTCCTTGCAAAGGTAGCCTAGATCAATAGTCACAGATTTTCATGTCTATGTCTATTACTAGTCGTTGCTCCTTAGCAGCCTTCATTAGTTCACAATCTCTCAAAAAGTGCTCTAACGAATCACACCAAGGACACCTACGAGGGCCACACACAAAAGCATTTTGATTTTGAGGATATTAATTAACTTGTGGTTGGAAATTTTGAAATTTAGGTTTTTGTTGATAAGGTATTTCTTGAATAGGATAAGTTGGATTTTGATAAGGTAATTGATGTATTTGAGGAGCTTTTGGAGCAACATGTGGTACTTGAGGTGCAATAGGAGCTTCCATTGTATATGGTTGATGATTTTGAAAATTTTGATTTAGAGGATTTTGAAAAGCCATTTGAGAAGCTTGAGAATACATGTTTTGATACATTTGAGGATTTTGCACATGAGGATGAGGATTTTGCATTGCAAGATTTTGCATTGGAGGAACTTGATATGCTTGAGTGGGAGCTACTTGTGGATTTTGATTGGTAGCTATAACATTTTGATTAGGCTCTTGAAAAGACATTGGGTTCATTTGATTTTGGAAAGTTTTGGTGTAATTAGATTGTAAAGCATCTATAGTCTTGGCCAAATTGGATTGTGTAGCAATAAGACTTTCCATTTGCTTAGTGAGAATTTCCACCTGAGATTGTTCAATGACACTTTTATTTGGCTCTACTTTAAAACCTTGAGTAGGCTCCATCATTTGAGGAATAGAAGTAGAGTCAAAAAGCATAGCATGGGATTGTTCTCTAACTTGCTCTTTAGTTTGTGGAAGGCTAGCTTGAGGAAGACTAGTTTGCTCATAAAGCATGGATTAACTTTGATGTCTATGGGCTATAGCTTCTACTACTTTTCGCACTTTTTGCCAATTCTCAGTAAGACCGTAGCACTTATCCGACTCTTCTAATCGTCGTTCAACTTCCCTACGAGTTTCAGGATGAAGAAGCTTAAGAAAATTGATCACAAGATTGTTGATATATTTAGGTAGTGATGTGTGTGAACACACTAGGACCGTCGGGGCACTTTTTTCCCTCTTTAGGAGGTTTTTTTCCCCCGGCTTGTATATACGCCTATTGCCCTAATGGGCTACTTATCTTTGTACATTCTCTAGTAATACACTCACTATTGTGTGTTTGTGCTCCAAGCTTCTTCTTCTTCCTTGTGTTGTTCGCGTGCTTCCGCAGACATCTATCTCCAACTGGTATCAGAGCAGGTCGTCGCTTCATCTAGGGCGCCGTCGACACTCCTCCGTTTGCAGTCTTAGAATCACACGAATTTTGGTGAGCATACTCAACGTGTTTCCGAGATCAAAACAGCTTCGCTATGTGGTGCCGAAATCGCGATCTGAGCTCGTTTCGACCTCCAAACGCACTATCATAGCGCTTGTGCAGGCTATTTTGTCTTTTTGTGCCAAAGGTATATACCAGTTTTCTGTTCGCCAGTTTAAGCGTATCAAAGTCTGCTACAGGTCTAGTAGAACTCGTCTGGGCAGTCTTGTTCAACTTTTTGAGATACAGTCAATCGTCTGCATCAAGGTATTTTAGTCACCGTCCATGGCTGAAAGCACTGATGTATTTCGTATGTTGGCTGTTGAGGATAAGTTGGATGGTACCAACTACCCATTATGGGCTTATATGATGCGACATGTATTGGTTGCAAAAGGACTCTGGAACATTGTGATGGTGTTGAAAGACGTCATGTTACACCTGCAACTATAGGTACTGCAAATACAGGTGCTGGAGCTGATGAAGATGGTGATGAAGATGATATTCCGCAGATTCCTGTTTGTGCTGCTGTATCTGTTGCACCTACTATAGAGCAAATTCGTTGGGATGGCAGAGATGCCTAGGCACATGCATTGATAGCTTTGTCTGCCAAACGTGTCATTATTCCTCATATTCGCTCTTGCAGAACAGCTAGGGATGCTTGGGATACACTAACCACATTGTACCAAGCTAGGAATGAGGCTCGTGTTGCTTACCTTCGAAAATAGTAGGAGAGTAAGCACATGAAGGTGATTCTATGGAAAATTTCCTAACAAAGATCAAAGATTTGAAGGAACAGTTGATTTCTGCTGATGAGGTTATACTAGATAGCTCACTTGTGCAGACCATTCTGAATGATCTTCCTGATTCATATCAGATTTTTGCTTCTACTCTTCGGTTGATGATGAAAGGCAATCCGAATGCCTTATCATTTGAGGAGTTAGTCTCTGTTCTGTTGCAGGAAGATCAGTCCAGGCAGAACAAGTCCATTATGCGTGTTGCAGATCAAGCTTTCCTAGCTAGTCAGAAGGGCAAAGGAAAATGGAGCTCTTCTACTAGTACGGAGAAATCTACGAATGTTGCACATTCGAAGAACCAGGATAAAGATGAGAAGAAATCAGAAAAGTAGAAATTGTTTTGCAAGTACTGTAAAGGGAATGATCATATCATAAAGAACTGTCCAAAACTCGCTGCAAAAGAGGCAAAGAAGAAAGAGGCTGGAATGGTTGTTGTAGAGGCCTCTACACCAAAAACAGAGTCTGCAAATCTTGTGCAGGAAGAAGAATGGGCGTTTACTACTGTTTGCAGTTTTGACCCATCTTCTCATGAGCAATGCATGTCTGTAGTGGACTCAGATGTTTGGTACTTTGACAGTGGGGCGACCAAACATATTACCTTGCAACGCAGTTTCTTCTCTTCACTGGAGCCTGCCCCTACAGGGAATACTGTCACATGCGCCAACAACTCCTCTTATCTTGTTATGGGAGTTGGTAAGATCATTCTGACTACTGCTGATGGTAGTTCTTTCACCTTGTCAGATGCTTTATTTGTGCTAGGGATCAAGAAGAATCTGTTATCAGTTTCTGCATTAGCCAAGATTGGCTTGGTTGTGAAATTTGTTGATGACAGATGTACAGTTCATAATCTGTCAAATGGCGATGTTATTATTGCTTCTGGCATTTTATGGCGTGGGCTGTACAAGCTCATAGACTATGAAAGATCTATGAATGATTCGGCATGTGCAGTTCATAATTCTCAGGCTATGTCAGATGCAAAGCTTTGGCATGCACGCTTTGGTCATCTGAATTTTGCTAGTTTGCTACGCCTGCAGAAATATGAAATGGTGTCCTCTTTGCCCAAACTTGAGGCACCTGGAAAACATGTTTGTGCAGGTGTATTTTGGGCAAAATGCAGTGTTCATCCTTTCCAAAAGATGGTTCAGTTCGGGCTACGCAGAAATTGCAGCTTGTACACAGTGATGTCTGTGGTCCTATGCAGACACCCTCTTTTGGAAATTACCTTTACTTCGTGACTTTCATTGATGATTTTTCTAGGCATGCATGGGTATATCCATTGAAGGCAAATTCCGAAGTGTTTTTGTGCTTCAAACAGTTTTTGGTTTTGGCTGAAAATCTGTTAGCATGTAAAATGGGCACCCTCCATTCTGATCGAGGGGGGGAATATATGTCTTCTGATTTTAATGCATTTCTAGCTGAACATGGGATAAAACACCAGTGTACGGTGCCGTATACACCTCAGCAGAATGGAGTTGTTGAACAGAAGAACAGGTCACTCATGGAGATGGCGAGGTGTATGGTCAAGAGTCAAGCTTTACCACATAGTTTCTGGCTTGAGGCTATCATGTGTGCAACATATGTACTTAACAGGTGTCCCACTAAAGCGCTACAATCTATCACTCCATATGAGGCTTGGCATGATCGCAAGCCATCTGTTGCTCATCTGCAGGTTTTTGGTTGTTTGGCATATGCACTAGTGCCTGAACAACATCGCAGAAAACTGGATGATAAGGTAGTAAAATGTATTTTTGTTGGGTACAGTTCTGAAAGTAAAGGCTATCGTCTGTATCATCCACAAACTAAACGCATTCTGGTTAGCCGTGATGTTGTCTTTGTGGAAGATGCTATTCAGCCATTGCTTCCATGTACTAAGGAGACATCTGTTAGCTCTAAAGACATGTATGATACTTTGATGCCTCTTTTTACAGGTGGACAGTCTAGTGCTGGTCCTAATGAGGCAACTTCTCAGCCTTTGCAGGCTTCATATGATGATGTAGATCATTCCATTTCTGATGCAGATTTACATGATGCACTTGTTGATGAGAGAGCTGATATTGATCAGGCAAAAACTATGCCAAAATGGCTAGTGCAGACTTTGCGTGATAGCAAATTAGATGCACCTTTGTCATATCGAACTCGTTCAGGCTCTCATAGTGCCTCCTTTGCATCAGATTGCTATGCTATGGCTATGTCTAGCCTCTGTGATGAGAATGAGCCTATTTCTTTTGATGAAGCACATAATTCAAAAAATTGGATGGCTACTATGCAATATGAATATGATGTTATAATGAAGAATGGTACATGGTCTTTATGTGACTTGCCTCCTGGCAAGAAGGCCATTGGCACTACGTGGGTATACAAGCTGAAGCGTAAACCTGATGGTACAGTTGACAGGTATATGGCTAGGCTTGTTGCAAAGGGTTATGCGTAGGAAAGAGGCATTGATTTTGATGAGACCTTTGCACCTACATGCCGTATGACTACTATTCGGAGCATTTGTGCACTTGCAGCCCATCATGGTTGGAATGTACATCAGTTGGACATTAAAACAACATTTCTGAATGGTGACTTGCATGAAGAAGTAAGGGCATGAAAACCAGGTGTGCAGGTTAAAGAAGGCGTTATATGGTTTAAAGCAAGCACCACGTGCTTGGTATGAGAAGATACATGCCTATCTGATTGCACAAGGTTTTGAGAACAGTCCAACTGAAAGCACCTTATATGTTAAGCGTGCTAATGATGTGCTTCTGATCATTTTTGTCTATGTTGATGACATGTTGCTCACTAGTCCTATTGAGACGCATATTGCTGATTTTAAGGCTGATTTGCATGCCTCATTTGAGATGTCTGATTTGGGGCATTTGCATCACTATTTGGGCATTCAGTTTATGCAAGTTGATGGTGGAATGCCTTTGTGTCAAACAAAATATATTGACACATTATTGCAGTGTTTTGGCCTTGAAGACTGTAAGCCTACTGCCACTCCTATGGAGACAGGTTTACGATTGAGTCTTCATGATGTTGGAGATGCATTTGATGTTGTTCTCTATCAACAAGTTGTTGGATGCTTGATTTACTTATGCATTACTCGGCTAGATATTCAGTTTGCTGTCTCACAGATGAGCAACTTTATGCATTGCCCAGGAGTCACGCATTGGAAGGTGGTTAAGCGCATCTTTCGCTACTTGAGTGGTACTCGGCGACTTGGGTTGTTTTATCCCAAGGGGGGATCACTACCGCCAGATTTGCATGCTTTTTCTAACTCAGATTGGGCTGGTTGCTATGACACTCATGTGTCCACCAATGGTTTTTGCTTCATGCTTGGTAGCTCATGTATATCTTGGTTGAGCAAGAAGCAACCTACTGTGGCCACTTCCAGTTGTGAGGCTGAGTATAGGGCAGCTTTCAAAGCGACTGTTGAGTGTGTGTGGCTCAGATGCCTTATGGTTGATTTGGGTGTTGGCCAGTCCTCTGCCACCACCATCTTCACTGACAGTCAGAGCGCATTGGCAGTTGCGAGGAACCCTGTGTTCCATGCTCGCACTAAGCACATTGAGGTGCATTATCACTATGTCAGGGAGAGGTTCTCTACTCGGGAGATCAGATTGGCATATATGCCCACGCAGGAGAACATTGCAGACCTTTTCACGAAGGCTCTGCCTAGGGAGAAGTTTGAAGCTTTCCGCAAAGCTTTTACTTCCTTTTGTGGAGTGATTTCCACATAGTTACACTATGCTTGAGGTGGATTTGATCTACATCAAAGGCTATCGTGTCGAAAGAATATCCGTTGGAGAGTTCTTTTTCATATGCTCATTTATTGTATTTTTTTGAGAATATTTTGATGGCTCATTTACCATCGTAAAAGCCTTGAGCTTGACACATGTAAAGGTAGAAATATAGAGCCAAAATCCCATGAAAGTTTGGTGGTTGAAGTTGCATTCAATCAAGCAATCAATCACCTAAAAGTAGATCAATCAAGATCTTCACTTTTCCTAGATTGTAGGGAAGTGAATTGATTCCCTCCAACAACCATTCCCACCTTCATTTGAATTCAAATTCAAGTTGTAAGATTCGTGGAACACTCCTAGAGGCTATATAAGGAGTTAAAATCACTTGTATTATACATGGAAGCAATATACATACACTTGTGACCATCATTGTCTTGCTCCTTCAATTTTCTGCATCATCTTCTTCGCCAACAGTAATCTTGTAGAGGCTACGGCTCTCTCCTCAGAGCTCCAAATTGAAAGCAAGAGGACTGATTGGAAAGATATTAGTGTCTAGTTTATGCCTGTAAATTTTCAAAGCATTTGGTTCTGCAGATTTGGAGAAATCTCAGTTTTTCTGCCTCGGGATCAATCTCTCCGTATTCCTAAAAAATAGGAAGTACCACCGGTGAATGTCGCATTCATTCCTATAGCATATTTTGCTTATTCCTTATACTTTTGTGCATTCCATTCACTCAACCCTATGTGTATCACTCCCATAAAAGGATTTTTTCTAATTGTTATCACGCTGGTCGCTATGGGCATTTGAAGTTCATTGTCTCTTCCATAGATAGTAAGTTTTTTGAGTTAGTCGACCCGCGAACCTATCTGTTTTGTATCGACTCATTCTCCTTGATGCTCCAAGGTACATAGTGTGTTTCTTTGCACTTATAGCATGCCTATAAGGTCTATTTGAGTCTCCATAAGCTCAAGGGCTGGTCTTGTGCCGGTTGGCTTGACCAAACTTCATTGCTTCAAAACGCACTTTTCTACCTTCGACAAGCTTCTCCAAGTTTCTTTCAGTGGTATCAGAGATAAGAGCTAGTTCAAGATGGGTGATGGCTTTCCCTCAATGATCGAGAAGCTTGATGGACACAACTACGCGGCTTGGCAAATCAGAATGAAGGCCTATTTGCAAGGTAGAAATCTTTATGGAATTGTAGCAGGTGATTAAGCTATGCCTATTCCAAGATCCAAAGGAGGACCTACACAAGAGGAGACAGATAAGCTCACACTTTGGTGCGCAAGGGATGCTCAAGCAAGGTCGTACATACTAAACTCTATCTCTGACTTTCTATTACCACATATTAGAGGATGCAAGACATCTCAAGAGACTTGGGATGCCTTGGAGACTTTCTTTTCTGCTAGTACCAAAGCAAGAAAGAATCATCTTTGGAACGAGTTCAACCAAATGAAGAAGACACCTAAACAAACCATCACAGAGTTTGTTACCAAGGTCAAGGAGGTTGCGGATCAGTTAGCATCCATTGGAGAGCTGATTGAAGAAGAGGTCATCATGAGGCAAATTCTCAATGGCATTCAAAGTGATAAGCAATGGCAATCCTTCACGATGGCTTACGATCTCATCATGGATGTGCAAGCTCCAGACTTCAACATCTTTCTTGGACAACTCTTCAATCAAGAAGCCAACAATAGCATAAAGGAAGGTAACTCTTATCATGGTGATTCAACTAGTGCTCTATATGCAGATAAGAAGGATAAGAAGCAGAAAGGCAAGAAGAAGGAAGAAGATGAAGAAGAGACTTCCCAAGCCAACTTCGCAAGCAAGAGCAAGTGGAAAGGGAAGAAGAAAAGATCAAAGCAAGACAAAGCCAAAGGTCAGAATGTTCAACCTTGTGCCATATGCGATAAGACCAACCACACCACTCAGAACTATTGGTTCAATGGGAAGACCTAGAAAGGAAGTGGAAGAGGTGGATATGGCGGCAATAGAGGTAGAGGTGGACACAACTTCAACAACAACAATAGAAGCTATAATCGAAGGGACTACAACAATTATTCAGAAGATCAACCACATGAAGACTCATTGCTTCTTATGTACCTAAGCCACAAAGAAGGTAAAGAAGATGATCATTTGTTCTACATAGATTCAGGATGTTCGAATCATGTTGTAGGCAACATTGCTCTTCTATCTGACTTGGAAAGTCCAAAGCATAGACATGAAGTGCAAATAGGGGATGACACAAAGCACAATGTGGAGAAGATTGGTAATGTCAAAGCTTCCAATGGCAGGACAAACATTCTAAGTAAGGTTCTCTATGTACCCACTATCACTAAAAACCTAATAAGTGTAGGCCAAATAGTTGAAAAAGGCTTGCAAGTTAGGTTCACCCAACATGGAGCTTTTGTGGAAGATCCATGTCAAGGCTTCAAGAAGATAGCCCGAGGTGAGAAGCATGGTAGGATCTTTACTTTTGAAGTAGGAGATACCAGGAACATAGCTCTATTCAACTTTGGGTCTCAAACCCTAAGTGAGCTTGAAGTGTGGCATAAGAGACTTGCTCATGTGAATGAAAGAACCTTGAAGGATATATGCAGGGATCAAAGTGTTCTAGGACTGCCGAACATATCAAAGCAACACATGATCAACAGGTATGATGCATGTCAGATTGGGAAGGCACAAAGACAACCATTCAACCACAAAGGCTACATCCACAACAACTTATTGGACTTAGGACATACAGATGTATGGGGACCAAGTCAAGAACCTTCATTGGCACGATCAAGGTATTATGTCTCATTTATTGACGACCATAGTAGCTGGACTGTTCTATACTTTATCAAGAGTAAGAATGAAGTATTTGATTGCTTCAAGAAGTATCTTGCACATGTTGAGAATCATACAGGTAGATCACTAAAGAAGCTCAGATCTGATGGAGGGGGAGAATACTTCTCCAAAGAGTTTGATGAGTTCTTGCAGGATAAAGGTATCAAAAGGGAAGTGACTACCAGGTACTCTCCTCAACTAAATGGAATTGCTGAGAGGAGAAACAAGACATTGGTTGGATCAGCCCGAACAATGCTTGAAGAGAAGAAGTTGCCACAGTATCTATGGGCAGAAGCTATTTCAACTGCAGTGTACCTTGTCAATCGACTACCATCCAAATCACTTCAAGGTATGACTCCTTATGAAGCATGGCATGGAAGAAAACCTAGTCTTGGACATTGCAAGGTTTTTGGTTGTTTAGCTTATGTTCATGTACCATCACAAATAAGAGGTAAGCTAGATGAAAGGGCAACAAAGGCAGTGTTTATTGGATATGATTCAACTCAGATGGGTTACAGGTTCTTCAATCCTTCAACGAAGCAATTCACTACAAGTAGAGATGTTGTGTTTGAAGAACACAGGTCTTGGTATGATGAAGACAAACAAAAGGTAACACTACCATATGATCTTGATTATGACTCTAATCAATTAGGAAGCAAGCATGATACACAGGTCCAGGATCCAAGAAGTGATACAGACGATGACCAAGATGAAAGAGAAAGGGATTACAAGCTATGGAAGTCAAGAGGCAAAGCAAAGATGCAAGAGGTTGGAGAATGCTCCAAACAAGCACCTAGAAGATCAGCAAGAGAGAAGAAACAACCAGAAAGGTATGGATATGATTCCACATTTGTTACAAAGCATTCAATCTACTTGGCAAAAGACTCTATTTTAGAGGAACCCTCAGCCTATGAAGAGGCAAAGGGAAACCCTAATTGGGAAAAGGCCATGAACGAAGAGATAGATGCATTGAAGGAGATGGACACTTGGGATTCGGTTCCAATGTCACCGAATCAAAAGGTAATTGGTTGCAGATGCGTATATAAAGTTAAAAGAAATTCAGATGGATCAGTTTGCAGGTACAAGGCAAGATTAGTTGCCAAAGGATGCTCACAAACTCATGGTATAGACTATGAGGAAACATTCTCACCAGTTGCAAAGATGTCTACAATCAGGACATTGATAAGTGTAGCTGCTGCAAGGAATTAGAGACTCCTCCAACTTGATGTGAAAAATGCATTCCTAAATGGTTGGATAAGTGAAGAGGTATACATGTCACAACCACCAGGTTTTGAAAACCCTAATTATCCATCTTATGTTTGCAGACTTAAGAAAGCATTGTATGGATTGAAACAAGCTCCAAGAGCTTGGAATTACAGGTTGATTACATATCTTCAAGACCAAGGGTTCAAAGCTAGCAGCTCGGATCCTTCTCTATTCATCAAAAGGGATCACAATGAGGTTATCTATCTATGTGTATATGTAGATGATATTATTGTGACAGGTGATGATCTAAATGGCATTCAAAGGATCAAGAGACACATGCAAGAGGAGTTCAAAATCAGTGACCTAGCTGAGCTCACATATTTTCTAGGTATGCAGGTGATATACACAGATGAAGGAATGTATTTGACTCAAAGAAGATACATTCAGGATCTTCTTCTCAAGTTCAAAATGGAGAACACTAAACTTGCAGGTACACCTTTGGAGATGAGTCATAAACTTAGTGTTTATGAAGGTGAGAAAATTGAAGACATACAAGAATATCAAAGCTTGGTAGGTAGCTTGATATATGCTACTCATACAAGGGCAGACATCTCATATAGTGTGGGAGTGCTTAGTCAGTTCATGCACTCACTGAGAAGACCACACATGGATGCCGCTAAGAGAGTACTGAAGTATCTCAAAGGTACAATCAACGAAGGTATATTCTATCCTTACTCTTCCGATTTGGATATCAAAATCTACTCAGATGCAGATTGGGCAGGAGCTAAGGATGATAGAAAAAGTACATCTGGTTACTTAGCATTTGTAGGTTCGAAGCTAGTGTGATGGAGTTCTAAGAAGCAACCAACAGTTGCTTTATCTTCAACTGAAGAAGGGTACAGAGGCTTGACCATAGCAACTCAAGAGGCAATATGGTTAAAAGCATTGTATACAGATTTGGGACTTGTGAGTTCCAAACCTCACATATTTGGAGATAATGTAAGTTCCATGCATCTAGCAGCAAATCCTATTTTCCATGCGAGAACCAAGCACATAGAAGTCCATTGCCACTTCATCAGGGAGAAGCTCATGGCAAAGGAGATTGACATCTCTTTTGTTCCTACTGAAAAGCAAGTAGCAGATATGATGACGAAGGCACTTGATGGAATAAAGATTTGTAGATTCAAAGCTATGGCAGGTATTCAACCTATCAAAGAATGAAGACTCAAGCATACTTTAGCTTGAGGGGGAGCTGTTGGAACATCAAGCTTACACTATGCTTGAGGTGGATTTGATCTACATCAAAGGCTATCGCGTCGAAAGAATATCCATTGGAGAGTTCTTTTTCATATGCTCATTTATTATATTTTTTTGAGAATATTTTGATGGCTCATTTACCATCGTAAAAGCCTTGAGCTTGGCACATGTAAAGGTAGAAATATGGATCCAAAATCCCACGAAATTTTGGTGGTTGAAGTTGCATTCAATCAAGCAATCAATCACCTAAAAGTAGATCAATCAAGATCTTCACTTTTCCTAGATTGTAGGGAAGTGAATTGATTCCCTCCAACAACCATTCCCACCTTCATTTGAATTCACATTCAAGTTGTAAAAGTCGTGGAACACTCCTAGAGGCTATATAAGGAGTTGAAATAACTTGTATTATACATGGAAGCAATATACATACACTTGTGACCATCATTGTCTTGCTCCTTCAATTTTCTGCATCATCTTCTTCACCAACAGTAATCTTGCAGAGACTACGGCTCTCTCCTCAAAGCTGCAAATTGAAAGCAAGAGGACTCATTGGAAAGCTATTAGTGTCTAGTTTATGCCTGTAAATTTTCAAAGCATTTGGTTCAGCAGATTTGGAGAAATCTCAGTTGTTCTGCCTCGGGGTCAATCTCTGCGTATTCCTGAAAAATAGGAAGTACCACTGGTGAATGTCGCATTCATTCCTATAGCATATTTTGCTTATTCCTTATACTTCTGTGCATTCCATACACTCAATCCTATGTGTATCACTCCCATAAAAGGATTTTTTCTAATTGTAATCACGTTGGTCGCTATGGGCATTTGAAGTTCATTGTCTCTTCCATAGATAGTAAGTTTTTTGAGCTAGTCAACCTGCGAACCTATCTGTTTTGCATCGACTCATTCTCCTTGATGCTCCAAGGTAGATAGTGTGTTTCTTTGCACTTATAGCATGCCTATAAGGTCTATTTGAGTCTCCATAAGCTCAAGGGCTCGTCTTGTGCCGGTTGGCTTGACCAAACTTCATTGCTTCGAAACGCACTTTTCTACCTTCGACAAGCTTCTCCAAGTTTCTTTCAAGTGCCAGCTCCTTGTTCACCGCATCACTCCTAGGGGGGATTTGTGGATATATTTAGGTAGTGATGTGTGAACACACTAGGACTGCCGGGGCACTTTTTTCCCTCTTTAGGAGGTTTTTTTCCCCCGACTTGTATATACGCCTATTGCCTAATGGGCTACTTATCTTTGTACATTCTTTAGTAATACACTCACTATTGTATGTTTGTGCTCCAAGCTTCTTCTTCTTCCTTGTGCTGTTTGCGTGCTTCCGTAGACATCTATCTCCAACAAAGATCAGGTTCCAAAGTTATCTTATCCTCATCAGGAAGTTGCTCATAGCATCTAATATACTCATTTTGTAAGTGAGTAATAGAGCTACTAGGCTTTGGGAAATTGACCCATCATACGAATCCATCCCGATTATGTTGGCTATAATCTTCAAGATAGAATTCTTTGAGTATCTCCTTTATAAAATCACTCCAAGGAAGACTATCATATTGAGTGACACAATTTATGATAGAGCTATCAACAATTCGTTCAAAGAATGATATCAAAAGATCTTCGGGAAGACCAAAAATCATAGCTTGCTCTTCAAACAAATCTAAGTAGCTTGTAATGTTGATGCCATTGAATTTTCCATTCTCTCTCAACATAGAAGAGACTATTCTTTGGCTTTATTTCTCAACAATAAGAGATTTAAATCCTTCCTCCATCTTATGTGAATAAGCGAGTGGTGCACGATGTTCTAGATCTCTCACAAATGCGTTTACTTCATGATGAAGATGTGCACGATATTGTGAGAAATCTGGTGCAACAATCAAGAATGATGATGATGATATGATGAGGATGAAAAATATGAAAAAAAGGATATGGATCACAACCTCCCAACAAGATCAGACGCAAATGCCATGTAGCGTTTGACGTCGGGTTCAAATGTGGAGGTGATCGCAATCCGGGTGGATCGGGTCCAGTCGTGGCACACACAAGGTGTATGAAGCTAATGAATGTTGGAAGGTTTAAGGAAGTGATAGTGAACTTAATGTTGAGTATGGAGAAGAGAGAGATGTTGAAATGATTATGGGAATGGGAATGTAGAAGTGCAAGTTAGATTTATGAACATGAATGATAAGAATGAAAGAGAACCATACACATGAATCAAATTTGGAAGGAAGAATGGTCCATTGAAGGAGCTTCTTAAACAATTCCTAATTCTAATCCATATGCATAGTCTTCTTTGGATGATATGCATGCATGACGAGAATAGATGGAATCCTTACACATAAATCAGTTTCAAAACGAAGAATGGTCCAATATTGGAGCTTCTTATACACTTTCAGAAACTAATCAATATGTATGGGTATGTATGGATTATATTCATGCAAGTGAATTATGATGATAGAGTTTAATCACAAGCTCAATGAAACATCCTCACTGGTTCAACGCAATACTGCGGAGCCTTCTCACACATAGAAGAAAATAGAAGACATGTAAAAATACTTAAGAGACTGAGAGACAAGAGACAAGAGACAAGTGACAAGTGACATGAATTAAAAGGATTTGAATTAAGATACATGTATAAGATCTTCCTGATATGTCAAGCTAAGCAGTCTACTGATCAAAGGCGGTTCTGACCCTCAAACCATGACAGTTCAACCGAATGTCACACGTAAATAGATGAGTTCCACTTCATTGATCCTATGTATGTCTATGCTCTTAACGTCTAACTAAAGAAGTCTAAGGCTCATTAAAACCAGCTCTAACTCACTCACACGCTCCATTGAGGGTGAGTCAAGATAGAGATGCTGGTTTCAAGAGCCTATCCTAGATTAGAGTTCTAACTTGAATTTGAAAATAGGTACTATACTCATACTAGCCCACCTTGGATCCTCACTCGCTCAACCGAGGGTAATCGCCTCAAGGAAACCTTAAGCTAGCAAGAGCCTTATGGATGCCTAACAATGATGCTCTACGAGTTTGGAGGGGGGTTTATATAGTTTTTTTAATGAATTTGGGCCCTTGGATCTACAGAAATCAACTCTCAACTCTAGGATCACTACTTCCGATTACAACCATTTGATTAATCAAATCAATGGCTTGGAATCGTTCTTTCTATCAAATCTAGCATAAAGGAGTGAAATTTAGGCGCCTTTATTCTCCACCATTGGATCTGGGGATGATCTGGACCGTCGGATCAGTGCTGACATCAATTCGGATAAGATATGCCACTATTTTTTGAGAAAAGTTGCATTATTGATCTTTAATTGTCAAAAAAGTCTTCTTTGATGAAAAAAACTCGTGGATTCTCCTTGCTTTAAGCATAAGTTCATCTCCACCCTTGAATATGAGCTCATCTTGATCGTACAACATGGCTGAATCAGCTTTCACCATGTGGCAGCCCTTCAACCCTTCAGTTTGCTTAAACTAGAAAACTGTGGTGATCTTGAAAATTGGACTTTGTGCTCTTTGACCCTCCAAAAAGGCTTCAATGAAGATGAAACTTTGTAGGACTATGTTTCCAAAGATCTTCTTTAGGAATATGCAGAAAAAACTTTTATCTAAATCTCCCTTATACAAGTTTGACTATATTTGAAAGCTTGCAAGGTGGCATTAAGGTGTCTAGGAAACTCTGATAGCCTTTAAACTTTGTACAAATATGTAGCCACATATGATCTTTATACATGCCAAACCATATGGCTAACAAAAAATCCTATACAAGATTTTGTAGGGTCTAAGTGGAAAAATTACATTTTTTACAAAATGCACATGGCATATCAATGTGCTAGAAAATCCATTTTCATGTGAAATTCGGGCTATAGAATGCCTTTGATAGGCTTTTCAAGTATATGAATTTTCATGTGATTTGGAGATATTGAAATTTTTACCTTAATTTCCAAAGTTTGACCAGCTTTGACCGCTATCCTGGATTTGCTCAATTTCTTTCAAAGTTTGCATTTTAACTCCCTTTGACCTCCTTGATGCATCTTGGACTTCTCATGGAATTCTGGCTACCTTCACCGAATGTGTTTCCTGTAGGCCTTCATGAATGAAAGAGGAGAGAAAATCTCAACGACACCGGTCTAAAGTTCGTCTTCTCATGGGAAAGGACATGCCGAGCCCTCTTGGTCTTAGATGGCACAAAGGTAACTACCTAATAGAAATCCCAAACATCAAAGAAAGCAATAATTATCAGGCTAACCTCAACAATAAGTGGTGCCTATCGTGGACGCGCCTATGATGGAACATGAAGTTCATGGCTATTTGGCACCCTCTCATAGAAATCAAAAAATCTATCCTCTTATGGCAAATTCTTCATCGTGGTATTTGGACCAACCTTAAGGTTAGCAAAATCTATGGGGTGCCTCCCTGGTGTAAGTGCAACTACCGGTCCATTGAAGATGTTTGTCACATCTTCTTTACGTGTCCTAACTCCAACAGGCTTTGGGAGATTTTCGGAAAGAAAATTAGACTTCAGAAACATTTCAGTTGGAAACAAGTGCTTCTGGGAGAAGCTATCCGCTACTTCAAGACCCTCTGGAATGCCATCAGAGGGGAGATCCTATGGAAGATCTGGCAGGAAATA
Source organism: Ceratopteris richardii (assembly GCA_020310875.1). NCBI lineage: Eukaryota > Viridiplantae > Streptophyta > Polypodiopsida > Polypodiales > Pteridaceae > Ceratopteris > Ceratopteris richardii. The sequence goes on along the minus strand of CM035415.1, from coordinate 51,548,881 downwards.
TGTGCTTATAACTTTGGCGACTCCGCCAAAGAGTGATCAATTGAAAAATCGCTATTCCTCCTCGGCAAAAGAATCACTAACTCTAAGAAATCTCCCCCCTTCACGCATCATCAAGTGCTCCTTCTGATCAACAATAAGCTTAAACCTAAGTGGGACCCACATGAGGGTGATGAGAGTATGATCAACCTTATTTTTAATGCCATCTAAACTTGACAAAAGCTACCCCCGCTACCTCTGCTCTATGGGACTTGGGGGATCCCATGGGCACTAGTCCTCTTCACTTGTACTCTTCTTTTCTTTTAATTAATACAAGTCCGGGAGAGTAGGTCAAGGTCAAACTTCCTTTATACTAAAAAAAAAGAATTGGGGCCACAAAAGGTGAGTAACTAGATCTAATCAAGCCCTTTTGTAAGGAACATACTTCTACCTCCTCTTGTAGACTCATGCACTATGACTGTATGACTAGTGGATGAGCTTCTAGATCAAAAGGAACATATTTCTACCTCCTCTTGTAGACTCATGCACTATGACTCTATGACTAGTGGATGAGCTTCTAGATCAAGCTTAATCCTAAGCTCCACATTTCTACGAGCGGAAGAAGTATAGGTAATTATAAAAGAATCATATTTTCAAATTTAGATCTCATCTCATAAGAAAAATCACTTCCAAGCTAGTTTGAGTCCATAAAGATAAACATTCTTTATGCCGAAAATAAATAAGGAAAAGATAACTCTTCATTTACCATGGCAAAGGTAGAGAATCACTTGAAACTTTGTTGATATATTTTGGCAGGGATGTGTATGAACACACTTAGGACTGTTGCGGCACCTTTTCCCCTCCTTAGGAGGTTCCCTAATGAGTCACTTATCTTTGTACATTCAATTGGTAATACATTTTGTATTGTGTTGTGCTCCAACCTTTTCTTCTTCTTCCTTGTGTTATTTGTGTGCATTTTTAGACCTTGATCTCCAACACGTGGTATCAGAAAAGGTCACCACTTCATCTAGGCATCATCAACACCCCTCCAATCACAATCTCATAATCACACAAAAGTTGTTGAGCATACACGAGTTGATTATGAGTTCAAATCCTCTTCTCTCCTTCGCATAAAAATTCTAATTGGAGCTAGCCTTGGCCTTCGAATGCACTATCAAAGTGATTGTGCATGTTATTTTGTCCTTCTGTGGCAAACATATACATAGGTTTTAGTTCTCTACTACAAGTGCCTCAAAGTATGCTACATTTTTAGCATAGCTTGACAATGTCTTTCTGTTCAACTTTTTGAGATATAGTCAATCTTTTGCATTAGGTTATTTGTTCCCTAGTCAAGGGTGAAAGAAATGATATATTCTATATGTTAATTTTTGAGGATACGTTGGATGGTACTGATTGCCCATTGTGGGCATGAATGATGCATCATGTATTGGTAGCCAAAGGGTGCTCTAATATTGTAGAGGGTGTTGAATAATGTCCTACTAAACCTACAAATATAGTTATTGATGATGAAGGAGATGGCATTGAAGATGATGATCTTCAATCTCCTATTCATGCTCTGGTTCCTACTCCACCTACTATAGAGAAACTTTGTTGGAATGGCTGAAATGCTCAAGCACATGCATTGATAGATTTTTCTATCAAACATGCCATTATCCCTCACAATCACTCTTTCAATAGAACAAAGAATGCTTGGGATACACTTGCAACTTTATACTCAGAAAGAAATGAGGCTCATGTTGATTATCTCTTAAAAAAATTGGTGGGAGATTCTATGGAAATTTTTTTGAGGAACATCAGAGATTTGAAGGAGCAGTTTTTTTTGCTGAGGAAATATTGCTAGATAGTTCATTTGTGCATACTTTTCTTAGCAGTCGTCTAGATTCATATTAGAGTTTTTCTTCTACTCTTTGATTAATTATGAAAGGCAATGAAAAAATTCCTTAACATTTGAGAAGTTAGTCTTTATTTTGTTGCAAGATTAATCAAGGCAAAATAGGTTAATTATGTGTGTTCTAGATCAAGCTTTCTTAACTAGTCAAGAGGGCAAAGGTAAATCGAGGTCGTCTACTAGTAAGTAGAAATCTGCTAATGCTCCGGGGTAGAAGAAGAAAGACAATGATGAGAAGAAAAGAGAAAATTGGAAACAATTTTGTAAATACTGTAAGGAAAATGATCATGTCATAAAGAGTTGTCCTAAACTAGTTGCAAAAGAGGCAAAGAAGAAAGAGATTGTAATGGTTGTTGAAGAGGCCTCTACACCTAAAGGAGAGTGTGCTAATCTTGTTGGAATGAAGAATGGGCATTTACTACTATTTTCACTATGACCCATCTTCTCATAAGTAATGTATGTCAGTAGTAGACTTAGATGTTTGGTACTTTGATAGTGGGGCAACCAAACATATTACCTCGCATGATAGTTTCTTCAATTCATTTGAGCTTGCCCCTAGAGTACTACCAAATGTGCTAAAACCTCCTCTTATCATGTAATGGAAGTTGGTAAGATTATTTTGACTATTATTGATGGCACTTCTTTCACATTGTCAAATGCTTTACATGTGTCTAGGATCAAGAAAAATATATTCTGAATTTGAGCATTAGCCAAGATTTGGTTGGTTGTCAAATTTTTCTATTACAAATGTATAGTTCATGATCACTCAGTTATTATTGCTTCTCAAATTTTATCTCCTAGGCTATATAAAATCATTGAATATGCAAAATCAATGAATGATTTAGCATGTGGAGTTCAAGATTCTCATGCTATCTCAGATGCAAGGCTCTACCATGCATGCTTTGGTCATTTTAATTTTGGTAGTTTTCTTTGCCTCCAGAAATTTGAAATGATTTCCTCTCTATCCAAACTTGAGGGATCTTGTAATCAAGTTTGTGAAGGTTGTATTTTGGGCAAAAGGTATCATTCCTCCTTCCCAAAAGATGGTTCAGTTCAAGCTTCTCATAAATTACAGCTTGTTCATAGTGATGTTTGTGGTCCTATGCAAACACATTCATTTTGGAACTACCTATAATTTGTGAATTTTGATGATGAATCATCCACACATGCATTGATGTACCCATTCAAGTCAAAGCCAAAAGTGACATCATTGTGTAGTGATGTTTACACCTCAAAAAAATGGATTTTCCAAAAGAAAGGACATGTCTCTCATCGAAATGGTGATGTGTTTTGTCAAAAGTCAAGCTTTACCACATAACATCTAGCTTGAGGTTGTTATGTGTGGAGCATATGTACTTAATAGGTATCCCACCAAAGCACTATAATCGATCACTCCATATGAGGCTTGGCATGGTTGCATGTGGATTTATTCTCATTTTCATGTCTTCCATTGTGGAGCATATCCATTGGTGTCTGAAAAACAATGTAGGAAATTGAATGTTCAAGCAATGAAATGTATTTTTGTTGGGTACAGTTATGAAAGCAAAGGTTATTGTTTGTATCATCCATAAACTAAACACATTTGAGTTAGTGGTGATGTTTTTTTTGTGGAAGATGCAACCAGGCATTACTCTCATTTACAAAGGAGACATACGTTACCTTGAAGGATGTGTATGACACTCTATTGCCTCTTTTTATAGGTGGATTATTAAGTGTTGGTCAAAATGAGGCAATTTCGCAACCTTTACAAGTTCCATATAATGATGTAGATCATTCCATTTCTGATGCGGATTTACATGATGCACTTTTTGATAAAAGGGCTCACATTGATGCACTTTTTGATAAAAGGGCTCACATAGACAAGGGTAAAACTATGCCTTAATGGCTGGTGTAGAGTTTGAGAGATAGAAAATTAGATACACCTTTTTCATATCGTACATATTCAAGTTCTCATAATGCTTCCTTTGCGTCAAATTTCTATGCAAAGGCTGCCTCTATTCCTTGTGATGAGATTGAGTCCTTTTCTTTTTTATGAAGCAAATAATTCCAAAAATTGAATGGCTACTATGCAAAGAGAATATGATGATATTATGAAGAATGGTACTTGGTCTTTATGTGATTTGTCTCCAGGCAAAAGGACCATTGGCATTAATTAAGTATACAAGCCAAAACATAATGAGGGCACATTATATGTTAAGGATGGAGATTATGTAATTCTGATCATTGATGTATATGTTGATGGAATGTTGCTCACTAGTCCTAATGAGAAACATAGTGCTGAATTTAAGGTAGATTTGCATGCCTCTTTTGAGATGTCAGATTTGGATCATTTGCATCATTATTTTGGAATTCGGTTTATGCAAGTTGACGGAGGAATAGCTTTGTGTCAAAGAAAATATATCAACACATTATTGTAGAGTTTTAGCCTTGAAGATTCCAAACCTATTTTCTTCTTTCAATGAAGGAATTCTTGGAATGTTTTGATCAATATGCATTTTGAGAAGCTTAGCAGCATTGCAAGGTAAACTTAAATTTAGAATGGATGGCAAGGTTTTAAAATAGAACACAACAAAACGTATGGCGAGGCTTACACTTTGGAGTTTCCATGTTGTGATTGGAGAGAATTCCTTGTTGTCTTCTTTGTCCTAGCCATAACCTACAAAAAAAAGATTATTATCATCAGATAAATAGGACTTTTACTAGAGAAAAATAGATCATGGATCAATAAGGATTAATATTAGTACATGGATCAATTACACAAAAATAGATTACATCCTTCATATTTGCAATGTCTTGTATCCCTTTGGGCAATAAATATGTGTATCTATGTACATTTCATGAGTAATAAGCTTTGAAAAGAAATATATTTAATAGAACTAACTGGAAACACAAGCACAAACAAAGCATGAAACACAACCAATCCAAGCGATTAGGGTCATCAAAGAATATCAGATGGGTCTAATCGCTTGCATTGGTCCTAATTTCTTGAATTGGTCATGTCCAAAGGAGGTCATCTTGAAGCTTAGATTGCATGTGAACTTTTGTATCTTATTATTGGTTAAGAATTTGAAGAAAATAATGCAACCATTGTGTCCGAAACGTGCCAAAACCCTAAGATTGACTGTCTATTTGCATGATTTTGATACCCGGAGGTCTTGATAAGCCTTTTTGTATTGATTTCCAGACACGACTGATGCAAGCGATTAGGCCCATCCAACATTTTCAGATGAGCTTAATCGCTTGCATTGGTCGTGTCCTAGATTCATGCACAAATAGGATCATCAAGACCTCTCGATATCAGAATCATCCAAATAGACCGTCAATCTTATGGTTTTGGCACGTTTCAGATGCAATGATATCATTAGTTTCTTGAAATTCTGAGCCAATAGTAAGATAGGGAAGTTCATGACCGATGCAAGCGAAATAAGCTAACTTGCACAAAAAAGAGTTTAAAAGCTTGGAACAAATTTTAAAAGCAGAAAAACTAATTAAAAGCTTTCACAAAGCACTCAAGAAACATGACCGATACAAGTGATTAGGGTCATCGGGAAATCCTCGAATGTCCTTAATCGCTTGTATCGGTCGTGTTGTAAAATAATTGATCATGATGAACCTAAACCCTCACACAAAATGTGGTCTATGGAAAGTTTTGAAAAGCATGTAAAAACGCGAAGACAATGGCAAGTTGATGGTAGCAAGGAGTTCACAAAAAAATGAAAAAAGTGAATAGAGGAGCTTAAATAGGTCTCTGGGATGATTTGACCGTTGGTGACACGTGGCAATGTGTGATTGGTCCATGTCATCTAGCCGTTGCGAATCCCAACGTTACAATGCCATGTGGCATCATTTGAGTGGACCATGTCATCTAGCCGTTGTGATTCCCAACGTTCTTTTGCCACGTGGCACTCACTTATTGGTCCACGTCATGTGATCGTTACCCGATCCTTCTCGACTATAAATACGAGTCCCGTTCACCATTTCACATTTTCAACCTTCATAGAATTTCTCTCTTCATCACCCATGCATACTTGTGCTACATACCCGATACGACTAATACAAGCGATTACACGCGTTTGACCCACCTTTGACTAGCTTATTTCGCTTGCATCGGTCATGAACTTCCCTATCTTACTTTTGGCTCGGAATCAAGAACCTAATGCTACCATTGCATCCGGAGGAACATGCCAAAACCCTAAGATTGACTGTCTATTTGTATGATTCTGATATGGAAAGGTCTTGATGAGTCTATTTGTGCATGAATCTAGGACATGACCAATGCAAGCGATTATGCTCATCTGGGAATGTTGGATGGGCTTAATCGCTTGCGTCGGTCGTGTCTAGAAATCAATACAAAAAGGCTTATCAAGACCTCTGGGTATCGAAATCATGCAAATAGACAGTCAATCTTAAGGTTTTGACACGTTCCGGACGCAATGGTAGCATTATTTTCTCCAAATTCTTAACCAATAATAAGATACAAAAGTTCACATGCAATCTAAGCTTCAAGATGACCTCCTTTGGAGACGACCAATTCAAGTGATTAGGACCATCCAAGCTTCCTTGATGGGCCTAGTCGCTTGAATTGGTTGTGTCCAATCAAGTATCATATTTATAGCTATATGAATGAATGCTCCATATAGAACAATTAAATGTGTTTATAAATATTATTTTCAACATTAATTATATGTTTCTATAAAGTTAAGGATGATAAATCGAACATGACTGATGCAAGCGATTATGCCCAGCGGATATTCTCTGATGACCCTAATCGCTTGGATCGGTCATATCTCATGCTTTGTTTCTACTTCTGTTTCCAGTTATTTCTATGACTTTAAAAGTCCTTGGACTTTTTCTAACCTAGATTTTCAATTTTTTCCACAGATATCTATATTGGATGAAGACAACTACATTGGGAGGGGGAAGGGAACAAGGAAAACCATAGAGAAGAAAGGAAAGACAAAGATGTATATTCATTCAATGATCCACTATCTTCCAAAACTGAATCCAAAATTATTTTGTGTTATTCATAAGCAGTATAGAAGAGGCAGATTTTTCACTATTCTCCTTGAGGACTCTTTCAAGATACATGGGTTTTACTTCAATACCCTTTAATGCATACAGAGTTTTTCTACTTGAAAGAATAGTTGCATTAAGAATTTTTGGATATGCCCCAGGATTCAATGCTTCAACGGCAGGCTACTTCCTTTGTTACTCAAGCTATGCAATGGCTATAGGGGTGTCATATGTTCAAAGTATTGTTGGCTACAGGAGAAAAGAGTACCTCAAATATAGAGGAGATTTGCTAGAGCCAAGTTCATTCAAAAGGCTCAAGAAGGATTAAATATATTTCTTTTCAAAGCGTATTACTCATGAAATGTACATAGATACATTATATGCCTTGAGTAATGTAATGTTGAATTGATCCTCTTGAGAACTAAGCAAAAGTGACTGCATTGCATGGTTCAAGCAAAATTGAATTGTTCCTATCATCAAAATGTCTATTTTGTGTGCTTTTTGCTTTATTCTTGTTGAAAAGTTAAATGTGAAGAGGATAGAGAAGTTTCTATGACACGATCGATGCAAGCGATAGGGGTAATCGGAGAATTTCGAATGGCTCATATCGCTTGTATTGATCGTGTCATCCAATCTTTTCCATTTTTTCATACCATCCATTTTTTCATATGCAAGTTCCTGTATAATCATTGCACCATTGAGACCTCATCAAAATGTTGAAATTAAACAAAAAATTTGCCAATCAGAATATAGTCCATAAAAAACCATAATTGAAGTGCTGTAATGTGTCACATTCTTAGTTACCATCCTGCAAAGGAAAATCAATGGAAGTATGGAAAAAGGTTCTAAAAGGGGAGATATATTATGTAAGAATTTCTTGGTTTATATTCTTGAATCACCTAGAATTTACTCATGCAAGTTCCTTTATAATCATTACACAATAGAAACCTCATCAATCTTGAAATTAAACAAAAAATGCCAATATGAATCTAGTCCATAAAAAGACATAATTGAAGTGATGTAATCAGTCACATTCTTAGTCACCATCCTGCAGAAAAGTTAAATGTGAGGAGGATAGAGAAGTTTTTATGACACGACTGTTGGAGCCGGAGCTGAAGGACTGACAAGACAAGGAAGCACAAGAAGAGAGTCCGAGAAAAGAGATAGCACAAGCAGACAAGGCAGTCAACGACGATCCGGCAAGTAGGCCAACAATTTTCTTCAGAAAGAAGCACTGATGAACATTCACGCAGATTTAGCACTAAGGCAACCTTAATCTTTCAAAACCTCTACACCCATTAAAAGTGATTATCATCACTAAGCACCATTGTAAATATCATTTCATCTTTTTGTAGCTCCATTTTGTGCAAGCCAACGAGTCCTTGAGCTTGAGGAGCATTAGAAGTATCTACCTGCCAAATTTCGTATTTTTTAGATATCGTTTGAGCCCTCAAATAGGCCCTGGAACCTAATTTTTAACTAGGCCGGACACTAGGTCTGGACAGGGCCAAAACTTAGCCAAAAACTATAAAAAGAGCTAGAGAGCTCATTTTTGAGGGTAGATTGTAATTGAAACGAACTTGTAAGAGCTATTGAAAGTAATCTAAAGAACTCCACTGATTCTCTCTCTTTGTCTTGCCGTGCGTGCGCGTGTGTGTGTATGTGTGTGCATGCTTGTGTGCTTCTCACTCACGCACTTGTGCCGCCACTTGCTCGAGGTCTTCATACCATCCTCATGTCTTCCCGGATTGACATTAAAGGAGGTGCTACTCATCACTGAGCTACACCAAATTTTGGCGCCGTTGCCGGGGATCGAGCTTTGAGGACGAGCGTGTGATGGTAAGACGTAGAGTTGACGCGTTGGAGTTGTAGGTATTTTCTTCACTCTCATCGATTTTCTTTTACTTTCTTCACCATTTTCATCACCATCATCATCATCACCATCTCCCACCTCCATCTCCATCATCGCGAAAATTTTCAGTTTTGATCATATCACCATCTCCACCTCATTTCCTCCATTCCACTTGTGAGAGAGAGCGAGAGAGCGATATTGCTTGCACTGTTTTTGCATGTTGTTGTGATTCTTGCAGGTACTGCCATCATCATCATCCCCAGCACGCTGCGCGCAGGTACGAAATTCGAAGAAACTGTCTCGCGGTCGCAGGCCTCTGTCGATCGCGACTGACAGAAATTTTTGGCTTTTCACAAAAGTAAGTGCACCACTAGAACAAGCACAAGGAGCACATCCTAAAACACTAAAAACAGTAGAAAAATTCCGAGGTTTTCTGTCAATCGCGACCGACAGCCTCTGTCAATCGCGACCGACAGACCCTGTCAATCGCGACTGACAGACCCTGTCAATCGCAATCGACAGACCTCCACGATCGACTGACTGCCACGTAGGACCCTGTCAATCGCGATTGATACCGTCCATCGCGATCAACAACCACGACGGACACCTCTGTCAATCGCGATTGACACCGTTGATCGCGATTGACTGAAATTCCACGATTGATTGACTTTTGCGCGTAGCCACGTGTCCATCGCGACTGATAGGCCCCCGATTGACTGAAATCTCGGCAAAAAATCCGGAAAACGTGTCGATCGCGATTGATACTGTCGATCGCGATTGACAGCCACGATCGACTCTGTCGATCGCGATTGACACTGTCAATCGCGACTGACAGCCCCGACGGACACGTCTATCAATCGCGATTGACAGACCCGTCGATCGCGATTGACAGGCTTTTCGGCCAAAAAAATTAGGGTTTTTTATTTCAAAATTTGGGGCAATTTTTGGGGCACAATAGTCAATCCATTAGCATTTTTGAGGTTCCTACACTTGTGTCTTGGGAGAAAATCTTAGGATCTATCAGCCAGTTTGAATCCTGTTTTAACCCCCTAAACCCTGAACAGTCATAACTTTTCCATACGAAATCCATTTTTTGAGCTCTTGGGCTTGTCGGAAAGCTCGTGGCATATACTACGCGCCCTCAACTGTTTTTTATAAAGATAATGCGTTGATTTTCAGATAGTGTATTTTGAAGTTGACCATATCAAGGGGGATCAAAGTCAGGGGTTCTTAGGATTGTTTTCTTGAAAATCACTATACAAGTTTGTGTTTGTGCTACCTGAATGAAAATCATTGGTTCTGTCTTTGGAGTTTAAGTCTTGAGCTAACTTTGGAACTCTTACAGATCTATTGAGAGCATCGCAAGGCGTTTTGAGCTAGTGTAAGTGCAAGCTTGGGAACACACTTCCTGGGCATTCAAAGGCAACCAAGCAGGAAACAAAAAGGTTGGAAATTCTCAACTCCCCTTGTCAATCCCTAGCTTAAGCTAAGAACGATTAGAGGTAGGAGTAAGCCAGGGCGACGGTAGGCAATTATCAAGTTGAAGACTACCTAGAAACTCAAGTTCAAGATAAAAACATAATCTCTGTACTGTCGGTAACCTTAAGGTAAAGAACCTAACCGGGAACGATCAACCTGAAAGTGCGCAGAACATTCAAGTATTCCTGACGACGAAATATCAGACAAGACCTTAAACACGAGAAATAACTAAAAAGAATCAAGTGACTGATACCAATTGATCGGCAACGAGGTTGTACTCTAGGCAAAAAATTGGGTTAATCAGTTAGGCATATGAACCTTAGATCAGGACGACACCTAGCAAGAGAGAGACAAAGCCTTAGGTCTTTAGAGGCTAGTGTCAATCATACTGCAAGGTCTTGGGCCCAGCAGTTGAGTCACCACTCTCATTACCCTAGCTCGGATACCAGTGAATCAGGGATGTCTCAAGGCATGGACAGACCTACGGGAAGTTCAGGTGTGCCTTACCTGTACAGGGTAGAAGGCCCTTACAAAACGCAGCTAGAGTACCTTAGGACCAACCGATTAGGTGCTAGCATCTATGAGGACGGCCTAGGAAGATCCGTGGTCCAGATTAAAAACCCGGACCAATCCATAGGACTAGAGCACCCAGCTGTCAAGTTTGAAAACGGTGCATACCTGGACAAGGAAGGAACCATATACGTAGTCACCAGTCATCCAGATAGGACAGATGAATTTGGAAATGTAATCTCAGAAGCGGACTTAGGCGACTTGGAACAAGGAAATATGGGAGTAGAACCTAGAACACCCCGAGGCAAATCTGTTCTCACTAGGATTATCACACCTGAGTGGGTTCCCCAAGATAACAAGTGCATAGATTTGCTTCTCAACCGAGAAACTGACGAAGCCTTTTGGAGGTATAAACCGGATCACCCAACGGATATAGGAACAATCATGATCTATGAGTTTAAGGATCCTGATAGCCCAGGTAGAGTGACCTACTTAGATCACACCTCTGAGAGGATCTTTGTGGTGACAAAAAATGATAAGCATGCTTACACTTGGAAGGGTGAATTTATTTTTCCCCAACCAAGACCAAATGTATCCTATGGTCATCCTGGGGCTGGAACTTCCCAAGCTCATGGTACGCAACGCGACAGAAGCAGAGATAGACCAGAAGTAAGTTTTGCCAACCCAGTAGGCAGAGAAAGAACGAGGACGGAGACGAATAGGGTAGAACCTGAGATGCTTAGAGCCCACAGGAACCAAAGAAATGTAGATGGATTCCCTCTGCCGAGGCCTAGAGAGCACGCAAGAACCTTGAGACCTACCCAGCTAGTTAAGTCCATGAAGAATTACTTTGACGGCACAGGAGATCCCTATGATCATGTGGCGGAGTTCAAGCAAGTCTTGAGAGCGGAACAAGTGGAGGATCTGTTCACGCAGTACAATGCCTTCGGTCTAACCCTTAGGAATACGGCACTTACATGGTTTCAGCCATTGGATGAGCGCCAGTTCAGGAGCATAGACCAACTCCTAGAGGCATTCATTGTAGAGTTCTCTAAGAGCGGCATAAGACACAATACATCCTCATTGATTCACAGCTTCAAACAGACCCCCCAAGAGACTGTCAGATTGGTCGGAAGGAGATTTAGACAATATCTTGAAAGGTGCCCTATTTCGGAGCTACCCACATCCGCTAAACAAGTAGCCTTATTCCTTGATGGATTGTTGAGTACGAAATTGAGATCCTATGTGTATCTGAAGGACCCTAGGACCATAGAAGAATGTGTACGCATGTGCATTGACATTGAAGATAACCTAGGGGAAGAGCTAGAGCTTTCCAAAATCTACAAAGATTCAGATAGTGCATCTAGCCACTCTTCCACGCAATCTACATCAATTGAGGAACTCGCTGAGAAGGTAGCTCAGAAATTAGGTGTAACTAGCAAACAAATCCCAAGGTTTGCCCCTGTGAAAAGGTGCTATACATGCGGTGGTGACCATATGGCGAACGTCTGTCCCGTTATGGCTCAACCCCAAGTTAACCCTAGTAGCCAGTACTACACCATAGAACGGAAGTACACAAACCATACTGCGCAAGATTGCCCATACAACAAGCAGGCAGTTAGGCAACCCTACCCTCAGCCCTACCAACAAGGCAGATACCAGAACCAGTACCCTCCACCACCACAATATGCTAGACCCCAACAAACCTACCAACCACAATATCAAGCCCAACAGAGACCCCAACCGGTGTTAGCTCAACAGCCTCCAAACCCCACTAACGTGATTCCAGTAAAGTATGCTGTTGCAGAAGAAAACCTGAATAGGGCCATAGTACCAGTAACCCCATTGATCTCAGAAAGTGACCCGAGTGACCATAGCTTTGATTCTACACATGTCGATAGTCCCCAGGCCTACTACATGCAGTCTCCAGAACATGGTGAGTCCTACTATAGTGAAGAACCGAGTGAACCTAGTTGGGAGTCAGACTACACAAATGTCATGTATGCAAACCCCAACCCTAGGCCTCAACCTAGGCAGGTACGACCACCATTTCCTAGAGGACCATGCTACCGATGTCAGGGAGATCACTTCATTCGTGATTGTCCCTTACCTCCACCTACACAAAATCAGTCCGTGACGATCCAAGGCTTTTGCCAAGATTGTGGAAAAGAGCATCTTTTACGAGATTGCCCAAAGAACCCCAATAATATGCCAAAAATCACTCCTATCAATGTGATTGGTTTGGTTGTAGATTCCTCCGGAAGTGTCACTTCCACTGCACCAGTGCAGGTAGTCACTAGAGCTTAGGCATTACAGCAAAACCAAGAGGCAAGCCAGGAAAAGGGCCCAGAGGTTAGTGAAACCGAGAGTGTGACAAAGAAAAGGACTAGAGCGTGGAAAGATAGTCGAGAAAGAATGAAAAGACAATGGGCTAAAAAGATGAGTGAACTGGAGGAAAGCATAAGAGAAACCAAAGCGAGGATAACTGAACTCACAGCTCAAACTCCCTCCCACATTACCCCGCCCCCACCACTCCCATCTCCATCCAACCCACCACTTTCCCCACCGCCTCATCAAATCCCACCACCCCCTAGAGTAGGATCAGTCCTAGCAGATCCCACTCCCGAAGACCTTAATATGATGCTTAAAGCATATCAGGCCAGAATCCAAGAAGGGCCAACCATAACCGATCACGAAAAGTGCTACCCTAGAGCCGAGCTAGAGCTTGAACGAACTAAAATTTGTGCTAAGATGGTGGAATTGGCTCAAGCCATGTTCGAAGCCAGCCGCCTCTTTAATATCTCTAGCTCAGCTAAGACGCAGTTACACTTTAATGGACTGCTAGAACGAATAGAGAAGCTAATTGCACAATCAGAGAAGGAACCTGCCCCTCAAAGAAAGGAAAGGGCAAGAGAACGGATAAGCCAGCCTCTTCAGGAAGCCCATGTGCCTCCTCAAGAAGCTTATCTTCCCCCCCAAAAGTCACATGAGCCTCCCTCGAAAGCTTACGTACCTCCACAGGTGACCTACATTCCTTCTCAGAGAGCGTATGAGCCTGTTAGGAAAAGTAATAGAATAAGTAATCCTCCCCAAGAAGCTTGTGCTCCAGCCATCTATGGGAACGAGGAGAGAGCCAACGATAGAATAAGCCCTCCTTCCCAGGTTGCTTATGTGCCCAATTCTACGGAGCCAGACACTTCTTCTTCTATGAATCGGTTTGCACCAGATTTCCTACGAGAGATTCAAGAAGACAAATGGGATAACGAAAGTGAAGTCGCCCCTCCCTTTGAACTTGTGGATGATGCACACGACCAGTTCCCACAAGACATCCCATCTATTTACGGGGAACATGAGAGTACTCAGTCTCATGAGAGATTGGACTTTGAGTCTAATTCCATACAGGAGCTACCCCACTTCACAGGCCCATGGGAAGCAAAGTCCACATGTATGAGAGCACCCACAGTCATGGTAAGGAACGACGATTCAGTCATACCTAGGAACACGGAGATAGTAAAGAACACCAAAGTGCAGCGCGATCTCACTTTGGAAGAACTGCCCAAGGATAGACCAGAAGCGTGGAAATATGTAGCTAGTCAAGTAACTGAAATTGCAAAACCACGTTCCCGGGTAGGATCCCATAGGACAGTGCCAGAAATTCCCTTGGATAAGATAGGAGATATGTGTGAAGGTGAAGAAGGGAACACCTATCTTCCCATTACCTACCAGGACTACACCACTAAGGCAATTTTGGACTCAGGTGCAGGAGTTGCAATTGCCACCACTTCCCTTTGGAAGCGTTGGGGCAAGCCGGCACTCAGGCCAACGAGAATGAAATTGCAAATGGCCGATGGTCACATAGAGAGACCCCTAGGATTGCTAGAAGGAATAACTCTCACCACTTGTGGTGTCGAGTTTGAGCATAGTTTTGCTATATGTGACTTCAGCAAAAATCATGCCTATGAGATGATTTTGGGAAGACCATTCATGCGATAGTTGCAAGTGGTACAGGATTGGGGAACCAATTCTTTGTACCTGCAGCACTTAGGTGTTACGACCAAAGTCAATCTCAAAGATTACTCTCATAGGGATGTACCTCCTATCCAGTGGAATCCCATCCATAGAGCCAAAGATGATACAGAATCGGTGCATTCCATAGGGTCTGGATCCTCATGGATGCATGAAGATACTCACTTATGGATGTGCAAGGTAGCAGTAGAGGAAGAGAAGAGAGAGAAAGCCAGAGAGGTAGGTGCGAAAGAGACCCATAGATCAATCCAAGACCCAGCCTATGCACCTGTAGTTTTTCCAGACGAAGAATTTGAACCTCACGGTTGGGCAGAAATCTTAGCAACAATGGACGTAGCCATCAATGAAGAACAATGGACACCTCACTGTGATGAGGATGGCTACGACATTTCAATCTTCTCCATAGAGCCAATCATGGGAGAGGCAGTTCTAGAAGAATGCGAACCTAGCCCTGATGCATTTGAGGATGCAAGTGACTCCGATCTAGAGTCAATCATTATGGACCCACCATTTGCATCAGACGAAGAATACCTCCATGAAGTAGAATTTCAACCCCAAAGGCATGGAGAGCTTACGAACGATGTAAGATTAGCAACACATGTGAGTGTAAGACAATAGTTACGCAATATAACACAGGAGCAATAGCAGAGAAGATAACAGATATAGGAGAATCTCAACAATTTTCTACTAGCAGCAAGTACAAAGATGATGGCGTTGTCCACCCGTGCGCTCTCAAGGTAGAGCTTAAATGGTGATCTAGACAACTCTAGATAGGGAGATACAAGGTAGAGGTATGCTGGCTCAACTCAATGTCTTAGGTAGTGCAGAAGTCATGTATATATAGGATCATGGGTGGCCTGCCATGGACGGCTATACATGGGCGGTAGAGCGTGGGCGGCCACCGCCCGCGTAATTGCCATACACGGCTTAGACTGGTTGAACCGACCTAACAAATATAAATGATTTCTGACTCCGACAGGGAATATTCCATGGAATATTCCCTTTACCGTCCCGCCGGGGGCGCTGCCCCCGGACCCCCACCAGGGGGCCCGCTGGCCCCCTGGGACCCCCCAGCCAGGGGGCCCGCTGGCCCCCTTGGACCCCCCAGCCGGGGCTGCTCACCGCTGCCCCGGACCCCACAATTGGGGACCCTGGTAACTCCCTTTCCTTATAATATCTTACATGGTCCAATATGACCTTCATCCAACATTCAAGTTGGGATTCCCATCAATTGGGTAATGCACACTTGGCTTCTCCTCATAAAGGGGGCCTTACAAAATGTGCATACAATCATGAGGGGTAGACATTGATCATACTCTAACAGTGAGCCCAAAGGAAGAAGGAAAGAAACGAAAGAAGAGAGAAGTCTCACCAGAAGAGGAAGAATCTTTGTTTGAGGTCCCAGAAAATTTTAAGAAGTATGAGTTAGATGACAGGAGAGTCATGATTAGAATGCCTAAATGAAAGGCACAGTCAGGAGAGGCCTATGATAACAAAGAAACCACCAAGAAAATAGTAGTGGCCCTAGAAGAAGGAGAGGAGAGATGCAGGTACATAGGCCATGACCTAACAGAAGAAGAAGAGCACGAATTAATTGCCTTGCTAAGAGAATATAGAGATGTATTCGCTTGGAGTTACAAGGATTTGAAAGGCGTTGACCCCGATATATGCTCACACACTATCCCCATGACCTCAGATGCTAAACCCTCTAAGCAAAAGCCTTATACATATAACGATAATTACGCTGCTAAGATCAAAGAAGAGATAGATAGACTGGTTGAAGCTGGATTTATCTATGAAATTGAGCACACTGAATGGGTATCCCCCATCGTAGTGGTGCCCAAGAAGAATGGCAAACTGCGTGTGTGCATTAACTTGAAAAAGGTTAATGCAGCCACAATTCGAGATAACTATCCGCTTCCCATAACAGAACATCTCTTAGAACGAGTGGCAGGCAAGGAAGTGTACAGCTTCCTTGATGGGTTTTCGGGCTACAACCAAGTAGCCATAGCTCCAGAAGACCAGCATAAGACTGCTTTTGCCACAGAGTGGGGCATTTTTGCTTTTAGAGTAATGCCATTTGGGCTTACCAATGCACCAGCTACCTTCCAGAGGCTGATGTGCCATGTGTTTAAGGAGTTCCTGAGGAAGAGTTTAGAAGTCTATGTTGATGATCTTTGTGCTCATTCCAATGTTAGACAAAACCATATTCCTGAACTCAGACAAATCTTTGACAAATGTAGAGAATATCAAGTCTGCCTGAACCCAGAAAAGTGCGTTTTTATGGTCAGGCAAGGCAAGATTCTAGGACACATAGTGTCAAAGAATGGCATATCTACTGACGAAGAAAAGGTGCGAGCCATAGCAGAGCTACCTAGGCCAAAGAATGTCAAGGAAGTACAAGCTTTCATGGGGCATTGTGGTTATTATCGACGATTTATACACATGTATGCTGTCATTGCAAAGCCCATGTACGGACTTCTGACAAACTTTGAGTGGACGGATGAATGTGAGAATTCCTTCCAAGAGCTTAAACGAAGATTATGTTCAGCACCAATCTTGACCACACCAGATTGGAATAAGCCATTCCATGTTCATGTGGATGCATCCAATTATGCCATTGGATGTGTGCTTGCACAACCTACTGGTGAAGGTAATATGGATCTTCCAATTGCCTATGCTAGTAGACAATTGAATGCGGCTGAACGGAATTACACCACTACAGAGCGAGAAGGATTAGGCATGGTATATGCAGTTAAGAAATTTAGACACTATTTGCTTGCAAATAAGTTTAAATTTTTTACTGATCATCAGGCATTGTTATATCTCGTAAACAAGCCATGCAATACAGGAAGATTAGTGAGATGGTTTCTCTTGCTAATGGAATATGATTTTGAAGTTGTGGTAAGGAAAGGTAGGACTCATTTGAGAGCTGATCATCTCTCTAGGCTCACATCGGGAGAAGCCCCACAAGGAGTGTCAGATGACCTTCCTGATGCTTACTTGTTTAATTTGGAAGTTGTACCGCAGTGGGCTAAGCCATTGGTACCAGTATTGACATACGGGCCTAATCATCCAGTGATGAACACTCGGAATAGAGAAGTTGTAAAAGCCCAAAAGTACCACATCATGGCAGGAAGCATGTACAAGCACACAGATCAAGGGATCTTGGCTTGTTGCGTAGAAGAGGATGAATACGCTAAATGGTTGCAATTAGCACATGTAGGTGCGTTAGAGCAACACTACTCAAAGCAGCGAACTTTACAGACCCTCAAGAGACTCGGAGTACATTGGCCAACTATGGAAGCTGATGTCCAAAAGTTGTGTAAGGAATGCCCAATCTGTTGCACTAAGCCACCTGTGGAACACGCCACTCTTTATCAAGTATCCATTGTACCAGATTGGAGCGAACCTCTCGTATCCTTCCTGAGGACAAACACATTCCCTCCAGACATGACTCTGGCTAGGAAAAGGAGTTTAGAACAAGAAGCCCAGGATTACTCACTCATCGGTAATAATCTATATAAGCGCGGTAAAGATGGTTACCTGAGATTGTGTGTCCATGAAAGTGAGTATCTTAAGATCTTAGAAACTGCTCACCAAGGTGTAGCAGGAGGACATTTTGGACCGGATCGGGTGATCAAGGCAATCCTATTTGCGGGCTTCTGGTGGCCTACCCTTCACATGGATGCACATACCTATGTGAAACGGTGTGATGTCTGTCAGAGGACTCAGTACCCCATACGCAAAGATGAGATGCCACTGAAACCTATGATGGGCGGACGTGCATTCTCTAAGTGGGGAATAGACTTCGTAGGCCCTATTAACCCCCCAGCTAGAGGTTCTCATGCGGAATACATCATTGTTGCGACAGATTATCTCACCAAGTGGGTAGAGGTAAAGGCTACGACAAAGAACGATGCTCAAACAACTGCCAAATTCTTGTTTGAGAATGTATTCACGAGATACAGACTACCTATAGAGCTTGTAAGTGATAGAGGCACTCATTTCTTGAACGAAGTGATTGAAAATCTACTCCAAGAATTCTTGGTAATACACAAGAAGTCTGCCCCTTATCACCCTCAAGCTAATGGACAAGCTGAGAGCACTAATAAGATTTTATGCAATGTACTGACGAAACTAGTGAACACTAAACGCTCTGATTGGGACAAACAGCTACACCATGCTGTTTGGGCATACCGAGTTGCCTACAAAACGGTACTCCAAGCCACCCCCTTTCAGATGGTATTCGGCCAAAACGCTGTGTTACCCTTGGACTTCTTGATCCCTACGTTGAAAGTAGCACAAGAGCACGAATGGACAGGCCATGAACTCTCCTCTAGGATTTTTGACCTTGAACGATTAGGAGAAACACGACTGAGAGCCGCTGCAGGAATATATGCAGCCAAGAAGAGACAGAAGGCATACTTTGATGCCCACGTAAAGGATAAGGGTTTGAAAGCAGGAGATCTAGTTTTAGTCTATACACTGAAACAACACGCAAGGAAGCTGGAAAAGAGAGGCTACGGACCAATGATCATCAATAGGATCTCCACGAGTGGAGCAGTACAATTAGCCACATTAGAGGGTGATGTTCTCCCTAACTATATTAGCGGTTGTAGAGTCAAGTTGTATCAGGAACCCCTCACGGAGGAAATGCTCAGCCGACTCAATACTGCTAAGAAACGCAAAGAGGAAGAAAAGCGCATTCGAGAAGAGGCTCAAGCAGAAGCTTTAGAACGCATCAGAAGGATGAAGTTACGAAGGCAAGGCCGAGATCAGACTAGAGCAAATGACTATGCAGATCAAGGATGTCCCATGGCCATGTGTGAAGTTGCAGGAACAAGCTCGCATAGAATAATCGATAGACGTCCTTTCATAACCATAGATATGGGACGAGGAAAGAGTGCAAGAACCGTAAGAGCCTTGATTGACTCAGGTGCAGCCACTAGTGCTGTTAGAGTGTCTTACTGTCAAGAGTTGCAGTTAAATGTCAATCCTGTGGAAGCATATCTCATAGGATTGGGAGGCGTGGAAACCCCTTGCATGGGCGAGGTGGAACTTCCCCTCTACATTCACGATGAGGCAATGACAGTTAAAGTACTAGTGTGTCAAGATGAGGATCTCACGGAGCCTCTCGTCTTGGGTCAAGATTGGATCTATGACCAAGCGGTCAATCTAAACCTAAGAAGTGGACTTCTCCAGGTTTGGGTCAATCATAGTCGAGTTACAGTAGAATTAGACAATGGAGCACTCAAGGAACTAGGAAAGGCACAGACTCCTGGTCCTTCCAGGGGTACACATGAAGATGACCATGCTGTTCTTGTTCAAAACCCTGTGCTGCAGAGGAATGATATTTGCAAAAAAGGAGTCAGGGATGCAACGGAACTCCCTTCTTTTCCACAGGCCAGAAGAAGGCAGCAACCAAAGGAGGATCAAAGGCAGAAGAAGCAGAGTACTACCTATGTCCGAGATCAAAAGTACCTGCGCAGCAGAATGTCCCAGAAAATAAACCAGGTGTGGGTGCAGAAAGGCGAACAACCGGTTGCACCACCGTCAACTACACGGGCAAAGCCTCTTATTAGTAACCAACAACACCACGCTAATAAGAAGTCTTGCAGAAATTCTCCTGCTAATGTGAAATCTATTTGGGTGCCCAAGAAGTCGATGAAGGCTAGCCCACAATCAAGACAAATTTGGGTGCCTAAGGCTTGCTTGAGGGCACAAGTAGCTACGCCGAGGCCACAACCTAAACAGCATAACGCAGCTACGCATACTGCCCGTATTCACTCGTTCTCAACGCTCAAGAACACACCAAGACCCAAGAGCGTGCATGTAATCAATTGTAAATGGGTCCCTAAAAAGCCTCATTTTCAAACCGCGACACCGAGAAAGCTCTCTCGAGTCTCTACGAAACCGAAAGCAAAGCCCACCCACTGCATTTGGCAGCCTAAGACCTGTAATAAACCCCCCGACCCCAATTTGTAAATTCATCCCCACTTGCTAACTTCATTAGTCTCCTAGGATTACCCAAGCATTAACCACACACATGTGCACCGAACACTTACTAACCCATTATTCGCTCCCGACCCTCATGTTAATATTGTGATGGGAACAACGGTCCTCACTTGTCCTGTACAATATTAACACCTGTTTGTATATTCTCACAGAGACAGACAGCAAGAAGTAAAATGGCAGATACAGTAGGAACTAGCTCCCAGGCAGGCTCCAGCCCACAAGTGGTGGACATCGAAAGTCTTCCAGTCGAGGAGGAGTTAAAGGAAAGACCAGCGGCATTACGGGCATTGCACACCATACCAATTCAGAATCCCCCGCAGGGACACACAATGCCGGTGGGCAAAGCCTCACATTGGTTCAGTGACGTTGCTGGTCCCCTGGGTGAAGGCACGTATATGTGGGAATCCGAAGTCGAATTCAATGGACGATGGGGCCGATACCATTTCTTTACCAGGGAATTTGAAAGGCTACAAAATAACGAAGAACTTAAGCCGATCTGGAAGAAGGCAGGGCTTTATGACTACTTCAAGTCCCAACTACCAAAGCCAGATTTCCTCAGATGCTCATATCTAATTAGTACCCTCACCCCCAGCAAAGACAAGAAAGGATACAGCTCCTTTGTGCTCCCATCACTCACAAGGGGCAACGAGCTGAAGCGTTTCCGCTTAACTATCAATCTGGTAAGAGAAGCACTCGACATGCAGGGAATGCACATTCCAACAGAGAAAGAGACAATGGTTCCAGACAACATGAAGAACAGGAATCTGACAAAGCTGAAGGACATGGTTGCAATGACACCCACGATCGCCATCCACTTACGTATGGTCATGCAACATTTCGCCTTCCCCGCGCAGGATAGATTCACAATGCCTCCCAAAAAGATTTGGTTTAGCCTCTACCTGGCGGATGCTTTTGAGTTGACCATCAATATGCCCCACTGGATTATCGACCAGATTCATATGGCTCATCAGAGATGGTATAAGAAGCAAAGATCTGTATTGTATGGTTGCTGTGCACTCACAAGAATTGTATACAGATGTCTCGCCTATGATGTACCGGTGCAAAGGGCTCTGATCTGGTCCAGAGCACAGGAATTTCAACGACGATTGTCAGCCGTAGGGCTCCCCTCAAAGAAGATGCGAGGCACCGTCCAGATGCCTTGTGCACAAGCTCGCGGTGCAACTCTGACGCCTGAGACAACCCCAAGACTCCCCCGACGAGTGCAACCGTTTACTATCAGGCTACCCAGGCACAGCACAGATGGCCCCAATCTTGTATTTCCACCAGTACCGACTGATCTGGAGTTCCCGCATGGGTTCACTCTAGAGGACTTAACTGACAAAGAAGTTGCAAGAATCATAGAAGCTGTAAATGCAGAAGTTGAAGAAGAGCAAGCCAGTGGACAGCAAACTGCCCCAGACCAAGCACAGCCCAACCAACCAGACGTAGTCAACGTGGACACTGAAGAAGAAGCTCATGGGGAGACACAGGGCGGACATTCAGAACCCGAAGAACAAGAGTATGATCCAGAAGCCCTACAAGTACTGGAAGGTGCCCCCGCCTACACTAGCGCATTAAAGAAGCTTTACGAAACAATGAACCGAGTTCAAGAGCAACACAGGCTCTCATTAGCTGCAGGTAAAGCTCTCATGAACCAGATTCTGGAGGAGGAAGGTGTGGACGAGCAATACCGCGCCACCTTGGAAATGATATCAGATGCTCTAGGAGTACCGGAAACGGTGCACACAGCACTAGTGCACTCACGAAGAACAGAGAGAAGATATGGAAGACGCCCCCCACGCACGGGAAAACAAATGAATGTATTAGGATCAGGACCACAAGGCACACCCACAACCACTGGCACGGCACACACAGTTCACGACACCGAGGAAGCCCACACATCGAGTGCACCCCCATCACCTCCCTTGCCACAGTCTCCCCCACATCGACCTCACTCACCTCCCTCTACCACTGTAACCTCCACTGTCACCACCTCTGAAACCACTACACACACCAACGCACAAACCATCAGCCAACCCACACACTCTACTCCCACTGAAAACATAAGTCTAACTACAGCCACGGTACACCTCACCACCCCGAGCACACTTCCTAGAAGTTCACAACTACACACACCTCTATACACATTCACAACCCTCCCCGCTACCACAATCCCCATGTTCACAGTCACTCCCATCACGAACCCCACTTTCATGGAGGTATCACCCACCTCTGCACCTCTCCCATCCCCCATTTACCCACACTCTCCCATTCCCCCACCTCCCCCCTCACCCATCCCCAGTACTGCATTCACAACCCCCTTTCCCTTTCCCTACCCCTCTGCATTCAATACTATTCCTCTCGGTAACCTATTTAATAATATGCATCAATGCATGGCCCAACTCCAGCAACATTACCAACACTTGGACGACCAACATACAAGGCTCTTCCAACGCCACGAGGATCTCCAAGCAAGATGTAGGGATCTTGAAGAGCAGAAGCAGCAACTAGAACAGCAGCACGTGACATTACAGGAGCAATACGCACAATTAGAAGCCAACCCACCTCAAACAGATGATGACGAACGACGACATATGGACGAGCTGCTCCATTCTCAGATCACGGAAAACCTGAAACTTCGACGAAACTTGGGCCTCCTCCGAAAACACATGTCGACTGCGTTAGAAGAGAATAAGAGATTACAGAAACAGAACGAAGAAAACCTGGAAGCGGCCATGGAGGGTTCCCCACAAGAGATTGACCCAGAACAATTCAAGGCGATACCCTTTGAGAATATGCAGGTGGTGTTAGAAACTCATGCAGACTTAATGGAGGCCCATGCCGCTTTAGAGAAAGAAAGAGATGAGTTACGAAGACAGTTGGCCACTCGACAGACAGAACCCAGCCCGAGCATAACCGCAGAAGAAACAGCTGAAGAGGTCATTAAACTCCGCGCCGAACTTGAGGAATTATGCAGCAAGGTTATGCAGTATGAACGTCAGCCCTCCCCTCTGGTAGACCCCGAGCCTGACGACCTGGTGCCAATTGAGGTAGAAGAAACATTTGAGGATCCCTATGTCCCGATGCCAACACCCGGAGGTAAGCGCACAGAACAGGGCATGGACACAATTGAGATCGAGGCACCGGAATGGATGCAAAAGTTAGAGAAAGTAGCCACGACACATGACGACAGGGTGGCAGTCCAAATCGCCTTGATGTCAAAATTGGAGGAGGTGGTCATAAAATCTGATTATTTTCAGAACCTTTCACACCATAGGTGGATCGGCCCATCGGATGATCTGTATGTACCTTTTTGCGTACTGATGGCGGATTATAATGCGGAGATCAAGCGCCACACCTCAAGGGAACCCACCTCTGCCACCCAATTTGCACCCGATGACATCCCAGAGAGTGCCAAGCAAGGACATATCCGGCAACCAACATGGAGAATTCGACTGCTCGAAACCTATCCGGAAATGGTAAGAACGTGGAACAACATGCCATTGTACATCAAATATAATCCATGTTATTGCCCTGTGTTCCGAAGGAGATCCTGGCCGGAGTACACACATACAGTGCTGACGATTAAAGGATGCGAGAAGTGGTTAAATTATGTGTACTTCGCACCCCCTAAAGGCGCACCTACAATTGGCTATATGATTTCAACGATCCAACATTGGGGGGCCCGTTTCAAGAATGTTCCTGATATCATGACTCAGATGTGCCTGAAAATTTTCGAACTTATGCTGGTCACCTTCAGGACCTTCAAAAATGTCAAGGAACCGCATCTCTCAGCACTAGGATTTAATGAAGGGAACCAGGATCTTGTATACGACATGAGCACAACTCCATCGATCAATGTTGTGTATGCATGGCACGCTCGCATCAAATATCTACCGGTCTATTTCAAACAAACATTCGAAGAGATGTTTGTCACGGGATTCTGGGAATATCATTCCGAGATATTCATTCCCAGACCATCCCATCTCTTGCAGTTGTTTGCAGTGGAACAAGCTCTCCACTCCGAAAAGCTACGTATGCCACATCCAGAGGTTCCTGGGCCGGTAGACTGGGATGCTCTTCTGACAGATTTGGCCAAAGGGTTGCGAATTGCCGAACATCATTTAGCGCAGGACGTCGTCGAATACTACATCCAAAAAACCTCTCAACAAGGGTCTGTCAGGGACGACAGACGCGAGAGAGGGGGGGGTGTTGGAGCCGGAGCTGAAGGACTGACAAGACAAGGAAGCACAAGAAGAGAGTCCGAGAAAAGAGATAGCACAAGCAGACAAGGCAGTCAACGACGATCCGGCAAGTAGGCCAACAATTTTCTTCAGAAAGAAGCACTGATGAACATTCACGCAGATTTAGCACTAAGGCAACCTTAATCTTTCAAAACCTCTACACCCATTAAAAGTGATTATCATCACTAAGCACCATTGTAAATATCATTTCATCTTTTTGTAGCTCCATTTTGTGCAAGCCAACGAGTCCTTGAGCTTGAGGAGCATTAGAAGTATCTACCTGCCAAATTTTGTATTTTTTAGATATCGTTTGAGCCCTCAAATAGGCCCTGGAACCTAATTTTTAACTAGGCCGGACACTAGGTCTGGACAGGGCCAAAACTTAGCCAAAAACTATAAAAAGAGCTAGAGAGCTCATTTTTGAGGGTAGATTGTAATTGAAACGAACTTGTAAGAGCTATTGAAAGTAATCTAAAGAACTCCACTGATTCTCTCTCTTTGTCTTGCCGTGCGTGCGCGTGTGTGTGTATGTGTGTGCATGCTTGTGTGCTTCTCACTCACGCACTTGTGCCGCCACTTGCTCGAGGTCTTCATACCATCCTCATGTCTTCCCGGATTGACATTAAAGGAGGTGCTACTCATCACTGAGCTACAACGACCAATGCAAGCGATATGGACAATCGGAGAGTTTCGGATGGCCCGTATCGCTTGTATCGGTCGTGTCATCCAATCTTTTCCATTTTGTCATATGCAAGTTCATGTATAATCATTGAACCATTGAAACCTCCTCAAAATCTTGAAATTAAACAAAAAAATGCCAATATGAATATAGTCCATAAAAAGACATAATTGAAGTGATGTAATCAGTCACATTCTTAGTCACCATTCTGCAAAGAAAAATCAATGGAAGTTTGAAAAAAAGCTTCTTAAAGAAGGAGACTTGTTACAATCTAAAGGGTTGCAACTTGATCACCCTAGGTGGCAGGCAAGCTATGCAAGATAATGTTTTCTCTAATCTAATGTTAACTATTGCATCATCAATTGAGAATTTGAATTGTGATGATGCCTCATCAAGGTATTCTAGAGCTCCCTTACATTTTTGAATTTCCAATTTGCAGTGAGAATTATCTTTCTAGATTGAAAATCTGGATGAATCAGTACTTCTGGAGAGCTCTCCTATGAGTCCAAGGCTATCCAAAGTCCAAGATTTCTTTTCCACCCTTTTTTGAATGATCAGGAGCATCCCAATCTAATGAAGAGATGCAAGGACCAGGCAAATGTGTAAGATTTCCATAAGAGCTCCTCCCTAATGGCACCTGATAATATGCAAAATGGACACATAACTCTGTGCTATTGAAAACTTGAGCGGATTTGTCTACATACATAAGCTCTGCATATTCCTTACGAAGAACTTTGAATGTTCGTGTTAAACATTCAAGAGGTTGCTACTCTAAAATATTGGAAGGAAAAATATCTGTAATACAAAAACATATATGTTGTTATACAAAAACAACTGAAATGATAGACGATCATTGTAAAACTTCACTCACAGTATAAAGGGAATTGCATATGATTTTCCAGAACAAGATCCTTAGCGTTGTACACATGTTGTACTCTTGCAAACCAATCGCATCTCTTCAATTTGGAACTAAGAATACGTCCCCTACAATGGTTTCTTGTGTCGTCTCTTTTAGCATGCTTGACTTTATGGGCACCTCTATAGCTAGGAAGCATAGTTACTCATTCATTTAACTTCACAGAAAGAGGTTTCCATAAAGAATCCTCTCTTCTGTTGTAAACCTCACATGAGGTTACACAATTGGAAGGATGACAAGAAGAAGAAGCCATTAGAATCGAGAAGAAGAAGAATGCTCAAAGCGGGAAACCGACGTTCATAAACTTTGCCAACATTTATAGATAAAAAGGCTTTGTACACGTGGAAACTTTTGATTTGATGTAAACCCTGTCGCCGAATCACCATGGAATTTCGTGAACCCAAAAATATTTTGTATCTTCAAAAATCATTTCCTTCTTGGAACTTTAAAACTATGCATTGTGTGGTGTGCAAAAATATCTTTTTTTGCATCAAACCAAGAAATTGTACACTGAATACAAGAATCTTCATCACTTTCGCGGCACTTTTAGATCATATTCTCTTTAAAAAAAAAATTCTTCATACGGTTAAAGGAGACAACAATGTTATATTCTTGTACACATGGAAAGACTCTATTTGTCAATTTCCTTAATCTCTCATTAGCAAACAGCCCCTTTTCGGCCGTGTTTCGCCCTAATGCAAAGCTTTAGCTTTAATTCCTTTTGTGGATTGATCTCTTTCCACGTAGCTTGGCACTTCCTTATACATAAGTGCTAGCTCCTTTCTCACAACATCACTCATATGGGGGATTTTTTTATATGTTTTCTTAGTGAAGTGTGTGAATACACTTAGGACCATTGGGGTACTCTTTCCCTCTTTAGGAGGTTTCTTCTCTTGGCTTGTATATATGTATATAACTAAATGGATCACTTATCCATGTGCATAAACTTGGTAATACATTCTATATTGTGTTGTGCTCGAAGCTTCTTCTTCTTCTTTTTCTTCCTTGTTCGATTGGTGTGCATCTAAATACCTTAAACTCCAATAGTTGTGTTATCGATGGATGGGCTCCTAGAATAAGCTCAATCTTACGCTCCACATTTCTAATAGGGAGAAAACCCATAGGTTATTATGAAATAATGAAGTTTTCAAATATAAATGTCATCTTATAAGCAAAATGACTTCGAAGCTAGTTTGAATCTCTAAAGATAAAAGTTCTTTATATTGAAAATAAAGGAGGTAGAGAACTTCCACTCTTCATTTACCATGCAAAAAGTAGAGACTCACTTGAAACTATGTACATCTGGTTCACCTCGAATGATGATACATCAACCTTTACCTATAACTAATAAACATGGTTATTTTAAATCAATGACATATTTCTTACTAGAAAGCTTATATTTGCTAAGAACAAGAGCAAATATGCCAAGCCTAGCAACTCGTTGATCTCAAGCCTTTGATCCTTTTCCATCTTCCTTGTATGTGTCCTCAAATGGACTTTTCTTCAACTTTAAAGTCTTTACTAATGAAGAACCAATTGCATTGTGGGTAAATCTTGTATCAAACAATTTTTGAGCACGATGTCCATGCATTTCGTCTTTCATGAACACCAACTCCGTGTCAAGGAACTAAAAACTTTTCTAAGAAATTGGAGATAATATAATATTTGGAGTTCTAGTCACCTTCTGGGTAATCATCATATTCAAGATAGGTTGAATGTGATGGACATAATGAAGATGAGGGTTGCTTCTCCACCATCATTGCTATTAACATATTCTTTTCCTTAGGAGAGAAATTATATGAATCTTCTTCTACATCACGATTAAATTGGAAGAGTTTGTTTTAGTGAACCATTAGCATCACTTCTTGAGTTACTATGACTAACAAGTCTACTTCTATCTCACTTGTCCATTCACCAGTTTAAGATTTAGGTTAATGAGAATTTGGTTTTGTTGTAAAACAGTTCTAAACTATTCATATTCTCCATATTCTCATACACACACACACTCTTCATACCCCTTAGGCACACAATCTCTTTAGTATGAAGTTTCTATTTCTACCTATATTCAAATATTGTCAGTTTGTATCATATTCACATATTGTGATTTGACATTTGAATATAAAATAGTGTAAGAGAGCATTCTAGCTTACCGTACACTTTGGATAATCTTATCTATTCTTTGTCTATCTCTCACTCATCATCTTTTTGAGTTTTAAGGTGTGTATGCTAAGGTTCATGTGTTGGAAGCTCTATAAACCTATGATTATTGTTATTGTGGACCACCCCACTACCAACACATATAAATATGTATCTGATTGCAAATGCTTTTTCACACATGTATGTATCAATCTATATACATTTTTCCTTATGCTTAGGATTTCAACCTTGCAAAAAATAATATAATCATGTGGATGTGTATAAGAATGCAAATTACTTCAATTATGAATAAATGAAATAATTAATAAAAATTTATCTCCCTCTTGTGGTAGACACATAATGTGTGCCATTATCTAGAAATCATCAAATAATAAATCTATTGATATCTTTAGGTAGTGATGTGTGTGAACACAGTAGGACTACCGGGGCACATTTTTCCCTCTTTAGGAGGTTTTTTCACCCTCAGCTTCTACATATGCGTATAGCCCTAATGGTGTGGAGGTGATCGCAATCCGGGTGGATCAGGTCCGGTCGTGGCACACACAAGGTGTATGAAGCTAATGAATGTTGGACGGTTTAAGGATGTGAAAGTGAAATTAATGTTGAGTATGGAGAAGAGAGAGATGTCGAAATGATTATGGGAATGGGAATGTAGGAGTGCAAGTTAGATTTATGAACATGAATGATAATAATGAAAGAGAACCATACACACGAACCAAATTTGGAAGGAAGAATGGTCCATTGAAGGAGCTTCTTAAACACTTCCTAATTCTAATCCATATGCATAGTCTTCTTTGGATGATATGTATGCATGACGAGAATAGATGGAATCCTTACACATAAATCAGGTTCGAAAGGAAAAATGGTCCAATATTGGAGCTTCTTATACACTTTAAAAAACTAATCAATATGTATGGGTATGTATGGATCATATGCATGCAAGTGAATTATGATGATAGAGTTTAATCACAACCTCAATGAAACATCCTCACTGGTTCAATGCAATACTACGGAGCCTTCTCACACATAGAAGAAAATAGAAGACATGTAAAAATACTTAAGAGACTGAGAGACAAGAGACAAGAGACAAGAGACAAGTGACAAGTGACATGAATTAAAAGGATTTGAATTAAGATACATGAATAAGATCGTCGTGATATGTCAAGCTAAGTAGTCTACTGATCAAAGGGAGTTGCGACCCTCAAACCATGATAGTTCAACTGAATGTCATACGTAAGAAGATGAGTTCCACTTCATTGACCCTATGTATGTCTATGCTCGTAACATCTAACTAAAGAAGTCTAAGACTCATTAAAACCAGCTCTAACTCACTCACACGATCCACCGAGGGTGAGTCAAGATAGAGATGATGGTTTCAAGAAGCTATCCTAGATTGGAGTTCTAACTTAAATTTGAAACTAGGTACTATACTCATACTAGCCCACCTTGGATCCTCACTGCTCAACCGAGGGTGATCATCTCAAGGAAACCTTAAGCTAGCAAGAGCCCCATGGATGCCTAACAATGATGCTCTAGGAGTTTGGAGGGTGGTTTATATAGCTTTTTGAATGAATTTGGGCCCTTGGATCTAGAGAAATCAACTCTCAACTCTAGGATCACTACTTTCAATTACAACCGTTTTGATTAATCAAATCAATGGCTTGGAATTGTTCTTTCTATCAAATCTAGTATAAAGGAGTGAAATTTAGGCGCCTTCATTCTCCACAATTGGATCTAGGGATGATTTGGATTGTCGGATCAGTGTTGACATCAATTCAGATAAGATATGGCATTATTTTTAGAGAAAAGTTGCATTATTGATGTTTAACTATCAAAAAAGTCTTCTTTGATGAAAAAAACTCGTGGATTCTCCTTGCTTTAAGAATAAGTTCATATCCACCCTTGAATATGAGCTCATCTTGATCGTACAACATGGCTCAATCACCTTTCACCATGTGGGAGCCCTTCAACCCTTCAATTTGCTTAAACTAGAAAACTGTGGTGACCTTGAAAACTGGACTTTGTGCTCTTTGACCCCCCAAAAAGGCTTTGATGAAGATGAAACTTTGTAGGCCTATGTTTCCAAAGATCTCCTTTAGAAATATGCAGAAAAAACTTTTATCTAAATCTCCCTTATACAAGTTTGACTACATTTGGAAGCTTGCAAGGTGGCATTAAGGTCTCAAGGAAACTCTGATAGCCTTGAAACTTTGTACAAATATGTAGCCACATATGGTCTTTATACATGCCAAACCATATGGCTAACAAAATTTCCTATACAAGATTTTGTAGGGTGTAAGTGGAAAAATTACATTTTTTACAAAATGCACATGGCATATCAATGTGCTAGAAAATCCATTTTCATGTCAAATTCGGGCTATAGACTGCATTTGATAGGATTTACAAGTATATGAATTTTCATGTGATTTGGAGATATTGAAATTTTTGCCCTAATTTCGAAAGTTTGACGAGCTTTGACCGTTACCCTGGATATTCTCAATTCCTTCCAAAATTGGAATGTGAACTCCCTTTGACATCCTTGATGCATCTTGGAATTCTCAGGGAATTCTGGCTACCTTCACCAAAGGTGTTTCTTGTAGGCCTTCATGAATGAGAGAGGAGAGAAAATCTCGACGACATTTGCTCCCACTAAACCTGTGATTCCTCCAGAAGCGCCACTCTAGTATCTGTGAAAAACAAAATGTTTCAAGCATCAAATTCTTTTATAGGCAACATAAGAAACATGGAAGGAAAAAATTGATCATATGCATGAATGAGTAGGCAAGATGACATGAAGCAAAATTTGCATGAAAGAAAGAATTGAAACACGCAACATGAATATGCATGAACAAATACGCAACATATATGCAAATGAACAAGCAACATTGAAAACAAGAAAGAAAACAAACAAGCATCAATATGACGTGGAAGTGGATGTATTGAGTCATTTTCAGCAACAGTTCCTCTCATCTTGTAGAAAAATATGTACCTTTTTTATAAAGCAATCTACCTTAAATACGATTATAAACAAAGATTTAGGATTTTCAAGAGAGATCTTTCATCTTTAGCTTATTTTAGTTCAACTCCTTTCCTACATAAATATGAATATGCTCTTTCTCCAATAACATGCAAGGAAATAGAACCAAACTCCACTAATGCATAAAGCTGCCTATATAGCCCGTGATTTATTCTACTATGCCTCCTTATCTTCCTTTTTCTTGGAAAAAAAGTAGAATGAACTTGAAAAAACACAAAGCAACATGAACTTGAAAAATTAATGATATTTTTATATGTTTATATATATATATATATATATATATATATATATATATATATATATATATATATATATATATATATATATATATATATATATATATATATGCTATCATTCCAATGAGAGGCAAACAATCAGTCTCAACTTTGACATTTGCACCAATGAAATATTCTTTGTCCGTTTTCAAAGTTGTTACCATACCCCATAGTTCTCGTTTGATCTGTGGATATTTTCGTAGTGTTTCATGTAAAATTTTGGCACCAAACCTAATTGCATATCTATTCCCTTCACTATCATCTTGACTTATGACCTAACCTATACCAATAGGACTAGTATCAACAGTCAATATAATAGGTTTTTTAGCAGAATAGTCTACATGCTTAAGGATGGGAGCTTCAAGCAATAATTTCTTCAATTTACGCATCGCTTGAGTGTGTTTGTCAGTCGAAATAAATTTTTGTTTCTTCCTCAACAAGTCATAGAGACAATCAGCAACATGAGCAAAGTGTGGGATGCAAATAACATAAAAAATGCACTCACCAAGAAATCTGCGTACCTCACTCACGTTGTTACATGTTTCAGAAATATTGCTAATGGCATCAACTTTTTCTGGGTATGGCTTTCGACCATAATGACAACATAAATGTCCAACAATAAGAACTTCGTTGACACCAAAAATAGATTTTCGTATGGAAAATGTGAGAGCTATTTTTTCAAATCGTTGAAATATTCTTTCACAATCAAAGATATGATCAAGAACAAATTTGCGACATCGAGATGAATCTAAAGTAATGTCCTTTGCACGTTCCTCACTCCCTTTAATTGGAATATCATCAATGAATGGCATGGTTATATGAGGGATAAAATCATGTAAGACCATATTCATAGCACTCATCATATGAGCCACAGAATTAGTCGCTCCTTGAGGTAAAGTACACATTCACACTAAGCCTAAAAGAGTTTTCATTGTGCTTATGTCACGACTATCAACTGCTAACTCGAATTGGGTATATCCAGAATATAAATCGCCCATTGAATAGATAGAATGTCCTGAAAATGATTCAACAAACTCATCTACAATGGGTCATGTTCGTACATTCCTTATGGTGACTTTATTGACAGGTTGGAGATCTTGAATAAAATGTAGTTTCCCATTCTTTTTAGGCATAGTGAACCATCAATTTGAGTAAGGTGCAAAAGATGACTCTAAAATTCTCATGCTTATCTTCTCTTTAAGTAGTTCCATTAGCTCAGGTAAGTTAGCCTTTGGAACTGGTATAGGGAGAAGATTCCATGGAATATGTGGAATAGTAAAGATTATCATGGGTGCAACTAGCTTAGGATCTACACAACCAATCTCATGGGGAAACATAGTAAAGGCTTTTCCATGGCTACGTATGACTCTCTCAAATTTATCTCTCTCTCCTTGCAAAAGAACTTCATCATCTCTACCAATTATCACCTGTTTGATTGTCTCATCCGTGAATGTATGACGTATGTTTCTTTTTATCGCAAAGAATTGGATCATTTTTCACATTAATAATTTTTTCGTTACTTCCTTGGGTTAATGGTTGAGCTATGGGTTTGATTTTTTTGTCTACAGTTTTGTACTTTGTTTCAACTAAGGCATCATGTGTTTGGTTAAATTTTGAGCACTTGTCAGCATTGAGAGCATATTCGTGGATAAGAGCATACTCATCAAGGGAAGAAAGAAGAATAATATGGGAATTAGAATTTTGTTGAAGACATAAATCTAACTCCTCAAGAGTAGAGAAACAATGAGATGTTTCAATCACATGCTCAATGTTCTCATCATGTTCCATGATTTTGTTGTTTTTATATTTTTTTCGGATTTTTTGGATAAAAGGCTTGGATAATTGACTCTTATGAAGAAAATCTAATCTAGAATGTGGAAAATAAAGTGACAAACTATTGTACATGTTGGTTGGATGCAAGATGTCAAACCAATATCCACTATTGTCCTGCTCAATAATGGATTCTATCCGAAATTTTGATCATATGTAGCTCCAAACATGAATCGACGTGCACAATCACTACAAGCATGCTCATGACCCTGAGTAACAATAGGTTTCTTTCTAATTTACAATCGATTCCTAGGATGATTCACTCCTACCGTCATGAATTGAAGTGATTGCATTCCATCCTTAGACTTAAATCTAGCATAGGTAGACCCATCATCCATGGCTTTAGTTTCCATATGACTCTCACAAATAAAGGGTTGACCTAAGAGAACTTCATAGGTGCAATTATATTGAATTAAAAAGTGAAATTCTTCTGTGATTCCTCCTATGGATATGGGCACACTAGCACAAGCTCCATACAAGGTACCTATACCATTATCTGCAGTTCTCATACGCCATCCAAAATCTTTATCTATGGGCCATCAAAACTTATCATAGACTTCTCTTGAAATCACATTGATTTCGAAGCCAGAATCTACTAATGCATTTACAGTGATAGTGTTCTTATCATTTCCTATTTTAACATGCATCTCTGATGTAGCTCTAGACCAAAATTTTCTTTTAAAGTGACTTTCAAGATTGTTTTCATGATTTTCATGGTCAGGTTGAATAGGTCCTAAGAAATTTTTATTAACATTTACTTCATCATCATCAAAGTCCTCTTCATCAGATTCATCAAAGTTTAAGGCTTCATTCATAGCTTGATCTTGATCTAGAGAATCTTGCATCTTAGTATCTAGATTAAGCGGAAACCTCTTCCTTTTAATTAGGCTGATAAAGTTATCTTTAAAAACAGGCTTTGCAATAGAGAAAACTTGTTTTAAAGACATAGTCATTTGACTGTTAAGCAAAATGTCATCTAAAATCTCCATAGGATCTATTTTTCTCTCAATTTCTGAAATCAAGATGGCTTTAGGTTTTCTCTTTGGTTTCTTTTGTTTTTGCTCAGGATCTTGTTTTTGTTCATGTTCTCGTGTTTGGTCTCTAGTTTGTTTTGATTGTTCTTGTTTATCTAGAGGCTTTGGTTCTATTTATCTTTGCTTTGTCTTCTTCCCTTTAAGTTTCTCCTCTTGTTTTTTTTCATTGGGTTGTGATTCTTGTTTTTTATCTTTGGATTGTGATGTTTCTCTCTACTCTATGATTGTTTCTATTCCCTCTGAGGTTTGTTTTCGGATCACTCTTCTTTCACTAGGCTCAGCTTCATATCTTTTTCGTTTCTCTTCTACATTGGATATGTGAGAAATAAAAGATTGATCTTCTATCGGTGACTCCCAAGCCGTTATTATCCTAATCTCATCTCGTGCTCTTACTAAAGCCTCTATGGAAAAGTCACCTTCCTTTGTGGGTTTACTTGATTCTACTTGTTGTTCATCAAAAGCTTCTAGTTTCATTCCTCTAGTTCCTACGTCCATTATGGTTATATTTTCATAATGTTTTTTCATTCCTCCCTTACCATAATTTCCTTGAAAAGGTAGCCTAGATCGAGTCACAGATTTTCTTGTCTGTCTATTACTAATCGTTGCTCCTTAGCAGCCTTCAATAGTTCACAATCTCTCAAAAAGTGCTCTAACAAATGACACCAAGGTCACCTAAGAGGGCCACACACAGAACCATTTTGATTTTCAGGATTCTGATTAACTTGTGGTGGGAAATTTTGAAATTGAGTTTTTTGTTGATAAGGTATTGTTTGAACAGGATAATTAGGATTTTGATAAGGTAATTGATGTATTTGAGGAGCTTGGGGAGCAACATGTGGTACTTGAGGTGCAAGAGGAGCTTCCATAGTATATGGTTGATGATTTTGAAAATTTTGATTTAGAGGATTTTGAAAAGCTATTTGAGAAGCTTGAGAATACATGTTTTGATACATTTGAGGATTTTGCACATGAGGATGAGGATTTTGCATTGCATGATTATGCATTGGAGGAACTTGATATGCTTGACTAGGAGCTACTTGTGGATTTTGATTGGTAGCTATAACATGTTGATTAGGCTCTTGAAAAGACATTGGGCTCATTTGATTTTGGAAAGTTTTGGTGTAATTAGATTGTAAAGCCTCTATAGTATTGGCCAAATTGGATTGTGTAGCAATAAGACTTTCTATTTTCTTAGTGAGAATTTCCACTTGAGATTATTCAACTACACTTTTATTTGGCTCTACTTTAAAACCTTGAGTAGGATCCATCATTTGAGGAATAGGAGTAGAGTCAAAAAGCATAGCATGGGATTGCTCTCTAACTTGCTCGTTAGTTTGTGGAAGGTTAGATTGAGGGAGACTAATTTGCTCATAAAGCATGGATTGTCTTTGATGTCTATGGGCTGCAACTTTTAATACTTTACGCACTTTTTGCCAATTGTCAGTAAGACCATAGCGCTTATCCGGCTCTTCTAATCGTCGTTCAGCTTCCCTACGAGTTTCATGATGAAGAAGCTTAAGAAAATTGATCACAAGATCAGGTTCCAAAGTTATATTATCCTCATCAGGAAGTTGCTCATAGCGTCTAATATACTCATTTTGTAAGTGAGTAATAGAGCTACTAGGCTTTGGGGAATGGACCCATCGTAAGAATCCATCCCGATTATGTTGGCTATAATCTTCAAGATAGAATTCTTTGAGAATCTCCTTTCCAAAATCACTCCAAGGAAGGCTATCATATTGAGTGACACAGTTTATGATAGAGCTATGAACAATTCGTTCAACGAATGATATCAAAAGATCTTTGAGAAGACCAAAATTCATAGCTTGCTCTTCAAACAAAATCTAAGTAGCTTGTAATGTTGATGCCATTTAGTTCTCCCTTCTTTCTCAACATAGAAGAGAATATTCTTTGGCGTTGTTTCTCAACAATAAGAGATTTAAATCCTTCCTCCATCTCATGTGAATAAGCAAGTGATGCATGATGTTCTAGATCTTTCACAAATGCATTTACTTCACGACGAAGATGTGCACGATATTGTGAGAAATCCAGTGCAACAATCAAGAAAGATGATGATGATATGATGAGGATGAAAAATATGAAACAAAGGATATGGATCACAACCTCCCAACAAGATCTGAAGCAAATGCCACGTAGCATTTCATGTCGTGTTCAAACGTGGAGGTGATCGCAATCCGGGTGGATCGGGTCAAGTCGTGGCACACACAAGGTCTATGAAGCTAAGGAATGTTGGAAGGTTTAAGGACATGAAAGTGAAATTAATGTTGAGTATGGAGAAGAGAGAGATGTTCAAATGATTATGGGAATGGGAATGTAGGAGTGCAAGTTAGATTTATGAACATGAATGATAAGAATGAAAGAGAACCATACACACGAATCAAATTTGGAAGGAAGAATGGTCCATTGAAGGAGCTTCTTAAACATTTCCTAATTCTAATCCATATGCATAGTCTTCTTTGGATGATATGTATGCATGAGGAGAATAGATGGAATCCTTACACATAAATCAATTTCGAAAGGAAGAATGGTCCAATATTGGAGCTTTTTATACACTTTCAGAAACTAATCAATATATATGGGTATGTATGGATTATATGCATGCAAGTGAATTATGAAGATAGAGTTTAATCACAAGCTCAATGAAACATCCTCACTGGTTGAACGCAATAATGTGGAGCCTTCTCACACATAGAACAAAATAGAAGACATGTAAAAATACTAAAGAGACTTAGAGACAAGAGACAAGAGACAAGAGACAAGTGACAAGTGACATGAAATAAAAGGATTTGAATTAAGATACATGTATAAGATTGTCGTGATACGTCAAGCTAAGCAGTCTACTGATCAAGGGCATTTCCGACCCTCAAACCATGATAGTTCATCCGAATGTCACACGTAAGAAGATGAGTTTCACTTCATTGACCCTATCTATGTCTAGGCTCGTAACGTCTAACTAAAGAAGTCTAAGACTCATTAAAACCAGCTCTAACTCACTCGGAGTGAAATTTAGGCACCTTCATTCTCCAGCATTGGATCTGGGGATGATCCGGACCGTCCGATCAGTGCTGACATCAATTCGGATAAGATATGCCACTATTTTTAGAGAAAAGTTGTATTATTGATCTTTAACTGTCAAAAAATTCTTCTTTGATGAAAAAAACTCATGGATTCTCCTTGATTTAAGCATAAGTTCATCTCCACCCTTGAATATGAGCTCATATTGATCGTACAACATGGCTCAATCAGCTTTCACCATGTGGTAGCCCTTCAGATCATATGCATGAATGAGTAGGCAACGTGACATGAAGCAAAATTTGCATCAAAGAAAGAATTGAAACACGCAACATGAATATGCATGAACAAATTGGCAACATATATGCAAATGAACAAGCAACATTGACAATAACAAAGAAAATAAACAAGCATCAATATGAAGTAGACGTGGATGTATTGAGTCATTTTAAGCATCAGTTTCTCTCATCTTGAAGAAAAAATTGTACCTTTTTCATAAAGCAATCTACCTTAAATACGATTATAAACAAAGATTTAGGATTTTCAAGAGACATCTTTCATCTTTAGCTTATTTTAGATCAACTCCTTTCCTACATGAATATGAATATGCTCTTTCTCTAATAATATACAAGGAAATCTAAGCAAACTCCAAAAAATCCCCCCTCGGAGTGATGTGGTGAACAAGGAGCTAGCACTCATTTATAAGTAAGTGCCAAGCTATGTGGAAATCACTCCACAAAAGGAAGTAAGCCCAAAGCTTTGCGAAAAGCTTCAAACTTTTCCCTAGGTAGAGCCTTCGTAAAAAGGTCTGCAATGTTCTCCTGCGTGGACACATATGCCAAGCTAATCTCCCCAACAGAGAACCTCTCCCTGACATAATGATAATGGAACACAGGGTTCCTCGCAACTACCAATGCGCTCTAACTGTTAGTGAAGATGGTGGTGGCAGAAGACTGACCAACACCCAAATCAGCCATAAGTGTCTGAGCCACACACACTCAACAATCGCTGTGAAAGCTGCCCTATACTCAGCCTCACAAGTGGAAGTGGCCATAGTAGGCTGCTTCTTGCTCAACCAAGATATACATGAGCTACCAAGCATGAAGAAAAAGCCACTAGTGGACACACGAGTGTCATAGCAACCAACCCAATCAAAGTCAAAAAAAGCATGCAAATTTGGTGGTAGTGATCCCCCCTTGGCATAAAACAACCCAAGTAGCCGAGTACCACTCAAGTAGCAAAAGATGCACTTAACCGCCTGCTAATTCTTGACTCCTAGGAAATGCATAAACCTGCTCATCTGTGAGACAACAAACTGAATATCTAGCCGAGTAATGCATAAGTAAATCCAGCATCCAATAGCGTGCTGATAGAGAACAACATCAAATGCATCTCCAGCATCATGAAGTCTCAATCGTAAACCTGTCTCTATAGGAGTGGCAATAGGCTTACAGTCTTCAAGGGCAAAACACTGCAATAATGTGTCAATATATTTCATTTGACAAAGCCATTCCACCATCAACTTGCATAAACTCAATACCCAAATAGTGATGCAAATGCCTCAAATCAAAAATCTCAAATGAGGCATGCAAATCAGCCATAAAATCAGCAATATGCTTCTCAATAGGACCAGTGAGCAGCATGTCGTCAACATAGAAAACATTGATCAAAAGCACATCATTAGCACGCTTAACATATAAGGTGCTTTCAGTTGGACTGTTCTCAAAACCATGTGCAATCAGATAGGCATATATCTTCTCATACCAAGCACGTGGTGCTTTCTTTAAACCATATAAAGCCTTCTTTAACCTGCACACTTGGTTTTCATGCCCTTTTTGCACAAAGCCATGGGGCTGAAAAACATACACTTCTTCATGCAAGTCACCATTCAAAAATGATGTTTTAATGTCCAACTGATGTATATTCCAACCATGATGAGCTGCAAGTGCACAGATGCTATGAATTATAGTCATTCGGCAAGTAGGTGCAAAGGTCTCATCAAAATCAATGCCTCTTTCCTACGCATAACCCTTTACAACAAGTCTAGCCTTATACCTGTCAACTGTACCATCAGGCTTACGCTTCAGCTTGTATACCCACTTAGTCCCAATGGCCTTCTTGCCAGGAGGCAAGTCACATAAAGACCAAGTACCATTCTTCATTATAGCATCATATTCAGATTGCATAGCAGCCATCCAATTTTCTGAATTTTGTGCTTCATCAAATGAAAAAGGCTCAATCTCATCACACAGACTAGATGTAGCCATAGCATAGCAATCTGATGCAAAAGAGGCACTATGAGATCCTCATCGAGTACGATATGACAGAGGTGCATTTAATTTGCTCTCACATAAGGTTTGACTAGCCATTTTGGCATAGTTCTTGCCTACTCAATATCAGCTCTCTCATCAATAAGTGCATCATGTAAATCTGCATCAAAAGTGCAATGATCTGCATCATCACATGAAACCTGCAAAGGCTGAGAAGTTGTCTCATTAGGACGAGCACTAGGCTGTCCACCTGAAAAATGAGGCAGCAAAGTATCATACATGTCTTTGGAGCTAACAGATGTCTCCTTAGTACATGAAAGCAATGGTTGAATAGCATCTTCCACAAAAACAACATCACGGCTAACCAGAATGCATTTAGTATGTGGATGATACAGACGATAGCCTTTACTTTCATAATTGTACCCAACAAAAATACATTTTACTGCTTTATCATCCAATTTCCTATGATGTTGTTCAGGC
The DNA here is from genome assembly GCA_020310875.1 of Ceratopteris richardii. NCBI lineage: Eukaryota > Viridiplantae > Streptophyta > Polypodiopsida > Polypodiales > Pteridaceae > Ceratopteris > Ceratopteris richardii. Next base: position 51,508,143 of record CM035415.1, on the reverse strand, counting down.
ACTAATGCATATGCCAAAAAACCAAAAACATGCAGGAGCAACAAATGGCTTGCGATCATGCCAAGCCTCATATGGAGTGATAGGCTGTAGTGCTTTAGTGGGACACTTGTTAAGTACATATGCTGCACAGATGACAACCTCAAGCCAGAAATTATGTGGTAGAGCCTGAATCTTGACCATACACCTCGCCATTTCCATGCGTGACCTCTTCTTTCATTGAGCAACTCCATTATTTTGAGGTGTATACGACACTGTACACTGGTGTTTTATGCCGCTTTCAGCTAGAAATGCATTAGAATTAGAAGACATATATTCCCCCCTCTATGAGAACAGAGGGCGCTTATTTTACATGCTGACAAATTTTCATCCAAAACCAAAAATTGTTTGAAGCACATGACTTTGAACTTTGCCTTCAATGGATATACCCATGCATTCGAGGGAAAATCATCGACGAAAGTCATGAAGTAAGGATAATTTCCAAAAGAAGGTTTCTGCATAGGACCACAGACATCACTATGGACAAGCTGCAATTTCTGACTAGCCTGAACTGAACCATCTTTTGGAAAAGATGAACACTGCATTTTTCCCAAAATATACCCTTCACAAACATGTTTTCGAGGTGCCTCAAGTTTGGGCAAAGAGGACACCATTTCAGATTTCTACAAGCCTAGCAAACTAGCAAATTTCAGATGACCAAAGCATGCATGCCAAAGCTTTGCATCTCACATAGCCTGAGAATCATGTACTGCACATGCCAAATCATTCACAGATCTTTCATAGTCTATGAGGTTATACAGCCCACAACATAAAATGCCAGAAGCAATAATCACATCGACATTTGACAGATCATGAACTGTACATCTCTCATCAACAAATTTCACAACCAAGACAATCTTTGCTAATGCAAAAACTGATAAAAGGTTCTTCTTGATCCTTGGCAGAAATAAAGAATCTGACAAAGTGAAAGAACTACCATCAGCAGTAGTCAAAATGATCTTACCAACTCACTTAACAGGATAAGAGGAGTTGTTGGTGCATGTAACAGTATTCCCTGTAGGGGCAGGCTCGAGTGAAGAGAAGAAACTGCACTGCGAGGTAATATGTTTGGTCGCCCCACTGTCAAAATACCAAACATCTAAGTCTACTACAGACATGCACTGCTCATGAGAAGATGTGTCAAAACTGCAAACAGTAGTAACCACCCGTTCCTCTTCCTGCACAAGATTAGCAGACTCTGTTTTTGGTGTAGAGGCCTCTGCAACAACCATTCTATCCTCTTTCTTCTTTGCCTCTTTAGCAGCTAGTTTTGGACAGTTCTTTATGATGTACAAAGATAAGTAGCCCATTAGGGCAATAGGCGTATATACAAGCCGGGGTCAAAAACCTCCTAAAGAGGGTAAAAAGTGCCTCGGCAGTCCTAGTGTGTTCAAACACATCACTACCTAAATATATCAACAATGCATAAAATAAAAAATATAGAGTAATAACAAAAAATGGACAAACCAAATAGGATACATTCACTTGATTTAATTCTCCTCAGCAGCATCAACATCATCTTTGACTTCTTTTATAAGGAGTTCTTTATCTATTTCATATCCCTCTTCATTTATTTTACTTGAATAATTTGAGTCTTGTTCCTACAATTAAAGACTTTGAAGGATTACCATCCAATTCATGAAGTTCATATGTACCATTATTAAACAAAGACATAACTACATATGTTAGAAATTACTAAATTGATGTGTGTGTGACTCTCCTCCCATCCATATATACCTTCTTGTACTCTAAAAATAGCAATGTTTTGTAATAATCTAGTGTGAACATGTGGCCTTCATGAAACACTTATTCCCATTACTACTAAGTACCTTAGGGTATCCCCCGAGCTTGGGATGGCCCTTGTCCCTCACACACATGGACTGATCCCAATGGACCAAAGTCATAATCCCTATGGATCAATGCTTGACACTCTATCCTCCTTCTAAAGATCATTGTCCTTTCTGATACTAATTGTCAAAAATTACTTGATTGATGTGTATGTGACTCTCCTCCCATCCATATCTACCCCCTTGTACTCTAAAAATAGAAATGTTCTGGAATAATCTAGTGTGAACATGTGGCCATCATGCAACACTTATTCCCATTACTACTAAGTAGCTTAGGATAACCCTCAAGCTTGGGACCTTGGCTAGCTGGCCCTTGTCCCTCACACACATGGACTGATCCCTATGGACCAAAGTCATGATTTCTATGGATCAATGTCGGACAACATATGGTCCAAACCATCTTTTATTCAATTTCTTTCTTGCATCATACTGATTATCAAACGTACTATTGTACACTAATATTTAGTCATTAGTCTCTATCTTATGTGGCCTAAGTCAATGAGTTTTTTTAGAGTATATTTTATTCTTCAATCTTGACTCCTTTAATGTTTTCACTACTTCATTTAGCTTTTCATTTCTGTTTCAGTTGTTTAATTCTCAACAATAATAAGTATTCTCTTGATGTATCGTCATTCTAAGGGAGCATCATCCATGTCAAATTCTAAGTTTGGTGAAAATTGGTTTTGATAGTACATCAGTTTAGCAGGCATAAATCTTGTAGACCAAGTGTATGTCATCCTATCTATCCATAACACAAATGGAAGATATCTAGGCCACCACTTTATATCTCCATTATAGGCTTTAGAGATCGCATTCAAAATACAAGGGTCATCTCTGTCAATCTTACGGTTAACCTAAAGGTTATAGGCAGTATTCAAAGAGAAACGAATCCTATGTTGATCAAAGAATTCCTTTGCCTCTTTTACAATCATGAAATCACTTCTTCTAAAAGAAATTCTCGTACATTATAAGTAGTGTTCGTACAAAGAGCTTGACCTTCCACATGGTAAGTCAAGTCTTCTCTAGCAAGTACTATCTATCTAGTTTTATCAAGACCTTTGGGCATGGTTACAAGGTCAACTACCCACTTGTAATGAATACAAGGATTGTAAGTTGGATGTAAGGGGTCTCTATGCCTAACTAAAGAATGAACTTGACATGTGGCACAAGTGCTCACAAAGTCTCAAACGCTCACATATGTACCTAGACACCAATCGGCTTCCCTAATCTCCTCACATGTTGCAACAAATCCTTTGTGACCTACCCATAAGGTCTATTCCATTTCTCTTATAATATTTTCTCTGAAGAGTCTTATTACTTATTACACATTGTGGATTCTTCACCTTACCTTTATCATGTCTCCAAATAAAGCCATCCTTTAGGAAAAAGTTATAAGTTTTTTTCCTGATGGATCTAAACTCATCTGTGGACTAGCCTAAGGAAGGTTTTAGTGAACTCAGATAGTTTCCTATATCTTTCCATAAAATTATATTCATTTTCATGAAATCACTCATAAACATAAACATAATAGGTTTTGGTGAAATCATATTCATTTTCATGAAATCACACATAAACATAAAGTAGGGGATCATATCTCATCATATTTGTTAGTAGGGGATCATATCTCATTATATTTGTTTCTCTTTCTATCTTATTATCATCATAATTGTCATCAAACTTTGCTCGTGAGAGGATGTTTGTAACTATTTATATTTTGCTAGCTGTATGGACAAAAACTAAATTAATAAACTTTACACATGAAATCCACATAAGCATCACAATATGCACAAAAGAAAAAAATAGTAATCATACATGTCAAAGGAAAACAATCAGTCTCTATGACAACATTAGCTCCTATGAAATATTCTTTATTTGATTTTAATCATTCAACAATCCCCATAATTCTCTTATAATCTAGGGATAGTTTCCTAAGTATCGTGTAATATTTTTGTACCAAAACAGACTACGTATCTCTACCCCTCATCATTATCTAGACCTACGATCTAGCCTATACTAATAGGACTAGTATCAATAGTCAAAATAATAGCCTTCTAACCAAAAATATCAACATGCTTCATAATTGTGGCTTCAGTTATCCATTGTGTTAGTTTATCCTTAGCTCTTGATTGTTTCTCTATCCAAAGAAACTTTCTTTTCTTTATTAGTAGATCATATAAAGGGTTGGCAACATGAGCAAAGTCAGGAATTCACATAACACAGAAGGCACAAACACCTAGAAATCTCCTTACTTCACTGACATTACAACACACCTCCAACTTTCTAAAACATTATCCTTACCTCTTTGAATGTTTCAAAGATTCTTTCATACTTAGAGATATGACCGTGAAGGAATTTCCTACAATCAAAAGCATCTAAAGAATCATCTATCACTCTTTCCTCACAATCTTTTATTTGAATATCATCAATAAAGGGCATAGTCACAGAAAGTATAAAGTCATGTAGGACCAGATTCATGGCATTCATCATATGAGCCATATAATTAGTCACTCCCTATAGCAAAGTACACATACATACAAGGCCTATTGGAATCTTCATTGTAGTGATGTCTCTGCTCTCAATAGCTAATTGAAATTGGTCATACCCTAAATACAACTCACCCACTGAGTAAATGGAATGCCTAGTGAATGTGTCAACAAACTCATCTACTATAGGTCTTGTTCCTACATTTCTAGTCGTGATTTTGTTCACAAGTCACAAATCTTGGATGAAAAACAAAGTTTCCCATTCCTCTATGGCACTGTGAACCATCTATTCGAATATGGTGTTGAGGATGGCTTCAATATTCACATGGATAGTTGCCCAAATATAGCTTTCTATGAACCATTATCTTGGAAAAAAAAGTGGAATTCCTTTGAGACTCCCCCAATTGTCATAGGCACAAAAGCACAAGATCCTAGCAGAACTCTGAAGCCATTGTCTACAGTCCTCATCCATAATCTAACTTCTTTTTCTATCGGACAGCTAAATTTATCATGTAAATTTTTAGATATCACTTTTATCTATGACTTAGAGTCAATCAAGGCCAAAACTAAATATGATTCTCTAACATTTCCAAAATTTATTTTTACTTCCAATGTTTCTCTTGCCCAAAAGTTTCTATTATAATCACTTTCAGAGTCTCTTGTCACTTCACCAAGTATTACTAGTCGAGGGGAATTCATGTTCACCTAGGATAGTGCAATTTCATCATCTTCATTATCATATTAGTCTTTCAAGGCAACAACTTCATTCATTACTTGAGTGCCCTTAGGTGATTCTTCCATCTCTATGTCTTTAGGTAACATGAACCTTAATCAATTGAGGCTTTGCCTTAGGAGATTAATTTCTTTTTCTTCTTCTTTTCATTTTCTTCACTATTATTAGTTCTTTCACTAGTCTCTCGAGTCTTTTTAGCTTTTGTTTCTTGATTTTTAAATGGATTTTTCTAAGCTTGACTTTCCTTAGGTTGCCTCTTTCATTTTTGCAAGGATGAAAAATTTCTACCTGCAATTCCAATGGTGTCTGAGATGGAGATGACACATTAGTGCCGATGCTATAGATACATTAGACATGTTAGACTAGGTGTCTCTCTAGGCTACATTGGAGCTAGTTGCACTAGTCTATCATAGTCGACAGACTAACCTTGCCTCATCTTTGCAACCGCCTCTACCTCTCTTGTTCCTTTCACCCAGCCCTGAATCAATATGGGCTTGGATAGAACTCAAGATTGCTCCTCAAACCAACCGTGTGAAGAAATGTGTTAGCATCTGTTCAAGTAGCCCCTATATCTAAGCTTGTTCCTCAAAACTATCCAAGTAATCAGTGACATTCAATCCAATAGATTTTCCATTATCTTTCAAAACATCATGAACTACTCATGCCCCTTGTTTCTCAATCATTAGCTCTTTAGAAGACTTCCATTTCCCTTCTCTTTCTTGTCCTAGAGTGTAGCACAATGTCCAGAGTGATAGAGTCAATAATCTCCCTTAACTTAGAGTAGAGTTTAGGGAAATGATTCTTTGAGTTTTGAGCTAGGGGATGAAAGTGAGCTTCAAGATCCTCTCTTCTATTCTTAGATTAGCTACCAAGGTAGAAATCACTTCTAGGGTCTGATGTTTATATGATAGTCTAGGCTTCTGAAGTTCTTGATTAAGTCTTGACAACTTTATTTTTCTTTTTTCTCTGATCTACCTTAATCAACTTGATTTGTTTTCTTGATTTCTTTATTTATTTCTTGGATTTAACTTGGATTTAATTCCAGAAACTTTATTTTCTTCTTTACAACCTTTTTTTGGTATTTGATTTCTACACCTTGATTTCTTTGCTTAGATTTAGACTTCCTTTTGAGTTTTGTATTTTTCTTTAAAATGCTAAAAGGATTTACTTTTAACCGTGTTTTTTGTTTGATTTTCAAAGTTTTTTATTTTTAAATTTATTATTTCTATGATCCTTTTTTTTTACTTTTTGTCTATTTCATAGTTGTTTAGAATGAGAAATTAATTAACCTATAACGGTTTCAATTTTAGCTAACTAAGTAACATTAGGAGTGCTCAAAATGTATGTTTTATACTAATGTGTGGCATGAGTGTTTAAATAAAAATTTAAAACAATCTTTCTATTGATGTGAGTGAAAGCAATGCATAGATTGATAGAACTTTGAAGAACAAGGTACCTCGATTTTCTAGTTCAACACCGAGGTTATCTTTGTGTAGTGAAATATAATTTTTATAGTTATTTGAAACCTTAAATACAAATCAATCTAAGATGTGTAAAGTGCTCTCTTGCCTCTGAAAGTATGGGTGGAAGGATGAGGTTCTTCTATCTCGAAGCAACCACTTCACTTCACATCGAGTTCATCTTGTCGGAGAGAAGGGGTATGCAATGGGACAAGGGAGGTCGTCCATCCGATGAGCAGCATATGCATGTTGGGCACCTTCTAGGGATAGTCGAAGGAGCCCCACTTGCACTTTAGGGGGAGGAGCAAGGCACACAGATGCACGAAGAGGACATCATAGATGAAAGTCATTGGAGGGATCGGGGTTGAGAGTGGTTCAGGTAGAAGGATATCACAAGTAAAACACGTTGTGGAGTTGATCGCAATCTAGGTGGATCGGGTCCGGTCGTAGCACACACAGTGTATGAAGCTAGTGAGTGTTGGAAGGTCTTCGTGATCAAAATGTGAAGGTGAATATGAAGTTGGGTATGGAGAGGAGAGATGTCATGATTTGATTATGAGAAGGGGGAACGTATGGATGTATACATGATGAGAACAAAAAGAAAACCACACACATTAATCAATTTTGAAAGGAGGAATGGTCCAAGAATGGAGCTTCTTATATAATTTCAAAAATTAAGTCATATGCATGGGCTCTTGTGGATGTAAGCATGATGAGAACAAAAAGAAAACCACACACATGAATCAATTTTTGAGATGAAGAATGGTCCAAGAATGGAGCCTTTTATACACTTTCGAAAATTAATTCATATGCATGGATTCTTGTGGGTGGTATGAATGCATGTGGGTTATGATGTATAAATGAATAGAAACTTTTTCTCCCAATCTCAATGGATCATCCTCACTCGTTCAACACGTGATGGCGGAGCCTTCTCACACATAGAAAGAGATAGAAGGAGACATGTAAAAACATATAAGAGACTAAGAGACAAGAGACAAGCGACATGAATTAGAAGATATTGTTATGACATACATATACATGAATGTTGTGAAACATCAAGCTAAGCATTCTACTAGTCAAAGGTGGTCCACACGACCCTCTCACCATGTCAGTTCAAACGAATGTCACACGTAAGAGGATAGGTTCCACTTCATTGACCCTATGTCTTTCTAGGATCGCAATGTGTTTCTAAAGAAGTCTAAGACTCATAAAACCAACTCTAACTCACTAACATGCTTCACTAAGGGTAAGCAAAGAAAGAGAAAATGGGTTTATGAGCCTATCCTAGAGAGGAAGTCTAAAAATTGATTCGACGAACTATGCTCTTACTAGCCCACCTTGGATCCTCACACGCTAAATTGAGGGTGATCATCTCAAGGAAATCATGTGCTAGCAAGGGCCCTATGGATGCCTAACAATGATGTTCTAGGAGTTTGGAGGGGTTTATATAATTTTTTGAATGAATTTGGGTCCTTGATTCTAGAGAAATCAACTCTCAACCCTAGGATCAACTGCTTTTGATTACAACCATTGGATTTATCAAATAGATGGGTAAGATTGGTTCTTTATATGATATCTAGGGCAAAGGGTTGAAAATTAGGCGCCTTCATGCTCCACCATTGGATCTAGGGCTGTTTTGGACCGTCGGATCCATGCTGACATCAATTTGTAAGAGATCACCATCCATGGGCATGTGGCAATATACTAAGTATGGTGGTAAACCTCTGAACCAAAATTGATGCCTAGAATAAACTAAATAGATACAAGATAAGGATCTTTAAATAGAAATGGATGCTCGATTGAATAGATCCATATGCAATGCTCCAAACAGATAGAACGGATCGTCTTCACTACTATAGGTAGAAAGTAATCTTCACTTCATGCTTTTACTTTGTTGTGGCCTATGAAAATAGTATTGGAAAACAAATCATATTTTAGTACATTTGAAATGAATAGAACACACTCATGCCAAAAAAGCTATGCCTTGATTTGTTTATGTTTACTTTGATTTCTTTATTTTGTTTTTTTTCTTTCTGTTTTTATTATTTCTCTTTACATTTATGTTTTTCTTTATATTTTCTATTCTTTTATTTTCACATTCTTTATTTACCTATTTTCGTTTTATTTCTCTAGTAACTTTAAATTCTATTTTCTTACCACTTTTTAGTTCTATTTAATTTTCTTATTTATTCATTTAATTCTTAGTTTTTTATTTACACTATTATTATCTATTTTTCTTTTAAATTATATTTTTAATTTGATAACTTAATTTTCATTCTATTTATTTATTTACACATTTAAATACTTCCTAGAATTACTTTTATTATTAACTGTGTAATTAATTTTATTTACATTAGGTTCATTCGTTTTTATTTTTTACTTTTTAGTTATTGAATAAAATAATAATCATAATACAATAAAAAAATGAAAACTAAACATGTATCTCTCTCTCAATCTATCTCTGTGTGTAATCAATTTTCTCTATAGCGATTAGTGTCAACCCCCTCTCTTTCTCTTTGTCCTCCTCTCTCTCCCTATCTATCTATCTATCTCTCTCTCTCCCTCTCTCTCTCTCTCTCTCCCTTTCTCTCTGTCTCTCTCTCTCTCTTGCCCTCTCTCTCTCTCTCTCTTTGGCTCTATGTGTGTGTGTGTGTGTGTGAGAGAGACAGAGATCAAGTAGATCATAAACTTCAATATGAGATTTTCACTACAAAAGGTATGAAAGAAACAAAATAAATGACTTAATATGCGAGTAAAGTTATCCTAAAGGCCCTTCTATCAATATGTTAAAGATGATAAGCTTATCTAGTCCCATTATCGGTATTGGCTGTGGTACTATAACACTCCTTGCAATCCCAGGGGCTACCACATTTGCTGCAGGTAGAAATGAATGACTTCGGAGATAATGAAGTGTGTATTTAACGTTCACTAGGGCAACTCGATTTTTCCATAGGGGATTCAAGTGATGATGAGAAGATCATGACAATGGACAAGTTTCTAGTCACACATTAGCTCCATGTGAAAGCATCATTGATTCAGATGTGGATAAACAATCGTCAGTTTTGGCCTCTACGTGCATCAGTAGTACAACATGCATTGCAAAGATTAAAGATCCCATTAACACTCTATATTTGGTGTGCTTATAACTTTGGCAAGTCCCTCAAAGAGTGGTCGATTGAGAAATCACTATTACTCCTCGGTAAAAGAATTGCTAACTGTAAGAAATCCCCCTCCTTCAGGCATCATCAAGTGCTCCTTTTGATCAACAACAAGCTTAAACCTGAGTGGGCCTCGCATGAGCGTGATGAGATGGTGATTAACCTTCTTTGTAATGCCATCTAAACTCTGTAAAATCTACCCCTGCTCTATGGGATGACAAACCATCCATATCCAAACCAAAACGAGTGAGGGAGAAACTGGATGTTGCATCGTAGGAAGGTACAACAAAGTCATCATTCAATGGCCCAAACATACCAACTTATGCTCCTCCCTTGAGAATCCAGTAGCTGGAAAAAGCATCCTCATGGTAAAAAATAGCAGTCCTAACAACGGTATCAACATAGAGGCCCTAGAGAAGCTGCTCAAGCAAGAAGACAAAGTGAAGTAACCATTAAAAACCTAAGAGCCTAATATTCAAAGAGATCTTCCGACGTCCCAGACCATTGTCTTGGTGGTTGGGTCTCTCGCCTCTTGAGGTGGAGGCGAGGGTTCAACCCCTGTTGGCAACATTTATGAGGGACATGTAAACTTGGAATGATGTATCATGTGGCTGATGTGCCACAGCCTATTCTGCTCCGTGGTAGTTGTGACCGCCGTTTAACCCATCTATGTCAATCCTTGTTCTTGTGGGATAAGAGGAGTCCAATGATACTATGCCCTTCCTTGTACAGTTGCAATTTCAAAGTTAAAAAGCCCGGGGAGTAGGCCTTGGCCGAACCTCAAAAAAAAAAAAAAAAAAAAAAAGATCTTCCGACAATGTATTTCCTGAGCGTTACGATCTTGTAGACTAGAATTTTACCACAGGACATGGTGCTCGGTATATGCATCTCTCTATCTTTCTCTCTCTTTCTGTCTCTCTCTCTTTCTCTCTCTCCATGCCTTCTCTCTCTATAACTCTCCTTCGATCTGTGCCGATCTATCTCTGCACAAAATTACCTCTGTATCACTTGGATTGTTGACCAATAGTCCATCAATCCCTCTCCTTTCTCTTCCTTTCTCTCTCTCTCTCTTTGTGCAGCGACCAACAACAGAATCCATGTCAGAGATCAACATCAGAAACCATGTCAGAGATCATGAATGAATAAAGATCGTCGGATGCACTAGCATAATCATGATGATCAGTAGCGCATTAGCGATGCGACCTTCAAAATTGTCTTTGATGTGTGCTTCAAAAGAAAAGGAGTAAGGGAGCTTATGGAGACCTTCCTTTCGAGAAGGATAATGCCTGAGAATCATGGGAACCTACAAGGAGTCATCCTACGGGAATCTGTTTGGGCAACCACGTCTTATCCTTTCTACGTGGTTTTAGAGTCTTTGTAGCACCATTACTCACTTTTGCAAGCGTTGTAAGATTTTCTTTAGACGAAAAGCAAAAGCATTCCACAAGCAGGTGAGACGGATGTTTACTACAGCAAGTACCTCTTAAACTTATTCAAGTAGAGGTTTAAAGTACCTTTAAGATCTTCAATCAGCCTCTCTCTCTCTCTCACTCTCTCCACATATGGCATAGTTTCGAGATGGGCTTTTCATGAGGTTATTGAGAGGAGAGATGAGGGAGGAGAGGTTGATCTCTGTCTGTGTGTGTGTGTTTCTCTCTCTCTCTATATATATATATCTATCTCTGCGATCGTGCAAGTTCATGGAGTTGAGGGGAGAGTGTAGAGAGATAAAGGAATCTCTCTCTCTCACACTCTCTTAGAGATCATAGAGTAGGAGAAATGAAAAGAAGACCAAAAGAAGTACCTAAAAAGAGATATTGGAAAACCTAGTGATGAATTAAGCTTACTTTTATAGAGTTCCTAGATCCAATTTTTTAAGTTAGAAGTCCTGCACGTAAGCATACACATGGATCTCTTCTATTCCCTTCTCAAGGTACAGTGTCTTTCATTAACTGTAACAACGACATTAGAAAACCTTGTAATGTGTTGTATGTTACAAAAATCAAATGAGATCTACATTGGATAGCCTCTATAACTGATCAAGGTCATCAAGTGTCTTTCAACAAGACAACAACTAAGCATTTGAACTAGAACAACAATGTCGTTGGGACCCAAATAAGGAGGAGCAACCTATATGAGTTGTCTGCTCTTAGAGCCATGACAAGTGTGGGCATAAGTAAGCTTTTGCATGAGAGATTTGGCCACATCGGGTACCCTATATTGGTGGAGATGCACCGAAAAGGTATGGTTGCTCATGTGCCTTCGGTTGTAAAGACGAAAGGACCATGTGAAGCTTGCATGATGGACAAGCAGCAAAGGAAAACATTTCCACAAGTAAGCCATACTAGAGCAAGTGGTCCTCTAGAGTTGGTGCATGTTGACTTGTGTGGAAGCATGCCTACACAAGCCTTGGGAGGATCTTCCTACTTTATGTTACTCGTTGATGACTATAGCAAGAAGATGTGGGTGTACTTTCTTCGAGACAAGGCCCAAACTTTTAGTAGATTTGAAGAATGGCTTCAGGTTGTTGAAACTTAAATTGGGAAGAAGATGAAGAAGCTCAGGATAGATCGTGGTGGTGAGCTCATGTCAATAGAGTTTGATGAATTCTACAAGGCCAAAGGAATCAAGCATGAACTCACAATGGTGCATAGCCATCAATAGAACGATGTTTTTGAATGCCGAAATTGAAGCATCATGGAGATGGCAAGGTGCATGTTGAAGAAGAAAGGATTGCCTAATCATTTTTGGGTAGAGGCTATAAACACTACTATTTACATCTTGAATCGAAGATACACCAAGGTACTTGATGGAAGGATGCCACAAGAGGGTTTACATTATGGGGTAGGCAGTGCTTATGGAACCATTTTCCACCTTCGAAGTACTCCTTTTGAATTGTTGTTGTGATCCATTGGTGGGATCCTTCAATGTCCTCTTGGTCTTTTGTTGGTCATGTAGCCTTTGTTTCTATGCTTTATGAGATACATATGGGAGTGCACTAGTGGACAATATCATCTTTGTACATTACAGAGGGAAATGAGGGGGAAGGGCTAGATATGGTAAAAATAAAAATTTTGGTTGAAGATAATGATGAGGCTATGGTAGTGGAAGGTAATGGAGATGAGGATGATGATGAAAATGGTGAAGAAAGAAACAAAAACAACAAATTTTACCTTCCAATGTCAATATCCCAAAAGTTTTACCATGATATGCTTGTCCTCAAGTGCGCTTCATGGAAACGACACCAAATCTAGTGTCACTCTAGACAAGAATGAGGAGCATGTCAAGAAGCATCACCTCCTTAATTGTCAATCCATGGAGACATGAGGATGATATGACAATCATGAACGAGTGAAGCGCATGAAGGTGATGGTGAGAAGCACAAGAGATGCACATACACGTACACACTTATAAGGTGGAGAGAAGTCATAGATGGATGGAAGGAAGTGATTCTCTATTACCAATTCTCCCTATCACAATAGAAGCTCAAGTCTTACAATGATCAACCAACCCTCAAAATGATCTCTCTAGATCTTTTTATGGTTTTTGTACTACTTTTGGTCAGTTTTAGATCATATTCAACATAGTTAAAAATATGGTTCTATTGCTAATTTGAGGCATCTAATGGGCTCCGAAAATTATGCAAATTTGTGGGTAGAATCTACCTAAGCTCTTGAAGCTCAAGGATTCCTCAGCTTCACAAAATAGTGTGCTTACCTAAAAAAATAGTTATCTTTAATACAAGGGCAATCATTAACATCACTATTTGGGTATTTGATGGAATCATTGACATTTGATATTTTATATTTTGAAAAAATATGGCTCAATATCACTTATCCTCGCACACATCTTGCTTAACATACTTCCTCTTCTTCTATGCATGCCTCCTCCTCTACTTGGACCTTGGCCTTGTGCATGTTGTGCACTGCCAACAATAAGGGAGAAGGTGAACAGGAAGCAAATGGAGGTCACATATGTTCCTATGCAAATTCAATTTGGGAACATGATGACAAAAACACTTGATGGAGTAAGGTTTGGAGGTTGATAGCTATGGAAAGTATGCATAGTTCCTGGATGAACAAAGAATTAAAGCTCAAGAATCTAAAGCTTGAAGGGAAGCTTTTGGAGCATGATGTAATTCTTAATGCCTTGCCTCATATTTGAAGATATTCTTGATCATCATTATGAACTTTGTAATTAGAGTATAATGTAATTATATTCACTTGGATGAGTCTATATAAACCTTTGTATAGATTTTGATAATGTCTCCCAATTTTTTATCATAGTTTTATATAGCACCTCATGTAAGCTGTAAGATATGTTTCCATGAATCCTAGTGGTGATGTGTCATCTAAGTGGTTGGTTGATGGATTGGTGAGTTGTGAATCAAAAGCCAAAAGGTCCAATTAGTTAAGAACGGTTCCTATGATTATGCAACCACTTAAGCTGACAAGATTGTGTGAGTCCACCACATTAATGCATTCATTTTTTGAGGGTTTTCTCGAAGCCAAGGAAGCACTCTCGTAGTCCCAATGATTTTACTACAAGAAGGAATCAAGTTTATGAACTTGTAAACCAATGTCTATTCACATGTCAACTCTTTGCTTGCCAATTCTTCTAAGCTATCAACTTGTTGGTCACTTTATATCACATATATGGTTACTTTGTATCAACTATGTATTGGATTTTCATGATAACCCTTGATATAATTCTTTTGCAAAAATATCTGATCTTAGAGTCATTATATGAAGATATATGTACACTTGAACTTGATCATATGCACAATGTTCAAGCATGCTAAACGTCGAGTATATGTGCATGAAGTGCTAACTTAATTTCTCATTATTTAAGGGCATATAGTTCTATTTCAGGGCATATAGTTCTATTTCTTGCTCTCTATCTCTCTCTCTCTCTCTCTCTCTCTCTATATATATATATATATATATATATATATATATATATCACGTATCTATCCAATTGAACATATGCAAACTGTTTTAGCTTAATTTTGAATAATCTCCTAGAAATGAGCATAACAAGGTGGATGAACATCCCAAAATAAGAAGGTTTTTTTTTCATGTTCTTTTGGTTTAAACTTGTTACACTTATATTTTCCTCGAGTAGCTTTGATGTGAACCTTTTCCCTATACATGGGCACTTTTTACTCTAGTGCTGGCTAGAGGTTTTTTCCCCATGTTACCACATACTTGATACTCTCATATGTGGTGGTACTTCATACTTAGGGATATTATTCAGCTCTTATTTCAGTTAAGTTCATCGATCAATAGAGAGAGCTATTCCAGCCATCGTCTTCTCCATGTGTCTTGCTGCATTTGTGCTCCTTTGTGTGTGCTTCTTGTGTGTCTCTCTCACTTCTACACACACCCAACAGTGGTATCAGAGCACGTTCAGCTTCTTCTCAAGTTTCGGTTTTTCGCGTCGCGGCGCGCGTGCACTTTAACAGTGCAAATCGACTTCGAAGCATAGAAGTGTGTATTTCAGCAGCCCGGAAACAATTCCACCAGGTGCGCTAGGGTTTTACCCCCATTTCGAAGCCATTCATGCAGTCAGAATCGCCATTAGAGTGATGGTTTGTGAGCTGAAATTTCAGCACTCATTTCAGTTTTTGTTGAAGTGAAGATTTTGTCACATTTTTGTTCCTTAGTGAAATGGCGGGCAGCAATGACTTGTTTGGCATGCTTCAAGCTGAAGATAAGCTTGATGGGACCAACTATCCGATGTGGTCTTACATGATGAAGCATGTTCTTGTTGCAAAACAACTTTGGAACATAGTGGCAGATGTAGATCGAAGACCGGCAGATGCTTCTACTTCACAGTCTACTGTCACAGATGGAGCTTCTTCTTCGAGTACAGTGGTTTCTCCTTCTCCACCTACACAGGAGCAGCTTAGATGGGATGGAAAAGATGCTCAAGCTCATGCATCAAGGACTTGAAAGAGCAATTGGCAAACATAGATGAGATCATTCTGGATGCATCACTCATTTCTGCATTGTTGAAAGGATTACCGGAATCTTTTCAAAGCTTTGCTACTACACTTCGTTTGGTTGCAAAAGGAAATCCTAATATGTATGCATTTGATGAGGTTGTGTCTCTTCTTTTGCAAGAAGAGCAATCTAGAGTGAATAGGAGTGGTTTGATTGAAGGAACGCAAGCCCTTGCTATCTCACAAAAGGGGAAAAGCAAGTATGGTTCAGCTTTTGGTTCATCAAAACCAAAGCCTCAAGCTTCCTCTTCCACTCATTCCTCTAATGATGGTGATTTGCAAAAGAAGAAGAGATGCAAATATTGCCGGAAGGCTGGTCATACTATTGATGAGTGTAGAAAGCTTGCTAAACGCAATGAAAAGAAGAAGGAATCGGGCATGTCTATTGCTGAAAATTCAGCAAATGCAAAGAATGATGAAGCTAACATGGCTCAAGATTTTTGGGCATGTGTTGTTACATGTCATTATGATGCTTCTTTACATTCTAAATGTATGGTTGTGAGTGAGGCTGATATGGATTGGTTCTTTGATAGTGGTGCTTCAAAGCACATAACATCATGCAAAAGATTTTTTGCCTCTTTGAAAGATGCACCTAAAGGAGGACATGTGGTGTGTGCAAACAATGCCTCTTATCCTATCATTGGAGTAGGAGAAATTGAGCTTACGGCTGCAAATGGAGGTGTGATTCTCTTGAAAAATGCATTGTATGTGCTCCGTATCAAGAAGAACTTAATTTCAGTTCCGTTGATTGCCAAAGCTGGACTTCATGTACACTTTGTTGATGATAAGTGTATGGTTCATGATTTCAGCAATGGCGATGTTATCCTGATGTCCGGTACATTATGTAATGGTTTCTATCGCATGGATACATATAAGAGGGCTGCCTCGAATGCCTTAGTTGCTCATACTTCTTCCATGGCTGAAATGGAGCTTTGGCATGCTCGTTTTGGTCATTTAAACTTCAATAGTTTGCTCTACTTGCAAAAGAAGGACATGGTTATTGGCTTGCCTACACTTGAGTCCATTGAAAAGCATGCATGTGAAGGTTGCATTCTTGGAAAAATGCATCGTGCTTCTTTTCCAAAAGATAGTCACACACACACTACAAGAAAATTGCAACTTGTTCATAGTGATGTATGTGGTCCCGTCAAGACTCCATCTTTTGGGAAGCATGTATATTTTGTTACCTTCATTGATGATGCTACTCGCCATACATGGGTGTATCCTATGAAAGCAAAGAATGAGGTATTTTCTTGCTTCTAGCTATGGCTGAAAATTTTTCTTCACAAAAGCTTTTGACTATGCACGGATCGTGGTGGTGAATACATGTCACATGAGTTTAATGCTTTTCTTCGTGAAAGAGGTATTTCACACCAATGTACGGTGCCATATACACCTCAACAAAATGGTGTTGCCGAGCGTAAAAATAGAACTCTACTTGAAATGGCACGATGTATGGTTAAAGGAAAGCATCTTCCTCATAAATTTTGGATGGAAGCGGTCATGTGTGCAAATTATCTGTTGAATCGCTGCCCTACAAAAGCATTGAGAGTCATCACTCCTTATGAGGCTTGGAATGGTCATAAGCCTATGGTTAGTCATATGCGTGTGATTGGTTGTTTGGCATATGCTCTTGTGCCATCACAACAACGTCACAAACTTGATGACAAGGCAAAGAAATGTATATTTGTTGGTTATAGTGCTG
This sequence comes from Ceratopteris richardii, assembly GCA_020310875.1. Taxonomy (NCBI): domain Eukaryota; kingdom Viridiplantae; phylum Streptophyta; class Polypodiopsida; order Polypodiales; family Pteridaceae; genus Ceratopteris; species Ceratopteris richardii. The sequence continues at coordinate 51,490,717 of CM035415.1, read as the reverse complement.
AAAGTAAGGGATATCGGTTGTACCATCCATTGACGAACACAATTATTGTGAGTCGAGATGTGCTATTTGCTGAAAATTTAGTTTTCCCTCTACTTGAATGCAAAAAACTGCCAACAGTTAGCTCACAAGATGTGTTCGATACACTCATGCCTTTGTTCCAAAATGGTGCGCTTGACTATGGCCATGTAGACCAGCCAAATGAGGTTCAAAGGGCTCAAAAATTCCAGCCAAATAGGGCTGAAAATGCAGAGAATTTCCAGCCAAACATGGCTGAAAAAATTCAGCCAAAAATTGCCCAAACTATTGGAATTTTTCAGCCATATATGGCTGAACATTTGCATCCAAATATGGCTGAAACTGAGCACGAAATTCAGCCCACGCATGATGTACATATTGAAGATGTTTTACATAATGAACGCATGTCTATTAAGAGTGCACAATCTATGCCAAAGTGGTTGAAACAAACTTTGCAGGACAACAAATTGAGTGCACCTTTACTTGGTAGAACAAGATCAAGCTCTCACCATGCATCAAGTAATTTTGTGGATTATTCTCTTATTGCTACAGCATGTAATGAAGAGCCACTTTCTTTTGAAGATGCATGTGACGATCCACAATGGATGAGTGCTATGCAATCAGAAATGGATTCCATACATAGGAATGGTACTTGGGAGTTATGTGAATTGCCAAAAGGAAAAAATGCCATTGGTACAAAGTGGGTTTATAAGATTAAGAGAAAATCTGATGGTAGCATTGATCGCTACAAAGCAGATTGGTTGCCAAAGGATATGCACAACAATATGGCATTGACTATGAGGAAACTTTTGCACCTACTTCACGCATGACTACCATTCGTACCGTGGTTGCATTGGCGGCCCATCAAGGTTGGAAAGTGCATCAATTGGACATAAAAAACAGCCTTCTTGAATGGAGATTTGCAAGAAGAGGTCTATGTGAAGCAACCTACTGGCTTTGCTATGAAAGGGAAAGAGCATATGGTTTGTCGCTTGCATAAAGCCTTGTATGGTCTCAAGCAAGCTCCACGTGCATGGTATGACAAAATACATAAGCACTTGATTGCTCTTGGCTTCACATGTAGTCCGATTGAAAGCACACTCTATGTACGCAAAAATGGGGCTGATCTTATAGTGCTTGTTCTTTATGTTGATGACATACTCTTGACTGGGTCATGTGATGCAAAACTTGACATTCTTATGGCTGATTTGCAGCATACTTTTGATGTCACTTATCTTGGTCTTTTGAGCTACTATCTTGGCATCTAGTTTGTATCCGTTGAGGGGGGAATTGTTATGCATCAAGCAAAGTATGTTGAAAAACTACTTCAGCGTTTTGACTTTGAGGATTGTAAGCCAGTTTCCACACCAGTTGAGACAGGATTCAGGCTCTCAATTGAGGACTCCACTGATGCATTTGACACTTCTCTTTATCAGCAAGCTGTGGGATGTCTTATATATGCATGCAACACAAGGCCGGATATACAGTATGCAGTTTCCCAGTTGAGTTGATTCATGCATAGCCCTGGCACTAAGCATTGGCAAGCAGTGAAACGTGTGGTTTAGATATCTCTGAGGCACTTTGAGCTTAGGTCTCTTTTATGGCAGAGATGTTCAGCCATGCTTGCATGCTTTTACAGATAGTGATTGGGTTGGTTGTTATGATACTCGCGTGTCCACTAGTGGTAATTGCTTTTTCCTTGGAGACTCATGCATATCTTGGTTGAGTAAGAAGCAACCTACAGTGGTGACATCGAGTTGTGAAGCTGAGTACAGGGCAGTTTTCACAGCGACAGTGGAGTGTATATGGCTGAGACGCCTATTGATGGATCTTTGCATGGAGATTGATGTTGCTATGCATATTCTCACAGATAGTCAGAGTGCTTTGGCTGTTGCACGAAACCTAGTGTTTCATGCATGGACCAAACATATTGAGGTGCATTATCACTATGTGAGAGAGTGCCTTCATGCAGGAGATATTGATTTGGTATATGTGCCTACACAAGATAATGTGGCAGACATATTCACCAAAGCTCTTCCACGGGAAAAGTTTGAAGCTTTTCGCAAAGCTTTAGGCTTGTTTCCTTGTGGGGGCTGATCTGTCACTCCTTGTATGTGTTCACATCATTCGCTCCAGGGGGGTTTGTTACACTTATATTTTCCTCGAGTAGCTTTGATGTGAACCTTTTCCCTATACATGGGCACTTTTTACTCTAGTGTTGGCTAGAGGTTTTTTCCCCATGTTACCACATACTTGATACTCTCATATGTGGTGGTACTTTGTACTTAGGGATATTATTCAGCTCTTACTTCAGTTAAGTTCATCGATCAATAGAGAGATCTATTCTAGCCATCGTCTTCTCCGTGTGTCTTGCTGCATTTGTGCTCCTTTGTGTGTGCTTCTTGTGTGTCTCTCGCACTTCTACACACACACAACAAAACTTACCTACTTTGATGAAAACATTACTCATACTAGACAAGCCGTAACTATTCACTTGGAAAGAAGCTTCTCTAATAAGTAGACATGTTGAGGATTTATAACTATCCTTTATCCCTAGGCAAGTACCAAATGTGGCATTTTTGTTTGGGGATTCATCTTCCATTATGATCACTATTCTACAGTAAGTTTTTTGCAAGACAATTGCATCTTTAGTAGATCCTTTCTATCAAGATTCTTGCTACCAAGATTCTTGCTACCAAGATTCTTGCATGGGAGAAAGTAGATGGTTGAAGGAATAAAAAATATGTTCAATACCATAATTTCTCCTATCAATTGAGTTACATGCCTTTCTAGTATTTGATCTTGGCTTCAAATTTTCTTAGGACCAACTTTTATTATTGAGTTCTACAAATTTGAGAGCTCATCGAGATACCTAAAAATCTCAAAATTTGACCCATGGATGAAGAACAAGGATGGAATATAAAGGGATTGAACTTTGTGGAATGATTCAAAATCCATATGCAAATTTGAAGGTTGTACTCTCTCATAAGAGACCTTGAAAAGTGAACCATGCACTATAAGAAAATTCAGGTAGTACTATAGGGGAAGATAACACAAAAGCAATGAATTGTGATCATGCACATGAACAAGTAGAAGAATAGCCAAAATAATATTATGTGCAAACAAATACAAAATTTTGGTTCCAAAATAATATAGTGTAGAAAGTATTCATCCAATGGTTCACTCCAACAAAAGAAGCTTAGATGGTAACATGAAGAAGTAAACAGTTCCAATGCTATTTACACACTCCATAGCCTTGTGCAAGATTAGCAACTCTCCAACTGATTGTCCACACATATGTAGCCCATATCTGATTATGATTAGATTCTTGACACACTAAACCATTTATCCATTGATAGTGCTATCATAGTGAATGCTCTTACGTAGACTTGATTGATGCTCTAACTACATTGAGTGATAACATAGGTGGTAGAAAATTCCTTTCCCTTATCCACACAACACATTGGCTACATTAATTGAAATGTGTTTGCTTACTACTATAGATCACAAAAAAACAGATTGAATCTTTCGAACATGATAATGATATACTTCAGTAGTGATGTGTGTGAACACATTTAGGGCACTTTTCTCACTCTTTAGGCGGTTTCTCCCCGACTTATATTATATTCCTATAACCTAATGGGTTACTTATCTTTGTACATTCACTTGATAATACATTCAGTACTATGTGTCGTGCTCCAAGCTTCTTCTTCTTCATTGTGTTGTTCATTTGATTCTGTAGACCTGAAACTCCAACAATTGGTATCAGAGCATATCATCGCTTCATCTAGGGCATCATCAACACCCCTCCCATCATAGTCTTAGAATTGCACAAATTTGGTGAGCATACTCAAGGTGATTAGGATCCCAAAACATCTTTGCTCTATTTTTATGTGAGCTCATTTTTTCCTTCGAATGCACTATCATAGTGCCTGTGTAGGAAATTTTGTTTTCTCATGCCAAACATATATACAAGTTTGAATTTGCTAGTACAAGTGCCTTGAAGCCTGCTAAAGGTTTAACAAAACTCGATAGGGTAGTTCTCTTCAACTCTTTGAGATACAATCATTCTTATTCATCAAGGTATTTTAGTGAGTGGCCATGGATGGAAGTAATGACGTATTTTGTTGTTGGATGTTGAGGATAATTTGGATGGTACCAATTACCTATTGTGGGCATATATGATGCATCATGAATTTTTCGCAAAAGGATTATGGAATATTGACGAGGTTGTTGAAAGATGACCTATTACACCTACATATACAGTTATTGAAGGTGATGTAGATGGCATTGAAGATGATGATCTATAGGTTCTTGTTCACATTGCAGTTCCTGTTTCACTTACTATAAAGCAACTTCGTTGGCATGGCAAAATGCTTAGGCATATGCATTGATAGATTTATCTATCAAACATGCCATTAGCCCTCATATTTGCTCTTGAAAAATAGAAAAGGATGCTTGGGATACATTTACCACTTTATACTAGGCAAGAAATGAGGCTCGTGTTGCTTACCTTTGAAAATAGTTGGAGAGTGAGCATATGAATCAAGGAGATTCTATGGATGCTTTTTTGACAAAGAACAAATATTTGAAGGAGAATTTGATTTCTCTTGATGAATTCTTGCTAGAAAGTTCACTTATCTAGATTGTCATGAATGGTCTTCCAGATTCATATCAAAGTTTTGCTTCTACTCTTCGGTTGATGATGAAAGGCAATCCAAATGTCTTAACATTTGAGGAGTTAGTCTCTCTTTTGTTGCAGGAAGATCAGTCCAAGCAGAACAAGTCCATCGTGCGTGTAGCATATCAACCTTTCTTAGCTCGTTAGAAGAGCAAAGATAAATGGAGCTCATATACTAGTAACCAAAAATCTACTAATTCTACACAACCCAAAAAGGAAGACAAAGAGAAGAACAAAATAGAAAAGAAAAAATGGTTTTTCAAATAGTGTAAAGGGAATGATCATGCTTTAAAGATTTTTCCAAAATTGGCTACGAAAGAGGCAAAGAAAAAAGAGGTTGGAATCATTGTTGCAGAGGCCTCTACACCTAAAACAAAGTGTGCTAATCTTGTGCAAAATGAAGAATGGGCATTTACTACTATTTGCAGTTATGACCCACCTTCTCATGAACGATGTATGCCTGTAATAGACTTAGATGGTCGGTACATTGACAATGGGGCAGCCAAACATATTACCTCACAACACATTTTCTTTAGTTCACTTGAGCCTCCCCTGCATGGAATACTATCACATGTGCCAACAAATCCTCTTATCCGCTCATGGGAGTTAGTAAGATCATTCTGACTACTGCTGATGGTAGTACTTTCATATTCTCAGATGCTTTTTTTGTGTCAAGGATCAAGAAAAATCTATTATCAATTTCAACATTAGCCAAGATCAACTTGGTTGTGAATTTGTTGATGACATGTGTATAGTTCATGTTGTCAAATGGTGATGTTAATATTGATTATATCATTTTATGTCACGGGTTTTATAAGCTCATGGATTATGAAAATCTATAAATGATTTAGCATGTGCAGTTCAAGATTCTCATGCTATGTCAAATGCAAAGCTTTGGCATGCATGCTTTGGTCATCTGAATTATGCTAGTTTGCTATGCCTGCAAAAATCTGAAATGGTGTCTTCTCTATCCAAGCTTGATGCACCTTGTAAACATGTTTGTGAAGGCTATAGTTTAGGCAAAATGCAGCATTCATGTAGCTTGTTCATAGTGATGTCTATGGTCCTCTATAGACACCCTCTTTTGGGAACTACCTTTACTTGGTGTATTTTTTTTATGATTTATCCAGGCATGCATGGGTGTATCGACTAAAAGCAAATTCCAACATGTTTATGTGATCTAAATACTTTTTGGCTCTGTCTTCTAAATCTAATGCATTTTTATTGAAGGTGATAAAATATGAGTCTAGAGTGCCCTATACACCTCAAAAAAATGGAGTTGCAAAATGGAAGAACATGTCACTCATGGAGATGGTGAGGTGTATGGTCAAAATTTAGGCTTTACCAAAAGCTTCCAGCTTGAGGCTACTATGTGTGCAACATATGTACTCAATAGGTATCCCACCAAAGCACTATAGTCCATCACTCCATATGAGGCTTGGCATGGTGGCAAGCCATATCTTGCTCATTTACATGTCTTTGGTTGTTTGGCATATGCATTAGTGTTGGAACAAAAATGCATAAAAATGGATGATAAAGTAGTGAAATCTTTTTTTCTTGGGTACACTTCTGAAAGCAAAGGCTATGGTCTGTATCATCGACAAACTAAATGCATTTTGGTTAGCCATGATGTTGCTTTTCTGGAAGATGCAATTCATCCATTACTTTCATGTACTAAGGACCATCAATTAGCTTCAAAGATGTGTATGACACTTTGATGCTTCTTTGTACAGGTGGGCAATAAAGTGCTCATCCAAATGAGGCAATTACTAGGCCTTTATAGCTTTCACATGATGATGCAAATCATTCCATTTTTTATGCAGATTTACATGATACACTTCTTGATGAGAGGGTTGATATAGAAGATGCAAAAACTATACCTAAATGGCTGGTGCAAACTTCAAGAGATAGCAAATTAGATGCATCTTTGTCATACCGTACTCATTCAGGCTCTCAGTGTGCTTCTTTTGCATCAAATTTCTATGATATGGCTACCTTTGGTCTTTGTGATGAGAGTGAGACTGTTTCTTTGGGTGAAACACAAAATTCAAAAGATTGGATGGCTTCCATGCAATCAGAATATGATGCTATTATGAAGAAAGGTACTTGATCTTTATGTGATTTTCCTCTTGACAAAAAGCCCATTTCCAATAAGTGGGTATACAAGCTCAAGCATAAGCGTCATAGAACAGTTGATAGTTATAAAGCTAGGCTTGTTGCAAAAGTTTATGCTCAGGAAAGAGGCATTGATTTTGATGAGACCTTTGCTCCCACATGCAGAATGACTACTATTCATAGCATTTATGCACCTGTAGCTCCTCATGATTTGAATGTACAGACCTCTGTTCTTTTCCAAAGCAGAGTCTCCATCTAACCTCTCAACCTCAACCATGAAGGAGTCAACCACAACAAAGGAACCCAAACCGACAACCCTATCAGACAAAACCAGGAGGGAAGCAGTATCAACATCACAAAGCAAGCAACATGAAACAAGTATGGGTGCCAAAAGGACAAAAAGCAAGGACAGATTTCAAGGACGTGGACAATGATAAGAAGAAGTTAAGGTAGAAGCAGAGTCAGCATCTGACACCTCCTCGATCTTCTTCTACAAGTACGAACAGTCGATAGATCGCCAAGAAGTACCTTACGAATCCACCCACACCCATGCAGATATGGGTACCCAAACAGTGTATTATAGCTCAACACTCAAGCCATGTAACATATACTCCTCAGAAATCTTCTCACCCCTCAATACCACCATATCCAATATCACCTTTTCTCCCTCATCAAAAACATACCACCCGCTCATCAACTCTTAGGAAGTGGATACCGAAACGTATCCAAATGTCTCTTCAAAACCTGTTGTCTAACATTACTCCCATCCCAAATAACCAACTCCCTTGTAATAACTCATTCACAACTGAACTTTGTATAAATTCATCAACACTAACCCATCATCATTTGTAATAATATCTCATCAAGCAATGTATGCACTATCTGAAGCATGTAGGTGTCTAGAGACCTGCATTAATTTTGCACCAATCATTCCATAATTCACCTCACAACACTTAGCTACACGGATTACACATCGGCTATGGAAAGGGATTGCGGTCTCAATTTAATGGGATCATGATTAATTTCCATACTAATCTGCTAATCTTTTGTAGCAGATCTTCTCCATATTCGCATCATTCATCATGCAGACAGAAGAAGGACCATCTGAAGCTGGCCCCAGTGTACCAATGGCTAATATTGGCGAATTATTGGCAGAGTTTCATCCCACTGCTCAACCCCCCGAATTTCAAGGATTCCCATGACCAATGCCCATTGATGATCCACCTATGGGATACACGAAAAAGGTCCATCACAATTCACATTGGTTCCAAGGTTTAAGAGGACCTTTGGCCGATGTAGATTTTATTTTTTATGCCAGTTTGACCTTTGACAATAATAAATGGGAGAAGTATCAGTTCTTTTCAAGAGATTTTGAAGCGCTTCAGAATACAAAAGATTTAAAGCACGTTTGGGCTAGAGCAGGCTTCACTGAATACTTTAGTGATCCATTGCCTAAACCAGATTTCTACAGATGCTACTACTTGGTAACCACATTGACAGCCTCTAAGAACAAGGATTTGCCAAGCACCTTCATTTTTTCGTCCTTAGTAAATGACCCACCATTTAAGAAGTTTTATCTTTCTAAAGATTTGATTAGAGCTGCAATCAAGATACATGGAATGCACACCCCGACAGAGTGAGAAAGGATGATTCTAGACTTGATGAAGTGTGGGGATGTTACCAAATGGGAAGACATTTCAGCTATCACACCTGAGCTATCTAAGCCATTACATATCTGTATGCAGCATTTTGCATTCCCAGCTTAGGATCGATTCACCATGCCCCACAAGCGCATTTGGTTTGGATTGTATTTAGCTTGTATAGGACCACAAACAGTTGATCTTGCAAGTTGGATTATTGATCAGTTGTATCTAGCACATCATAGATGGGAAAGGAAGAAAATCATCCATGGATGTTGCGCTCTCACGAGAATTATGTATATGTGTTTGGCATACAACTTTCCTATAATGCGTGCGATGACAAGTGAAGAGTTGAAGGCATTTAAAGGGACGGCCAAGAAAGACAGAAAATCTAGCAAGGGATGAGCAGGCAAGCGCATGAGAAGATCTGTCCCATGCTTACAAGTTCTCGAGTCCCCGTCACTGCAACCCTCTCCAGAACAATCTCCTACGCAACCCCCTGCATTTGTACAACCCATTTGCATATGACTCTCACGACCTGTCATTACAGAAGGCACTAGTAGTGCAGTTATTTCTTAGGCTACCACCGTCCAGGAACCTACCACCACTACCGCAGGCATTCCCACCTCCATTGGTGCGGAAGCATTTTCATTCCCTATACCCAATCTGGAAGCAGAACCACTAAATACCACGTTCGATCTTGAAATGCCGGACGCTTTTTCAAATGAATTTCAGTTTTTTGAAGGCCAATTTTTCTCTCAAAGAATATGAACGACCAAGTTACCCTGCCACTCCACCTGATGAACCACAAGGACCAGTGGTATCCAGCTTAGAAGAAGAAAGAACAGAAACAGATGATGACGACAGAGACGATGAAGCCAGTCAATCCAGCCAAGAATCTCAAGAGCATGTGCAGACTGATGAGCAGGAACAACAAACTGACACCCAAGGTGACACAAGCACTTACAAAGATGAGACATATGAAGCAGCAGCCTACACATTGGCAATCAAGAAGTTGTATTGCACCATGGAAGCAGTTTGGGCGCATAGAAAGCTATCGGAAGAAGAAAGCCAAGCTCTAGTAGAACAAGAACTCACTATAGGAGGCTTTAAAGAAGCCTACATTCAAGGATTCAAAGAATTGGTGAAGTCAGTAGGAATGGAGGAAGCACTACGTTATTCGCAAAGAAAACCACTACCACAATTTGACCCACGTCGCATACATTTGTTATCAAAACCAGGTCAATGCATTCGTGTACCAACAGATGGCCAGTCATCACAATAGGCCTGGGAATCCTGTCTTATCCCTGAAGGTTCTTTGGTAGAAGAAATGATTGTCATGGACTCCTTGCCCCAAACCTCTACTGTACCTACCACTACTATGCTCGAAGTACCCACCACCCCAACCGCTCCTCTTTCACCTCCCATCCCTCCAGTCTCTCCTCTACACCCTACCTCTCCCAGACCATCCCCGTCTTTTGCTAGTGCCATAGTAGAAGCCTTTGTCCCCTCAATTCCTCTCACCCTTTCTGCACCCACACAACCTAGCTTACCTCCTAGGACCCCAACCCTTCTAACCACTCCATTTCTCCATCCATCCTTCCCTTCCTTCCCCACCCCTCCAAGACCCCTACTCCCTTTTCCCCCTCCAATAATCTTCTCACCCGTCACACCTCCCCGACCCACAGTATTTCCTCTCCACCAAGCAGTACAAGAGACCCCCTCTGCAAATTATTCTACCACTTTTGTAAATCTTGTATTTAAACCCACACATGCACCCACTATCACTCCACTATTCACAGTCACGGCACTCGACACCATGTCCAATGACATGGATATATCACCACCCACTGCACCACCACTAACTTCATCCATTTTACCACCATATTTAGGCACATCTCATTTCTCCACAATCACCACTGCATCCACTTTCCCATCCCTATTTCCATTTCCCCTTGCATCGACACCCACACACACAACATCTACACTCACTACACCCTTACTTTTGTCAACCACTATCGACACTGCATTTTGTTAGATGTTCACATGCATGACACAAGTGAGAGATGAGTTTGCATCTCTTCGCACTAGTTACCAGATGCTGTAGCAGACAACGAACAATTTACAATCGCAGCTAAATTCTTTATCAATCGAGAATGCCTCACTTAACACCCGCTACCAAGAGCTACGCTAGGCCTACCACAAACTGGAACTCGAAAGTGAACAAAAGACAAAAGAGGCCATCACTGATATTGACAACTTGTTGCGGGCTCAGACTATTCGCAATGTGATGCTTACTAGAAACATGGGACTGCTCAGACGCCCGTTAGCAGCAGCTAAAGAAGAGAACCAACGTCTACAGGAACAGAACAGAGAAAACTTGGAAGTTGCTTTAGATCAACCAGACCAACCCTTAAGTCCGAGTCATTTCAAAGCTATTCCTTCAGAATCTATGAAGATGTTATTAGAAGATCATGTTTGATTACTAGACGAATATGACAACATGAACGAAGCATACCAGAAGCTCAAAGAAGACCACAAACTGCTCCAATTAAGAGCACCTATACAGCTAGAACCACCAGCTCCTGCGGACCCGTCTCTTGAAATGATCGAGGAACTCAATGCTTTACGCGCCCAGGTTGTAACTCTCCAAACCCAGATAGCAGCATACGAAGCACCCTCTAGGCTAGACTCCCCACCGAACTACCCGCGGATGAAGAAACATTGACTATACGGGTGGAGGACACTTTTGAAGAGGCATATGAACCACAACCCATCCTAGGTGGACGCGTCACGGTAGAAGGCCAGATGACTTTTGAAATTCCTACTCCCACATGGATGAAGACTGGTGAAGAGCTTGGCAGGACCCACTCCGCAAGGGTGGAAGCAGAGTTACGTGCAATGGACATGATAGAAGAACAAATTTAACAATCCCCATATTTTGCTCACTTGGCCCCTCGTAGGTATATATCTGGGCATGAGCTACAATACAAACCATATTTTATTTTAATGGCAGAATATCAGCTGGCCATCAAAAAAGAAATAGGCAAGAAACCTTCTCATGCAACTCAGTTCGAGCTTGACGATTTACCACCAGACGCGCAGAGAGGAGAAATATATCAACCAACTTGGTGCCAGGATTTATTACAGGAATATCCCAAAATGATGAGCACTTGGTCCAAGGCACCACTCCATTTGAAGTATAACCCATGTTGGGGATCCATGCCAAGACGCTGCTCCTGGAAGGCCTTTGCAATCAAGGTACATAACAACAGCAGTTCCAGGATTGGCTCAATTACCCGTACTTTACACCACCCACAAGACCACCAATAGTAGGCTGTATGATGGCAACGATTCGCCACTGGCTCCCTCGCTTACGATGAGTGGATGATGTAGAAGTGCATATGACTGTCAAAATCTTTTACATGATGCAAATAGTATTCAAAGTCTTCCGTCGCATCAAGGCACCACATGTGAACACCCCGGGATTTGAGCATGGCAATCAAGATTTAGCATATGATAGGAGTACGACACCATCGTTCCGGGTGTGTTATGCCTGGCACTGTCAAATCAAATACTTACCGGCGTACTATAAGATGACCTTCGAAGAAATGTTCACTACCGGTTTTTGGGAGAATCACTCAGAGGTGTTCATAAGCAGGCCTACACATCTACTGCAGTTATTTGCCTGTGTACTCCACACATTACATACTCCCACCACCAGAGGAACCTCAACCCATTGATTGGGAGAAGCTTGAAGCCAATCTTGCCAAAGGTATCTCCTACAAAATTATATATGACAGACCCCACAACAAGGTTCTGTCAAGGACGACAGAAGCGAGAGGGAGGGGGTGTTGGCAGTAGCCAGAGACACAGACGACGCGGAAGCATGTGAAGATAGAGCACAACGAAGTAGTGAGGAGCCAGAGGGATCATTTTTCAAACAAATATGTTTTATAAATACTTTTCAAAAACTCCCAATAGTGATTTTCATCACTCTTGTACCATTTGTAACATAGAAAAACCCCTTTTGTAATTGCTATCTCCATTTTGTGCAAGCCCAAGAGTCCTCGAGCTTGAGGAGCTTAGGTAGAACAAGCCTACCAATTTTGATTATTTTTAGACATCTTTTACCCTTTCAAATAGCACATAGAACCTATTTTTTAACTATGCTCGTCACTAGATGTGAAACCAGTTAAAACTAACCTAGGCTAGAGAGCTCATTTTTGAGGTTAGCTTGTATGAGTAGAGAAGAGCTTAGAGCTATTTTGAGTTGTTATTGAGATCTTGAGAATAGAGTCTATTTTCCTACCTTCCATTGTGTCTTGCTTGTCTCTTCATTGTGTGTGTATGTGTGTGTGCATCTCTATGCTTCTCACCTTCACTCTCACTCCATCTCACATTCAAGATCTTCATATCACTCCTATCTCTTCTACAGATTGACATTAAGGAGGTGGAGCTTCTTAACGTGGTTCTCACCATTGTGCTAAAGCAACACTCTATCATGATAGAGGTCCTTATTGCAATAGAGTGTAGTCTATTGTGACAAAGAAGTATGTCGGGTCTCTCGGTCCATCACGCCAAATGGGTGGTCTATCGCTATAGATGGTGTTTGCCAAGGGCCAATCTATCGTGATAGATTGGGGTATGCTATGATAGAACCAATTTTTCATGATAAACGGTGCTTTTTCCCCTATCGAGTTTTGGTTATGTCATGATAGAGCCAAAAGCTTTCTAATTTTTGCATGTCTATGGTGTTGAGGATATCTTTGTCATGACATAGATGTGCATTCCAAATGACAACTTTCTCAATTTGCCACAACAAATTGAGGCGATCAGTGCAGATCCCAAGAATGAAGATGTTGTATCTCTATAGGTGCATGGGGCTTTTGATGAACATGAATTTTCAAGAAAATAGCAAGAAAACGCCAAAACAAAACATCACTTTCACACACACACTCTCATAAGCACACAAATGGGAAATGAGGAGGGAGGGGTAGATATGTTCAAAACTTAAAATTTTTGGTGGAGGTGAGTGATTATGGCGGGAGAAGGTAATGGAGATGAAGATGTATATGAAAATGGAGAAAAAATCAAACAAAACACTACAAATTTGCCTTCCTATGTTGATTTACTATGCTCTTACCATCATACACTCATTCTCGAGCTACAGCCCCCAACAACAATGCCAAATTTGGTGAGCTCCATACAAGGATGAGTATCATATCAAAGAGCCTCACCTCCTAATTGTGAATCCATGGAGCTATGAGGATGATATGATGATCATGAGTGAATGACATGCATGAAGATGAAGGTAAGAAGCCTACAAGATGCACACTTACATACACTCACAAGGTAGAGACAAGGTAGAGCCTACACTTACATACACTCTCAATTACAACATAAGCTCACTTTCCTCAAAAGTCTAACCTCAAAAATAAGCTCTTTAGCTCTTTTTATAGTTTTCTACTAGCTTTGGCCGGTTTCAAACAGTGTCCGACATAGTTAAAAATAGGTTCTAAAGCTAATTTGAAGTATTAAATAATGAAAATTTGTATGTAGAATCTAGCTAAGCTCCTCACGCTCAAGGACTCCTTGGCTTGCAGAAAATGGAGCATTTGAGTACAAATTTGGGTTTTTGTATATACAAATGTAGTGATAAGAATCATTGTTTTGAATATTTGAAGTTTGGAAAAATATTGATGTGTGAAAAACAAGAATTAATACCCACTTATCTCCATGCACATCATTCTTTCCTTGATTCACATGCTTCCACGCCTTTTTTTTCTCCTTCCTCTAGCATGACCCTCGCCTTGTGCTCCAACAATGTGTGTATGTATGTGTGTGCATGTATGTATGTATTGTTAGGCCAATGGGGATGGTTGGTATTTCTCTTGTAAATGTCTGGTGCTATAGAAGATTGTAATTGCACCCTATGTAATTCAATGAACAATCCTGACCAAAAAGGTAAGACTATGAAAATGTAAATTTTTGGTGATTAATGAAAAGGGGTGTCCTTTGACCTGCTACGTAGACACGTACTGAACATGCAGGACTGTTAGCCAATAGTGTAGTAGACACTTGTTTTGAGTAAACTCTGTGCAATTTTTCCATTGTGTATTATGTTATATTTGCTAAATACTTGCATATTGAAGAAATTTGTATTCTAGTGTGTAACTACCTATGTAATTTGGAATTATGTAAAGAGACTGGCAAGTCACAGAGTTACCCATTCGTTTGTTTTGGAGATTTAGCATTGGGATAGACTTTCTAGTGTTAAAAGTTAGTATTGAAATTCAATGAATGATTGTGAAGCACAGAGTTTGGTGCATTTTGTATATTGTTGTACCACAAAAGCATAGAATCTGTAGACGAGTGGTGATGGAAAAACTAAGAGGTTTAGAATAATCTAAATCATCCCACCCAAGAACCCTCCATTGACCTACTTCTATCCCTAACTAGACTCGAGGGTAGAGGTTAACATTGGTGATCCTGCTCGAGAGTAGTCTTTGTAGTCTACATGGTGATCATCAGGTCTGGTGAAACCTACCTGAAATACAAAAGTGATACACACCTTGTACGAGTGAATGGTGTGCTAGGAGCAGCATGGGGTAGACCTAAAGAAACAACAATACTAGAAGAGAAAGTTGTAATGAGTCATACAGAATCAAGTAAGTAAGCTTTAGAACCAATGCATTTTTTAGTTTTTTATCTACGAAATACATTGAGAAATCCTTTGGTGGCATCTGGTGAAATTTTGGCATCAGGTGAAAGTTTGGTTGCCTCCAAAATAGTGGCTACTAGAAAAATAAACATAGAACAACCAATTTGTTAAGATGAAACTTTGACAAGAAACAATTGTGGATATCTCCAAAATCATAGACGAGCCTATTCCAAAATCAGTTAGTACCAATGAAGGTTAGAGGATGCCAATTGAGGGACGAATCTCCACATCTTTCCCAAAATTATGGAGTAACACAAAGGTACTCTCATCCAGTAAATAAGAATCCATATTACAATTGAATCTAGAACTTCCATGCAAGGTAGTACAACCTACAAGAAAAATAACATCCACCAACTCAGATTCCAAGGAAGTACTCGATACAGTCAAGGAGTTTGGTTGACTTATGGAAAATTTTCTAGGGCTATAGAGGAAACAATATCCAGCTAGGTTGACCCACACCAAATTTGGTGGTTTCCCTAGAGATGATCCAAATGCCCATGTCCACACCTTTAAAATTGATTATAGCATATTAGATAATCTAGATCACAATGCATACAAGGCCCAAGTTATTCAGTCAACCCTAGTGAATGAAGCAGCAAGGTAGTTGACAAATTTTTGTTTAAATCAAGTTTTCAACAATACGATGAATTTTGTGACAGTCTTTTGCAAAGATTCTAGTTAAAGAAGAACCCAACACAAATCTTCGATTTCCTACAGAATAACAAGCAAAAAACGAACCAAGGAGTACAAGAATATGTGATAGTATTTTGGACTCACCTCAAGCAATTCCCTACAACAAATGCAAATTTACCCACATATATGATTACACATTGGTTCATCAATGGATTAAATGTGAAATTACACTATATCATGATAATCATATGCATTGGAGGCATGGATCTGGATATAGTCATAAAAATGGCCTTACAGATGGAACACAAAATTGGAGGCTTCGTTGAAGACCTAGATTGGATGAGAACTGGGAAGAATAAATGAGAGGAAGTTCTAAAACACATCTTCTGCATTAAATGCAAAAAATCTTGACCACATTGTTGCTAATTTAGCATTGAACCAACTATACTGCACTATGAGTGAAAGCAACAATCACTCTACAAAGACATGCTCATATAATGCTAAAACTCAAAATCATTTGGAAATCAAGGCAATTATACAAGAAACTAGAGAATCCTCAACGAACCATGTTCCATCCCATCTCTGTAATACATCATACCTGACATATTCCATTTTTTGAATGCAACAATAGGGGAATTGTACTCCATCAAGATGGAGTCAAGGATCTACAAACTCCACTAATCGAGGATTATATCTGCATTGCCACTTTTGCAAAGAAATGGGACACATTAGACGACACTATAACGATGCACTACTAATTGAAGGGTAAAATCTTACTAAAGTCTATTATATGCTTTGTCAGAGTTGATCTTGAGGAATTGAGTATTTTGAGAAGTCTCTTTTGTGTATTTAATTCGTTCCAAAATGTCAATGATGGATATGAGAATGGATATACCTTTAATGATTTTCTTTTTTAATCAAAGATTATCAATGAGTGGAGATGATCCACAATGTGATTGGCAATGACTTTGGCAAAGACCTTGTAGCCCACTTGGATCATGGTAATAAGAAACCACTTTTTGATCCAAACAAAAGGGGACCACATGATCATCTTTGAACATCTTGAGGAACTCATTCATAAGACCATCAAGCCTTGGGATTTTAGCTATTAAGAGAGTAAATAGCATCATAATGTCCTCGACACTCAGGGGAGATTCAAGGAAAGGGATGATACCTTCAAGAACCTTTTTAGGTCTGAATCTTGAGATGGTGGCCATGGTTTCCCACCTACTACCAAATACACAAATTAATTCTAATTAGCTAGGTGAAGTGATTGACAATAAGAGAAAAATTTTCTTCATGTGTAGCACTCAACCCCATTACTATAAATCATACAAGGAATGGCTTCCTTTTTTTTTCTTCCTTAAGGTTCTTTGCACATTCCCTCTTTGGCTTGAGCTCTACCAGTAGGACACTAGTCTTTAAATTAGACTTAAAGCTTCTTCCATCTAATTTCCTCCTTACAAAACAAATACAATTTCTCTAGGAACTCTGCTATGCAACATATTCATGCCTAGATCTTTGTATTCACACCTCCAATCGTGATGAAAACTCATAAGCAAGTAAATATCACATTAGTAAAGCTTTATCTCAACTGTCAAGGTGATCCCAAACGTCCATAGAATCTAGAATGCTAGAGAAGGTTCAATTTCTACTAGATGTCCATTGGAGGACCAAGGGTGTATTGGATAAGAATTGTGGACATTCACCCTCCTTCTGACTTAACTCCCAAAAAGAGCATTGGTCTTTGTTAGTAATCATGGCTTGCACTATGCCACGAGGGCATTTAGTCTTTTTTAGGGAGTAATACACTCTAGCATTAAAGTTGACCAAAGTTTGCTCTATGTCTTTCAAGAGTAGAGCTTGAGGTTTTCTAGAATTCTAATCCATCAAGGACTATTGGACCACTATGTAGTTTCAAACCTATTAAAAAATAGGGATAATTTTAATTTAAATGGCATGAATTGATAGGTTTTTAGGGTTAGGAAGAATAATTGCTAATCAGTTTCACAATTGCTAGTCATTAATAATATGATGAACATCATGAAGAAAAAGGCAGCATAATTTATTTAGTATCAATCGATCCTCATCATATGAATAATAGAGGTGTGTTAGTCAAAGACATTGACTCTCGCAACAACGAAGGAGACAATCAATTCAAGGACATTACACCCAAGTTTGGGGGCAACACAAGCTCAAACAACATCCTGAGGTTGAAATTTTTCTCTTCATTAGGAAAAAAAGTGAACCCTGCATGGGCCTTGTAAGGATTCCTAATTTTTAGGGATTAAGCTTAATCTTGTACTTTGTTAAGGGGACAAAGTGCATTTAATAGAGCACTTTTTGGTAGGCTGAAGTAGGCTTTTTTTTAGGCTGAGCTAGGACCTTCTCTCTCTTCTGCACATAGAGAGAGAGAAAAACCACTTTCCACCTCATCAAATCCGTCCATCTTTATGAATAAAAAAATGAGTTTTCTGAAAAAGTCTCTTTTTCAGCTATTCTTTATTCAAAATGGCCCATACTTTTATGTATATGTCAGAACTTAATTTTTTTAGACTTATTTTTATAAAAAATACTTAAAAAACATACTTTTTTCAAAATCCCTCCAAAAGTTAAGTGCCACATCATCAAACTCGTAACTTTGGTTGCCCCAAAACATGAATTTTTGAAAAAAAAACTCATTTTCCCTCTAACATACTGAAAAAAGTCATTTTGACCTATCCACATACCAAAACACACTTTTTTTCTTGCACATAGCTACTGTACTAGCCATTCCAGCCATCTCTGTGCTTCTTCCCATTCGGTGCTGGAGTTTTGGAACATCATGGTGCTCAGATGTATTACGAACATGACACCAGCACCAACGCGTGCTCCTCACTCAAAGAGTGTACATGTTCGTGTTCCTACAGAATTTGCACCAACAACTAGAGGTAGCAATGACATAGATTCTCAAAATGCACGACGTGCAGCTGGAGAGAAGAATATTGATCTTTGGGTCCATGGTGCTTTGTATCCCTTGGATCCAATGGCTAATGTTCACCCTAGATTCCATACTATCTCCACATTTCTACAATTCCTTGGTTCCGGTGAAGATGGACTCCTAGGCTATTGCAAGCGATTGTCTAACCATTCTACATCTATAGCAAATTATTGGATGCAACAATGTCATCACAACCATTTCAGGATACACAGTTTAGAGAGTGCTATACACACTTTAGAAAGTGCTATCAAATCTTTGGATGAGCACAATAATAGTCTCAAACAAGATGTGGAAGAAAAGGAGAGCACAATTACAAAGTTGAAAGCCAATCTTACACAAGTAAAAGAGACTCCACTTGGGATGAGATTTAGGAAACGACCATTATCATCCTTTCAAGCTCTTTCAACTGGTGGTGGAGCACGGAAGTGACGTGTTTACGCACTTAGGTATGTATTTCCTTTGTTTAGTTATGTTAAAAGACTTTTAGATTGAGATTCTTATTGTGCAGGTCATTTGTTGAAGATGCGAGTGCTTCCTCAACAATGGAGGATCAATTGAACTTTCTGAATTCTTGTCTTAGCAACAAACATGTGCTTATGATCTTGGAGTCACCAATAGGAAATCACATCAAAACCCAAGTGATTAAAGATTTTGCAGGCAACTTAGAAGATATTATTAGTCCTAGTGAGGTACAGATGGTATGTGATGAAGCAGGTGTTAGTACTAGAGCGTACACTGCATTGTACAATCTTTTGAAGCAGGCTCTACAAAACAAAGGTATTTTCCAGAGCATTTTTCCATGCCCTTACAAGGTATCTGTGAGGAAGAAGATAACCAATGAGGATGTAGCCAATACTCTTGGCAATTACCTGCATATAGAAGATGTTATGCCTGCATCCATTTATCATTCATCTACATCAAAGAAAGAGTTGAAAAACACATCTAGACAGGGATTCATCTACACAAAGTACAACAACATATTTGTCAATTTGGAGAGGCTCCAAAAGGAAATGGTTAAATTTTACAAATCCACACTTCAAGGTATATCCATTGTTTTGATAATGACATTCATAGTATTTTTAATAATATAATGTTTGTTATTTGATGTAGATTTTGGTTCCAAACTCAAGTTTGTATTGAAGCTAGACGAATGTCAAATCATAAAGGGACGCCGTATGGAGAGACTTAGTGTGACACTCATGAACGAAGCTATGGCCCATGCTATTATTGATGATAGTGAAGAATCTACCCATCACTTTACATATAGTGTCCAATCAGAGAAAGATATATGGTGGTTAGGTGCTATTGAAGTACCTAAAGAATCCAATGATGTTCTTACATGGATTTTCAATAGGATCCCATGGATCACAGAGGTGATAACTTCTCAAATTCATGGTTCCAAAATCAATGTAGAAAGCCTTGGTGATTTTGAAGTAGAGTGGCACTTAGGTGGAGACTTAAAGACTATCAAATGCATGTTAGGGTGCAAACAAGGTGCATCTACTCTCTATCCTTGTCCATATTGTACACGAGGTTATAAACGAACAAAGAGAAAACAAAACAACATAGATGATTTAGTTGATGACACAGATGCAACTCCATCTGCTGAATGGGATACACCTTTAATGAGGTGTCCCATGTTAGGTACACCTAATCGTGACATGTCAGATAAGGATTGGAATCCCATTATTCCATTCCCTTTAGTCAATGTCCACTTTTGCACCTTGCATGCCTTCATGAGAATTTTTGATAGACTACTGAAGCTCCATATAGAATACGCATTTGCCATGAAGCCAGTTGATAAATCTATTCAAGCTATAAAGAAATTGGAGGAACTTCTTAATTCAATTGGTTGTCATGGTGGAAATGTAACCCTAGTTGTTAAGAAAGTTGGAGAATCTCAAGATAGCTTGCAACAAGTGTCAATGACAGGGAATAAAGCAAGACATTTTTTTAGAAGAGGTACTAGCACTCAAAATAATGAACGTTATGAGCTGTGGAAAGACCTATGCATGATCACAACAGACAATGACTCTCAAGTTGATCTTTGTAATAAGAGAAAGAAAGTTTGGTCGAGCTTTGATAAGGTTGTAGGCTTAATGGGTCTGACTAGGTCTAGTGCTATTCAACGTCAAATGTTTCAAGAAACATTAGTGGAGTTCACCAAGTGTTTCATTCAATGTTGGGGAGAGAGCAATATAACACACTACATTGTAAGTGTAATCTTCTTCTACAAGTGTTCATTGCACTTACCTTTTTCCAATGTACTTAACAATTTTTAGCATATTTTGTTTGCACATGGAGCTTTTTTCATGCATCGATATGGGTCATTAGAGATTTTCAGTACCCAAGGAATGGAAAAGTCACACTACAAAGCGAGGGGTGTCTACTTCAAAAACACCCGACATGGTGGTGGCCCAATGCAATCAAACTACATGGAGGAGATGTTTAATTGGTTTTACCGCACTACATTCTCGAGAAAGTTTTTTGTGGAACGACTTAGGGATTCAAAATTGGCAAAACTTGCAAGAAAGATGCAACACAACATTGCCAGTGAGAAATGGAAGTCATCGTTAGGTCCTCTTCATCATGCTCAGTGGCGTGCAAGGAGACAACGAGAAGGCTCAGCTTGGAAGTAAAGTGAATTCGCTATTTCCCATTATGTGGTAATACATATGATTATTGTAATCTTGATTTCAATGTGTTATTATTTAATATATAATATTCTGTATGGTTTTAAACAGGTTTTGTCCGTTCTAGTGTGAACAAACAGTTTTTTAAAAAACTCTATAAATAGAGAGAACTCACTTCATTTCACACTTTTTGCAACTCAAGAGAATGGCACGCACCAAGCAAACTGCAAGGAAAGATCGCGTCTTCTTTCCTAGCCCTCATCTAGGGACACAACGCCCACCATGGTTGCAACCCCCCCAAAGGCCTCGAAGTGGTTCCCAGAGCACATCTGTGCCTGTGTCACACAATGGCACACCACCTGGGAGCAATTCAGTGCGAGAAAATGAAGTTTCCAATAGACAAGATTATTATACTCCAGGACGATCAGAGGATGAGCCACCAACAAGGACACCCATCAAATCAAGACCCAAACAGAAGTTGATCAGAAGGAGTGTACCAGAGAGCGACGAAGAGTCATCCCCATATGAGGAAAGCAACAATCAACCACCATGGAATGATATGCAAATACCAACGAGCCATAGGGTGACACATGGAGGTAAGACACTTCCACAAGGACAAGGGCAAATACCAACAGAGGAGGAAAGAGAGCAAAGTCAACAACCACATCAACAACAAAATGTGCAAGATGAAGCTGGGCCCTCACATCGTGTACATCGGAGAAAAAAAAACTATCAACCTCGACGTCGACCTCAACGCCAGCCAAACATACCTCCCAACCCAAGAGCTCCACAAAGACGAAGGAAGCACTGCAGGGCTTTTGCAGAGATACGACACTACCAAAAGTCCGTTGAACTACTCATACCACGAAGAGCTTTTGCAAGGGTAGTGAAAGAGGAACTACAAAGCTACCAAACAGGTCTAAGAATACAAGGGATAGCACTTGAAGCACTTCAAGAGGCAGCTGAGGCCTACCTCATCTCCATGCTTGAGGACTCTAACCTCTGTGCTATCCAT
The DNA here is from genome assembly GCA_020310875.1 of Ceratopteris richardii. NCBI lineage: Eukaryota > Viridiplantae > Streptophyta > Polypodiopsida > Polypodiales > Pteridaceae > Ceratopteris > Ceratopteris richardii. The sequence continues at coordinate 51,468,281 of CM035415.1, read as the reverse complement.
GCCAAGAGAGTAACCATACAACCGAAGGACATTCAGCTAGCAAGAAGAATTAGAGGAAATAACCCATGATGTGTATATTATACCCTATGATAGGCTACTTTGCGATGTAATACAATGGATAATAGAAAATTTTGTTTTGACTTATATTCTTTGTCTCTTTTTTCTCTCTCACTCTCTCTCTCTCTTTCAGTCAGTTATATATGGATTCAGTTAAACATGCATGCACTTGCCTATTGTTTTATGACTAGATATGTTCCTTTTCTACATACTGGTGTGCATCATGTCTTTTTAATACCAAAAAACCCCCAGCCACAGAAACGCGGGATTCAGCCCTGCAAAATTTTTGCAGGGCTGAATCCCGCGTTTCTGTGGCTGGGGTTTTTTTTTGCAATATTTGGTCTTTGGTAAGCATAAGACATATGGTAGAGATGCAAGGGTCTAGGTATTAAGAGGTTATACCCTATAGGAATTGAGATCTTTAGCTACTAAAGGCTGAGTTTATACCCTACTGAAAACTTCTGGTCCTGATAATACCAAAACCAATTGAAAATCTGAAATTACATTGTTTCCTATGTATTGTAGCACCTAAAAAGCTTAAAAAAGGCCAAAAAAGCCCCAGCCACAGAAACGCGGGAAACAGCCCTGCAAAAAATTTGCAGGGCTGTTTCCCGCGTTTCTGTGGCTGGGGCTTTTTTGGCCTTTTTTAAGCATATAATCATACAGAGGACCAAAGAAAAATACAAAGACCCCCAATTAGATACAATTTGTGGAGAGAAGATAAGTTCAATTTTTTAGCACATTCATAAACAGAACTAGACAAATGATGAAAAAAAAAGCTTGTATTATCAAGACATTACATCATTTCTCAGCTGCCTTCAATTTCTCCACAACTTTCCTTCTCCTTTGGAGAGATTGAGGCAGTTGGTAAGTCAATACAGATCTTGATATTACATGGGGGTCTTGCATTCCAAGACTCATGGCGATACCTATTTGCCCTAATACTTTCCCTCTAAAATTAAGTCCTAAAGTAGTTACAACTAAGGATTTCCTAACCAAAATGACACAATTAGTGCCTTGGGTAATTGTACATAAACACAAAATCTTGCTAAGGGCCTTCAAGCACCAAGTGATGAAGTGCCCATCGGGACTGTAGTCTTTGTGTATGATAACAAAATCATCCTTTGGCAACTTTCCGATGTAGTTTGCCAAGGATGCACCACTCCCACGAGAAGCTCGATCCCCACCAGACCTTGCTGCGAACTTGTCGAGCTCAATTGCTTCCTGTTAAGAACAAATGAGAATTCAAGCTCTTACAATGTTAACTTAAAATTATCGATTTATTTAATTCAATTACCACTTACATCATGAAGCTTGTCTTCTTCCTCCCCTCTTCCAGGGGCATCAAGATCAATGCTAGAGTGGGCCATGCCACTCTGCTCTGCTACATGGGATGTAGGAATTTTTTGCTTCAGTATCCTCTCCTGTGCTGCACTGAACTCCTCCTCTGTAGTAGAATTGTTGTCATCATTTAAAATATCAGCGCACACCATTGATATGGTGTCTGCCACAGAATCCCCAAGTGGGATGGACTTCTTTTCAAGTATGTCAGATGTGTTGTCAAGTGGAACATCTGACATTGTGGAGAAAATACTCAAGCATTCATCTAGACGTAGACCGAATGCCTTCTCAATGTCATGGAGTAGAATAAATTCCTCTCCATCCACAACGATGCAGGAGAGATATTCAAGTTCCACCTCTGGTAATGTGGGCTCAGAGGGGTTGAGATTTGAAGGGGGGGCCTCCTCCATGCTTGATTGCACATGTAGTTTATCCTCAACACCACCAGGGAATTCTTGGTGGATTGTAATGCTTTCTTTGGAAAAATTTATGGCCTCTGGTTGAGGCTCATTCTTCTCCTTAACAAAACCCCCAGTGGCAAGGTTGGGGAGCTCAACAGGTGTAGGTTCCGGCTCCTCATTAATAATAAAATATGTTGTTGCAGTGTAGGATAGGTACTTTGTACCCATCCTCTTCTTTTTGTTAAGTTTTTTTACTAATGGCACAGAGTCATCTAGTAAGTGCCCAGCAGTTTCCGCAATTGCCATGAAGCGCTTAAGGCGCTTCATGAAGGCTTCATCGCCTCTATGTATGTAGAGTAGAAGGTCACATGGAACCCATTTACCCTCATAAGGCGGTATTTCTATAGAAAAACGCAAGATGTAGTACTCAAGGAACTCTATGATTTCCTTGAGCACATCAGAGTTCAGTTGAATTGTTTTGTCTAGATCAGGGACCCTAGACAGTAGGTCATACAAGTGGTTCTGACCTTTGAACTCAGTTGATTCCAAGAACTCATTGAAGAGTTCACGTGGACGTTTGAGTTGCAGGGTACTGGAGGATGCGGCAGCCATTGCGCGTGATGCTAGCTTGTGTGCGTACTCTGCTAGTGATTGAAGCTCTTCTTGGTTGCAAAAGTGAGAAATGAGAGAATAAGTGTTGCTTTTATAGTAGTTTCAAAATTTTAAAGTGAGTGGGACCCATTTTAAAACTAAAACTGATACCTTCAAATAAAACAATCATGCACAGAACTCTCAGAAAAAAAACTTTTGCTCATAAAAAGATTGAACAGAATCATTAACCAGAATAAGATACACGACAACACAATAGAAAAAAAAAATTCTCAGAACTTTAAAATTATAATAAATTGCCATTGGAAAAACCAAAGATTTGGCAAATTGTACATCATATTGAGATCAAAAAATTTTACATGCTACATGTCTTGCATGTTAAATACATTGTTGCAAATGTAGGATTATAAATGGAACATAGGTGTGTGTACACTGTAGCACTCAAATAGTCCTTGAGCTATGACAATGAAAGTTGAGTTCCATCCACACTCCATTCAAGGAGGACTTTAATTTTATCCTCCAACCTCTTACCAATCTGCAGACAAATAGAAAACTTTAAATGAACATATTTGAGTGTAAGAATTTGTATAAACAAAAGAAGAAATACCATATGCTACTTACCTTATGCCCTTGTATTCTGAACTTTGATTGATCCAGATCCTCAAATCCCATGATTACTAGATGTTCTCTCACGTTGGCAAGAGTCCAATGATGATTTACTGAAATAACTTCCATTTCATTGTTGGGTAGATTTATCTTAATTTCAAATGAAATTAAAACACCCTCAGAACTTTGTAATGGTATCCATTCACCAAGTTTACACATCCAACGATCATAATAGAATCTAATGTACAATGAAGTACGATGTTTCAAGTATCGAAATCCTATGCCTCTTGCACCAATTTTACAAATGTATCTATCCCCTTTGGTGCATCCTTCTACAAGTCCCCATTTTTCACCTAGCAAACACTCTACCTGCTCATACGTGATATCTTTTAACATGAACATTGTTGACGTCTCTAGAATTGTGAATATCTGAAATAAATGTACAAAACAATGAACAGGAACACACCAATGTAATCCTATAGATCTTGAAACTCTTGTAAATTTCAAAGAGTTGTGTATGTCCATCACCATCTTATGCTTCAAAGATGTTAATGTCCATACATCAGGTTGCGGCCACTCAAGCTTTAAGAGAGAATCTACCTTAATCATCTCTAACTTGCCAAAATCATTTGATGAAGAGGGTACAACATATGTATGTGTGTAAAAGAAAACTCTCTCACATAATAGCTGAGCAGGACGGGCTTGTGGAAAGACTATCGACCCAACATCTGCATGCAATGCTTGGAAAGTACCTGTAAGACTATGAAGTGGTTGTTCTTCCACCAAGGTAGAAGGAAATATGTCTACAACAAAAAAATACACAACTTAGCTAGGTATATTCTGAAATTTGGACAAAAGTCAATGAGTAATACTTACAGTTGATAGGATATCTCATTTTGTTTGAGTTTTCCAATTTCATGGTTGACATTGTGAACACATGTTGTACAATGGCAACAGTTTCACCATTTTTGAGCTTTTTGAAGCCTAGTAACTTCCCTTTCCAATGAAGATCCAAGTTTCCACGATCTCTCACACGGTGAGGACCAACACCAGAGGGTTGCATGTACACCCATGCACCTTTGCAGAACTCCTGTCCTAACCAAAATCCTTCTGGAGCCTTGATATTGTGACATTTTATCGCGATAACCTCATCTTTTGGACGTCTATGAGATTTAGGTTTCTCCATTGGAGATCAGGCTATGGAAATGACAGTAGGAATTCAAAGAAGATGATGCATAGAGAAAGAAATGGAGATGCAGGAGCTGCAATGGTGTGCTAGGGAGAGAAAGTAGTGGAAAGAGATGACTTTTTGGGACCTGGGTATGAAAATGGGAGGTTTTGGAGGGAGAAAGTTGCATTTTGAGTTATTTTTGAAAAAGTCACTTTTTTCACTTCAGTTCATGCATGGATTTTGATTTAGAACCCAAAAATAGCACTTTTGATCCTAAAAAGTGGTTGGGGGACCATTAAATGGTGTTATGATGAGTTTTATAACTTTTTGAAAATTTTGAATTTTTGGGCCCACGTAAGTTACGAGATTCCTTTCTCTCTCTAGAGGCAAAACCTGAACATAGGGGAATCCTGTCCCCTCATCCCCCTTCAGCCTAGTGATTTATAGGCTATAGACTGTGTCCACCACCCTCCTCTCATTGGTCCATCACTAATCACTCCTTAATCCAAAAGGCCCATGCAGGGTTCATTTTTTTCCCTAATGTATGGGGCCTCATGGAAGGCCACATATGTGAAGAATCTCACAAACCAAAAGTTTTGACTAGTAACTCTAGGTCTCCTTCCACTGAAAGAGTGATCATAAATGAATGTCAAAATAGCATATTCTCAAACATACCTCCTAGTACATGGAAAAGGTAGGGAATACCTATTGGTAAGTGCATGAGCTAGAGAAAATGAGGCCGCCAACGCTAGTCCCACAACATTCTATTGGTGATGCACAAGGTAATTCAAGAGTTCTAATACAAGAAAGATTAGGAAAATGACAGTCACATGTATTGGTTGTAAAAGGGCTATGGAATATTCTATAGGGTATTGAAAAACGCCCTACTACACCGGCAAATACAATTATTGAAGGTGATGTAGATGGCGTTGATGGTGATGATCTTAAAGTTTCATATTCGTGCTGTAGTTCCCATTGCACTATTGCAAACCAACTTTTTGGGGATGGAAGAGATGCTCATGCACATGCATTGATAACTTTTTCTATCAAACTTGCCATTATCCCTCATATTTGCTCTTGCAAAATAGTAGGGGATCCTTTGGATGCACTAACCACTTTGTACAAGGCAAGGAATGAGGCTCATGTTGCTTACCTCCGAAAGTAGTTAGAGAGTGAGCATATGAATGAAGGAGATTTGATGGACATTTCTTTGACAAAGATCAAAGATTTGGAGGAGCATTTGATTTCTATTGATCAAGTCTTGCTAGATAATGCACTTGTGTAGACCATTCTTTTCTGGTCTTCCAAATTCATATTAGAGTTTTTCTTCTACTCTTTGTTTGATGATGAAAGGCAATCCAAACACCTTAACATTTGAGGAGTTATGCTCTCTTTTCTTGCAAAAAGATCAGACTAGGCAGAACAGCTCAATTATGCATGTTGGAGATCAAGATTTCTTAGCTAGTTAGAAGGAAAAAGGTAAATGGACCTCATCTACTAGTAAGCAAAAATCTACTAATGCAACACAATCAAAGAAGGAAGATAAAGACAAGAAAAAATAAAAAAAAGAAGAAAATGTTTTGCAAATAGTTTAAAGGAAATAATCATGTCATAAAGAGTTGTCCAAAACTAGCTACGAAAGAGGCAAAGAAAAAAGACACTAGAATGGTTTTTTGTAGAGGCCTCTACACCGAAGAAAGAGTCTACTAATCTTGTGCATAATGAAGAATGGGCATTTACCACTATCTCAATTATGACTCATCTTCTTATGAATAGTGTATGTCTGCAATAGACTTAGATGTTTGATACTTTGATAGAGGATTAACCAAACATATAATCTTGTAGCATTATTTCTTCAGTTCACTTGAGCCTACCCCTACAGGGAACAATATCACATGTACCAAGAACTCCTCTTATCCTATCATGGGAGTTTTTAAGATCATTCTGACTAGTACGGATGTTAGTTCTTTCATAATGTAGGATGGTTTGTTTATGCCAAGGATCAAGAAAAATCTACTATCAATTTTAGCATTATCCAAGATCTACTTGGTTATCAAATTTGTTGATGATAGATGTACAGTTCATGATCTGTCAAATGGAAATGTTATTGTTGCTTCTGTCATTTTATGTCATAGGCTATATAAGCTCATAGACTACACAAAATATGTGAATGATTCAACATGTGTAGTTCAACCTTCTTAGACTATCTTAGATGCAAAGTTTTGGCATGCACGATTTGGTTATCTAAATTTTGCTAGCTTGCTTTGTCTACAGAAATTTGAAATGGTGTCCTCTTTGCCCAAACTTAAGCCACCTGGTAAACATCTCTATAAAGGATGTATTATGGGCACAATGCATCTTTCCCTTCCCAAAAGACAGTTCATTATGGGCTACTCAAAAGTTGCAACTTGTTCACATGTAGACACCTTCTTTTGGGAACTACCTTTACTTCATGACTTTTAGTGATGATTTTTCTAGGCATGCATGGGTGTATTTGGTGAAGGAAAAGTTTGAAGTGTTTATGTGGTTCAAAAAGTTCTTGGTTTTGGCTGAAAATCTATCAACATGTAAAATGGCCACTCTCTTCTCTGATCAAGGGGGGAATATATGTCTTCTGATTTTACTGCATTTATGATTGAATGTGGGATAGAAGATCTGTGTACAATGCCGTATATTCCTCGATAGAATGGAGTTGCTGAAAGAAAGAACAGATCTCTCATGGAGATGGCCAAGATTATTGTCAAAAGTGATTCTCTAGCACATAGTTTTTGGCTTGAAGCTATGTGTGTGCAACATATGTGCTTCATAGGTGTCCCATCAAAGCACTATAGTTTAAGAAAATTTGATGATAAAGTAGTAAAATGTAATTTTTTGGGTACAATTCTAAAAGAAAAGGCTATCATCTTTATCATCCATAGATTAAATGCATGTGGATTAGCTATGATGTTGTCTTTGTGGAAGATGCAATTCACCCATTACTTTCATGTAGTAAGGAGACATTAGTTAGCTCCAAAGATGTGTATACCACTCTATTTCCTCTTTTTACAAGTGGAAAGTGAAGTTCTAGTCTAAATGAGACAATTTCTCAGTCGTTATAGGTTCCACAATATGATGCAGGTGATTCCACTTATGATGCAGGTTTACATGATGCACGTGTTGATGAGAGGGCTGATATAGAGGAGGTAGAACTATGCCTAAATGGCTACTATAAAATTTATGAGATAGAAACTTAGATGCGTCTCTATCATATCATACTTGTTCAGGCTCTCATAGTGCTTTATTTGCATTAGATTGCTATGCTATGACTGCCTCTAGTATTTCTTATGAGAATGTGCTCGTTTCTTTTGATGAAGCACAAAATTTAGAAAATTGGATGGCTACTATGCAATCAGAACATGATGCTATTATGAAGAATGGTACCTCGTCCTTATGTGATTTTCCTCCTAACAAAAAGGCCATCGGCACTAAATAGGTATAAAAATTGAAAGGTAAATCCAATTGAATAGTTGATAGGTATAAGGCTAGGTTTGTTGCAAAAGATTATGCTCAAGAGAGAGGCATTGATTTTGATGAGACCTTTGCACCCACTTGCCAAATGACCACCGTTTGTAGCATCTCTGCACTTTTCGCTCATCATGGTTGGAATATAAATCAGTTGGACATTAAAACTGCATTCGTGAATGGTGAGTTAAATGAAGAAGCGTATGTATTTTTTTCGCATGTTTTTGTTTAGAAAGGTCATGAGAACAAAGTGTGCAGGTTGAAAAAGGCATTATATGGTTTGAAACAAGCACCGAGTGCTAGGTATGAAAAGATACATGCCTACTTGATTGCACATGGTTTGAGAATAGTCCAACTAGGAGCACCTTATATGTTAAGCATGAAAATGTTGTGCTTCTGATCATTGTTTTCTATGTTGATGACATGCAGATCATTGGTCTTAATGAGAAGCATATTGCTGATTTTAAGCCTTTTTTGAGATGTCAAAATTGGGGCATTTGCATCATTATTGGGGCATTCAGTTTATGCAAGTTTATGGCATAATAGATTTGTGTCAAACAAAATATATTGACAAATTATTACAGACCTTGAGGATTGCAAACCTATTGTGACTCCTATGGAAACACATTTATGCTTGAGTCTTCATGACGTTGGAAATGCATTTGATGTTGTTCTCTATTTTCAAGCCATTGGATGCTTGATTTACTTATGCATAAATCAGCCTCATATTAGGTTTATTGTCTCTCATATGAGTAGGTTTATGAATCCTCTAGGTGTCAAGAATTGGTAGGCGGTTAAGTGCATCTTTCACTACTTAAGTGGTGCCCAAGTACTTGGATTGTTTATCCCAAGGGAGGATTACTACTACCAAATTCGCATGCTCTTTCTGACTCTGACTTGGCTAGTTGTTATGACACTTGTGTGTCCACTAGTGCTTTTTGCTCCATCTTTGTAGCTTTCATAGGGACTGTTGAGTATGTGTGGCTCGGATGCCTTTTGGCTGATTTAGGTGTTCGTGACTCTTTTTCCATCACCATCTTCATTGAGAGTTAGAGTGCATCGGTAGTTGTGAGGCACCTTGTGTTCCATGCTCCCACAAAGCACATTGAGGTGCATTATCATTATGGAAAGGAGAGGCTCTCTGTACGAGAGATTAGTATGTCATATGTGCCCACACAGGATAACATTGCAGATCTTTCCACAAAGACTCATTCCGCAAAGCTTTAGGCTTACGTGATTTTGTGGATTGATCTCTTTCCACATAACTTTGCACTTCCTTACACATGAGTGCCAGTTCCTTGTTTACCACATCACTTCCAAGGGGGCGTTTTTGATATATTTTGGTAGTGATGTGTGTGCACACACTTAGGATCATAGTGGCACTTTTTTCCCTCTTTAGGAGGTTTTTTCACCCCCATTGTATACATGCTTATAACCCTTATGTGTGGCTTATCTTTGTACATACACTTAGTAATACATTTAGTATTGTGTGTTGTTCTCCAAGCTTCGTCTTCTTCCTTGTGTTGTTTGCATGCTTCCATAGACCTCAAACTCCAAAAAGTTTGAGATACTATCATAATTGTTTTGTAGAAACACATTGGTGTCATTGAAAAAACATTTAAAAACCATTAGGCTTAGGTTAAGTGGGAGAGAGAGACTCTATAATTAAGTCCTCATTGTGGATCATAATTCACAAAATAGCTCAAATCAGTAGTATTGATGGAAAAGAGTGTTGAAAATCAAGTCTTAATCATGCAAAAACCTCAACAACGAGTTTTGCAAGTGGAAAAATAAAAAAGGAGGAGCCAAAGTCATGGAATCAAGTTAAAAGCTCCAACAAACTCAATCAAATTCAAATCTCATTTGTCAGCCACCAAAAAGTGCACCTACACTGATTGCTAGGTGGTTAGCTAGATTGTAGGAAAAGGAAAACTCTATATAAGCATCATCCCACCTTTTTTTCTTGAGTCGTATGCATTCCACGAGTCTCCCAGTTAGTTTAGTGAAGTCATAAAATCTAGCAAGCAGCCCCCTTGCTTGATTACCTCATTTTCTTATGATTTTGTTCCTCTCTATCTAGAGGTATAATTAGGCTTTTCCAAATCTTATTGTAGCAAATTGCAGAGCATTGTTTGCACTCTCCTTGTACTCATTTTCATTGATTTCAAGATTCATTTGGTTTCATGTATAGTGCCTTGAATTTTTCCAAAGTTTCAAGTTCTTTGACTAAGTGAGTTGTGAGAAATTGCCAACTTTGTGAAGGTATATCTCTGCATATAGGCAGAGGGTGTTGCAAATAGATAGCCTGTTTTGCAGAGGGTAGTTCTTCCAGTTGCAATATCCATTTGGGATGATTTAAAGCTTTTTGGGTAGCTCTTGTAGTCTATAATACATTTGCAAAGGTTCATTGTAATTCTACGTACAAGTGGAGAGAAACGTTCAGAGTAGTGAGCATATATCATTCCTTGTGGACCTAGTGGAGAGTAGCCATCTTCCATTTTTGCATTGGGGTGTTAGAATCATCCCCCATCAAAGAGCATTGGATTAAAACACATGAGCCCTATACTAATCTCATAATCATCAATATAAGCTTCAGTTTCATAATGCTCGAATAAGCATCCTTATAAGCCTAAATATAGGTGTCGATATACGCATTGGTATAAGCCTCTATATAGTCACCAGAATAATCATCAGTATAACCCTCTGTATAGGCACCCATATACGCATCCGTATTTCCCTAGAAATATCGATGGTCTACTTGTTGATATGTCCCTGGCAATAATGATGATATATGCCTCTGTATATGCATCGGTATGGAAATATTGAGGCCTATACCATGACCATATCCCGAAAGATTTTTTTGGGCAAAGTGTACTATCCCTTGCTGTAAAAACATGACACTATTGTTATGTAACAAGGGACAATACACTCTACTCAAGAAAAACCGAGAACATGTGACATGTATTGTAGTAGTGGTTAGACCATGTACTTGCATGACAGAAAACCAAAACAAGATTTGGTAAAGCAAAACACACTGTCAAACATAAAAGAGATATGCAAGAGCATAATGAAAAGTAATGTATAAATGGATGTGTACCCATCATATACAACCAAACAAAACTTGTAAAGAGTACTCAAATACATAATAGAACAATGCCAAAAATGAAGCATGTACAAAATTGTGGCAAACCACTCCCATATATGAACCAAATACAAAACTATGGCACACCACTACCCTACACAAAACCATAGGGATCAAAACATCTATATCTAAATTCCTACAACAAAGCACATTCATGAAATTAGAAAAAATGAAACAATGTTCATAAATAACAACTAAAGAACCCTAAACCAAGTTCAAAAGCTCACCTCACAATAGACGATCCCGTGAAATGACCATACTGCATCCCTCCAAGTCCTGCAACAATGGAACTAGTCCACGATGATATCCAAAAGTCTCTTCTCCTCATGTCAAAGGATGAACCACTACTAACTCCTACAAAAAATATGCAAAACGTGAGATCAACAAACATCATGTGCTTAACACAAGGAAATTCATTCATCAAAATGATACTTACAAACTTTGATGTATCTTGTCCTAATCGTCGCTACCCAAATGTGATGCTTTGACTACCTCCTTCATGAAGGACTTATAAGACCTAGTCCTTATCCCTTTGGAGCACCTATTCTTTTAGTAGATAAGAAGAAAAAGACTTATAGGATGTGCATTGACTATAGAGTGCTCAATAAGATCACAATTAAAAATAGATATCCTATTCCTAGGATAGATGATTTACTAGACAAACATCATGCAACACGTGTCTTTAGTAAAATTGATCTTAAATTTGGGCATCATCCGATATGAATGACACAAAATTACATTTATAAGACTGTCGTTAGAACTCAAACTGGTCACTTTGAGTTCATGGTAATGCCTTTTGGACTTACCAATGCACCTACTACATTTTCACACATGATGAATAACGTTCTTCTTGAATACGAAGCTTTTGTTCTTGTTTTCTTTGATGGTATACTTGTCTATAGTGAGAATGATGATGACCATGAAAAGCATTTAGCAACACTCTTTAATTTGTTATGCAAAAACAAACTTTATGCTAATCCTAAAAAGAGTTAATTCTTCCAAAAGGAATTTGAGTATTTAGACCATATTGTTTCTAGTCAAGGTGTTCATGTAGATCCAAAGAAAATTAGAGTAATTGAAGAATGGGATATACCTCAATCTATGAATGATGTATGTTCTTTTCAAGGGTTGGCCAGTTTTTATAGAAAGTTTGTAAAAGGGTTTCCTTATTTAACACTTCTGCTCATACTATTTTTGAAGAAAAAGTTAAAATTTTGCATTGGTATTAACACAATAACAATCTTTTGAAAAATTCAAACATGCACTTTCTCATGCACCTATTTTGCAAGTACCACATTTGTCGCAACCTTTCCATGTAGTTAGAGATGCTACTGGTGTAGGTATAGGTGTTGTATTAATGTAAAATGACCATACTATCACATTTGAAAGTAGAAAACTTAAAACTTCTGAAAAGAATTATAGTACATATGACAAGGAACTTTTGGATGTTCTGCATGCATTAAAAGTTTGGAAACATTACCTTATGGGTTCTGAAGTTATAATCAAAACACAAGAACATGCTATTAAGCATTTATTAAATCAACCATTGATTTCTGATAGACACATTAAATGGGCTTCATTCATAAAAAAATTTCAGCCTCTGATTCAATATCAACCTGGCAAATCTAATATTGTATCTGAGGCCCTTAGTCATTTCCCATCCCTAGAAACAACTATTGTTTCAATCAATAATATTTTTGCTATTTATATTCATTCATTTCATGACATGATTCCTACTTATTCATCTGATTTGTATTTTTCAAACACATGGAATGCTTTCAATAATTCTCTAATATTTAGTGAGGATCACTACACTTTTCCTAATGGATTCTTATATTTCGAACACAAGTTATGAATTACACAAGGTTTTATAGAATTTTTAATGAAAGAGATGCATGAACCACTGTATATGGGTCATAGATTAGGACAAGATGCATCAAAGTTTGTAAGTATCATTTTGATGAATGAATTTTCTTGTGTTAAGCACATGATGTTTGTTGATCTCACGTTTTGCATATTTTTCTTAGGAGCTAGTAGTGGTTCATCCTTTGACATGAGCAGAAGATACTTTCACATATCATCATGGGTTGGTTCCATTGTTGCAGGACTTGGAGGGATACACTATGGTCATTTCACAGGATAGTCTATCGTGAGGCGAGCTTTTGAACTTGGTTTAGGGTTCTTTAGTTATTGTTAATGAAAATTGTTTCAATTTTTCTAATTTCATGAATGTACTTTGTTGTAGGACTTTAGATATAGATGCTTTGATCCATATGGTTTTGTGTATGGTAGTGGTGTGCCATAGTTTTGTATTTGGTTCATATATGGCAATGGTATGCCACAATTTTGTACATGCTTCATTTATGGCATTGTTCTATTATGTATTTGAGTACTCTTTATGAGTTTTGTTTGGTTGTATGATGGGTACACATCCATTTATACATTACTTTTCATTATGCTCTTGCATATCTCTTTATGTTTGACAATGTGTTTTGCTTTATCAAATGTTGTTTTGGTTTTCTGGCATGCAAGTACATGGTCTGATCACCACTAGAGTACATGTCACAAGTACTCGGCTTTTCTTGAGTAGAGTGTACTACCCGTTGTTACATAACAATAGTGTCATGTTTTTGCATCAAGGGATAGTACACTTTGCCCAAAAAAATATTTCGAGATATGGTCATGTTATAGGCCTCAATATTCCCATAACGATGCATATACCGAGGCTTATATGTTCATTATTGCCAGGGACATATCAACAAGTATACCATCGATATTTCTAGGGAAATATCCATGTGTATATGGGTGCCTATATAGAGGGTTATACTGATGATTATTCTAGTGACTATATAGAGGCTTATAAGGATGCTTATTCGAGCATTATGAAATTGAAGCTTATATTGATGATTATGAGAGTAGTATGGGGCTCATGTGTTGTAATTCAGTGCTCTTTGATGGGGGATGATTCTAACACCCCAATGCAAAAATGGAAGATTGCTGCTCTCCACTAGGTCCACAAGCAATGATATATGCTCAATACTCTCAACTTTTATCTCCACTTGGATAGATAATTAGAATGAACCTTTGCAAACGTATTATAGACTACAAGAGCCTATCCAACAAGCTTTAAATCATCCCAAATGGATATTGCAGGTGGCAAAACCACACTCTACAAAATAGGATGGCAACCTCAAATGCCATATTCGATTAATCCATTAGGCCAACAAAGTTTATAGTATACCACCAAGAGTTCCCATTTTTCAAGAGTCGGCACAAGATCAATATATGCCACAAGTATAGATTCTAATGCTAGATTTTGGTAGAAGGCTCAAACCTTCTCAAGTGGAAAAATATTTGTGAGAGTGTTATGAGGGACAAGGTGATCATCTTGCATAATTTTCTAATTTCAACAGTATATGAAGATTTTTGAATCACTTGAAAGGAACTTTCCTAGCATGGTTTAATCACTATGCATACAAAATTTTCAAAACATAGATCAACTCTTGAAAGCATCCATGACTGAATTTTCTAGGATAGGTGTCAAGCATGATAGCTCAACTATGATTAGAATCTTTAAGAAACAAATCAATGAGGACTTGAGATTAGTGGTTCCTCACTACATACAGTATGTAGCATGATGTGCCATAAGGTAGTTACCATTAGAAGCCAAATTGATTGCACAAAATCATGTTGAGGATGAATTGGGTGATTCCATGCAAGTCTTCTCATTGCCCACAAGTCCTACTCCAAGCATGAGGTCAAATTAATCAATGATCAATGAAATGGTAGATGCCATTGTCAAGAAATTGAAACTACAAGCCACTAGGCCTCCACCTAGGAAGTTCGTGCAGTTCAAAGGAGGTCATCATTCACATGTGTAATAGAAGAATAGCTCCTCCAACAAAAGCTAAGTTATGAAGACTAATCGCTGAGTTATTGAGTGCTTCCATAAAAACAACTAATGACCTAGTACCTTGCACAATAGGGCCAATATTAAAATAGAACAAGTATGGGTAATTATTAAGTCCCATTGCTAGTTGCAGAACAAAAATGCCAATATCCACCAGAATACTTGCACCCACTAAGCCCATAGATGCCATGTTCACCTAGATCAATGCTAGAGTATCCTAGTTATGTGGCTAGACATGTATTGAGTCAGTAGCCACCTACCCTCAACTTGTCATTTCACTTAAGTATGAGCAAGCCCAAGAGCCAACAAAGAAGGCCATAATGCCAATTTCTCCTATTACCATAAAGGTTATAGGCAAGATGGTACCACAAAAGGTAGTCAAAAAGAGATATACTATCAATACTATGACTAATTCATTAGTTTTGGGCTCTCAAGATTATTCAATAGGATATGTTGACTACTAACGTACTCAAAGTTATAAGTGTAGTGATCGTGATTATAACACAATTTTGTTAGAGAATGTCCATATGATCAAATTCCTCAAATACCACCCGTATCAACTACGAAATCCTTTTTTAATGAGCATGGAGAGACTCACATATATAAGGATTGTCCTCATAGCCTGGACATGAGAAAATATACACATCTTAACATGGTAATTGTTATTCCTTCTACCTCTAGTAATGAAGGGGAGAAAGAAGTGACAACTCCTGTACAAATGATCACATGGGCACAAGCAAAAGCTAAACAACAAGAAAAAAGAAAAAAATATACTTGATCCCTCAAGCTCAAAAAGTGAAGGGGAGCTTCCTAAGGATCCTCTACATACAAGGGGACTTGGAAAACTCAAAAACAAAAACAAAATACATGGAAGAAAAAGGTTTTTTAACTTGAGAGTTCCCTCAAGTTCACATAAGACAGACAAGAAAGTAAAGATGGCGAGCTCAATAGGGATCAAGAAGGATCTTAAGAGGAAGTAATGCAGCAGCATATTTCTCAACCAATATCACATGTTTACACATATCAAATCCAACTAGGATCAATTGTTGACCTTTGGATCCCGCAGACGCACGTATGTAGAGGATAGTTAACAAATGAAATCACACAAAAGTACTAAGAGAATAGAAGGGTATTTCTTATTAATTCCTGAATGGAAGATACATGAGGGCACTGCTTTGAAAAGTGTGTGTTTCAAAAAAATATGCTTTATTTACAAAATCGTGATTTTTTATTTTTATAAAAAATGTCGCTCTCTAAAGCGATCTATTATTATTTTTTAAATAACTAAGAATAATAGCTTCTAAATATCTCCAAGAATGTTTGAATAAGTCCATGCGTGTTCAAACCCTCATGAATCTTCACCTACTAAATCAAAATAGAAAACACATAAAAACCTCAAGGCATTCAAATCGATTTAACATTCCATTATTCCATAAAGTGTAACATGCCTCCGAGTTGAAGAGCAATTGACATCAGTTTATAAGAATAAAATAGACATGGATGGCTAGTCACATGTCCCATCAGTGAACAATCATAAGCATGTTCCATGTAAAAACACATGCATGGAACTAGAAAACTAGAATTTAATGTGATTGTGAATGATAAGCAGAAATCAAATGGTCATAATGTGGAGTTAGTGATGTCTTATGAATCCATTGAGATTCTTCAAGTGAGTGATTTTTATATTTAACCAAATACCTATGATATTGATAATCTGTGCGTGTAATAGTAATATCATAATCAATTATCTTCTGTGGAATTAAAATTTCAGCATCCTCTTCAAGTAAAGGAGAATCATCTAAAATAGGAGTGAGTGGTAATGTTCCTTTAAATTTTATCAATAAACTGATATGAAAAGAATTATGTATATTGCAAGGAGAAGGTATATTGAATCTAAAAGCATTCTCATTAATTTTTTGAATAATATGGAAAGGTCCATAATAAGGTGTGCAAGTTTGACCTTAGGATGTTGTGAAATATTTTTCAAACATCTTTTACTTATTTGTAACCATACAAAATCATTTTCATTAAACTTTTTAGCTACTCATTTCTTGTTAACATTAATCATGTAACATTCTTGACTCTTTTTAATGTGTTCATGAACCTCATGAAGTGTAGAAATATGATATTATGCAAAAGAATCAACCATAGGTATATCAGTTTGAGAGAGACACATGGGAGTGGGAAGCTTTTTAACATAAACAATTTCATATGGTGCACATCCAGTAGTGCTATGTGTTGTGTGATTATATGCAAATTGTGGTATAGGAAGTTTCTCATCGCAATTACTTGGATTATCTAAAGAATAACAATGTAGTAGATCTAAAATAGTACTATTCATAGCTTAGCTTTGCCCATTACTTTCAGGATGAAATGTAGAGCTAAATACTATTTTAGAACGTAAATGTTGAAATTATGCAACCCAAAAGTGATTACAAAAACGAACATCTCGATCTAAAAGAATAACTCTTGGAAAACCATAGTGTGGAAAAATACATTGTGATGTTGTGACTACCTCCTTCACGAAGAACTTATAAGACCTAGTTCTTCTCCCTTTGGAGCACCTATTCTTTTAGTAGAGAAGAAGAAAAAGACTTATAGGATGTGCATTGACTATAGAGCACTCAATAAGATCACAATTAAAAATAGATATCCTATTCCTAGGATAGATGATTTTCTAGACAAACATCGTGGAGCACGTGTCTTTAGTAAAATTGATCTTAAATCTAGGCATTATCAAATATGAATGACACAAAATGACATTTATAAGACTGCCATTAGAATTCAAACTGGTCACTTTGAGTTCATGGTAATGCCTTTTGGACTTACCAATGCACCTGCTACATTTCCATGCATGATGAATAACGTTTTCCTTGAACACCAAGCTTTTGTTCTTGTTTTATTTGATGATATACTTGTCTATAGTGAGAATGATGATGACCATGAAAAGCATTTAGCAACACTCTTTAATTTGTTATGCAAAAACAAACTTTATACCAATCCTACAAAGAGTTAATTCTTCCAAAAGGAGTTACAATATTTAGCCCATATTGTTCCTAGTCAAGGTGTTCATGTAGATCCAAAGAAAATTAGAGTAATTGAAGAATGGGCTATTCCTCAATCTATGAATGATGTATGCTCTTTTCAAGGGCTGGCCAATTTTTATAGAAAGTTTGTAAAAGGATTTCCTTATTTAGCACTTCCACTCATACTATTTTTGAAGAAAAAGTTAAAATTTGCATGGGTACTAACACAATAACAATCTTTTGAAAAATTCAAACATGCACTTTCTCATGCACCTATTTTGCAAGTACTAGATTTTTTTCAATCTTTCCATGTAGTTAGAGATGCGAGTGGTTTAGGTATAGGTGGTGTATTAATGCAAAATGACCATCCTATCACATTTGAACATAGAAAACTTAAACCTTCTGAAAAGAATTATAGTACATATGACAAGAAACTTTTGGATGTTGTGCATGCTTTAAAAGTTTGGAAACATTACCTTATGGGTTCTGAAGTTATAATCAAAACACTAGAACAAGCTATTAAGCATTTATTAAATCAACCATTGATTTCTGACAGACACATTAAATGGGCTTCATTCATAAAAAATTTCCAGCCTATGATTCAATATCAACCTGGCAAAGCTAATATTGTAGCTGATGCCCTTAGTCATTTCCCATCCCCACAAACAACTATTGTTTCAATCAATAATATTTTTGCTCATCATATTCATTCATTTCATGACATGATTCCTACTTATTCATCTGATTTGTATTTTTCACACACATGGAATGCTTTCAATAATTCTCTAATATTTACTGAGGATCACTACACTTTTCCTAATGGATTCTTGTAATTTGAACACAAGTTATGCATTACACAAGGTTTTAAAGAATTTTTTATGAAAGAGATGCATGAACCACTCTATGTGGGTCATAGGGGCATACAAACTACTATTTCTACATGTAAAGAATTCTTCTTTTGTCCAAATATGGAATATGATATTAGACACTATGTTTCCCATTGCATTGTTTCAATGTGTGAAACGACATCATGGTAAAGCATTTAGATTATTAATGCCACTTCCCATACCTAATGGACCATGGGAACCAATTTCTATGGATTTTATTACTAGTCTTCCTACATTCATCACATAATGATATATGATTTGGACAATTGTTGAGAGGTTTTGTAAACAAGCATATTTCATTCCTTATAAAGAGACTATTTCTGCACCTCAAGCTGCTAAGTTATTTGTTAAATGTATTCTTCCACACCATGGTTTTTCAAGAGTTATTCTTTTAGATCCAAATGTTCGTTTTTGTAATCACTTTTGGGTTGCTTTATTTCAAAATTTATGTTTTAAAATAGTCTTTAGCTCTACATTTCATTCCGAAAGTAATGGGCAAAGCTAAGCTACAAATAGTACCTTTTTATATCTACTACATTGTTATTCTTTAGATAATCCAAGTAATTGGGATGAGAAACTTCCTATACTACAATTTTCATATAATAACACAACACATAGCACTACTAGATGTGCACCATATGAAACTGTTTATGTTAAAAAGCTTCCCACTCCCATGTGTCTCTCTCAAACTGATATAATTATGGCTGATTCTTTTGCATAATATCATATCTCAACATTTCATGAGGTTCATGAACACATTAAAAAGATTCAAGAATGTTATATGCTTAATGTTAATAAGAAATGAATAGCTAAAAAATTTAATGAAAATGATTTTGTATGGTTACAAATAACTAAAATATGTTTGAAAAATATTTCACAAATCCTAAGGTTAAGCTTGCACCATGTTATTATGGACCTTCCCATATTATTCAAAAAATTAATGAGAATGCTTTTAGATTAAATATACCTTCTCATTGCAATATACATAATTCTTTTCATATCAATTTATTAAAAAACTTTAAAGGAACATTACCACTCACTCTTATTTTAGATGATTCTCCTTTACTTGAAGAGGATGCTGAAATTTTAATTCGACAGAAAATAATTGATTATGATGTTACTACTACATGCACAAGTTATCAATATCATAGATATTTGGTTAAATATAAAAATCACTCACTTGAAGCATCTCAATGGATTCATAAGACATCACTAACTGCACATTATGACCATTTGATTTCTGCTTATCATTCACAATCACATTAAATTCCAGTTTTCTAGTTCCATGCATGTGTTTTTACATGGAACATGCTTATGATTGTTCAGTGATGGGAAATGTGACTAGCCATTCATGTCTATTTTATTCTTATAAACTGAGGTCAGTTGCTCGTCAACTCGGAGGCATGTTACAGTTTGTGGAATAATGGAATGTTAAATGGATTTTAATGCCTTGAGGTTTTTATGTGTTCTGTGTTTTGATTTAGTAGGTGAAGATTCATGAGGGTGTGAACACACATGGACTTATTCAAATATTTTTGGAGATATTTAGAAGAATATTTAGCAGATAGTAGTCTTAGTTATTTAAAAATAATAATAATAGATCGCTTTAAAAAGCGACATTTTTTATAAAAAAAGAAAATCACAATTTTATAAATAAAGCAATTTTTTGTAAAACACACACTTTTCAAAGCAGTGCCCTCATGTATCTTCCATCATGAATTAATAAGAAATACCTATAAATACACATGCTTTGATAGACTCATCCATCAGAGTATGTGGGGGGACATTATACACAATCTAGTGTGAAGACTCTTGTCTCATTGTATTCTTTGAGTACTTTTGTGTGATTTAATTTCTTTACTATCCTCTGCATACGTGTGTTTGCAGGATCCGAAGGTCAACAATTGATCCTAGTTGGATTTGATATGTATAAACATGTGCTAGTGGTTGAGAACTATGTTGTTGCATTACTAGTTCTTGAGCTCCTTCTTGATCCCTATTGAGCTCGCCATCTTTACTTTCTTGTTTGTCTTTATGTGAAATTGAAGGAACTCTCAAGTTAAACAACCTTTTTTCTTCCATGTATTTTGTTTTCCTTTTTGGGTTTTCCAAGTCCCCTTGTATGTGCAGGATCCTTACGAAGCTCCCCTTCACTTTTTGAGCTTGATGGATCAAGTATATTTTTGCTCTTATCTTGTTGTTTAGCTTTGTCTTGTGCCCATGTGATCATTTGTATAGGAGTTCTCACTTCTTTCTCCCCCTCATTACTAGAGTTAGAAGGAATAGCAATTACCATGTTAAGAGGTGTATATTTTCTCACGTCCAGGCGATGAGGACAATCCTTATATATGTGAGTCTCTCCATGCTGATTAAAAAAGGATTTCGTAGTTGATATGGGTGGTAATTGAGGAATTTGATCATATGGCCATTCTCTAACAAAATTGTGCTATACTCACGATCACTACACTCATAACTTTGACGTTAGTAGTCAACATATCCTATTGAATAATCTTGATAGCCCAAACAATTAATGAATTAGTCATAGTATTGATATTATATCTCTTTTTGACTACCTTTTGTGCTAACCTCTTGCCTATAACCTTTATGGTAATAGGAGAAATTGGCATTATGGCCTTCTTTGTTGGCTCTTGGGCTTGCCCATACTTAAGTGAAATGACAAGTTGATGGTAGGTGGCTACTGACTCAATACATGTCTAGCCACATAACTGGAATACTCGAGCATTCATCTAGGTGGACATGGCATCTATGGCCTTACTGGGTGCAAGTATTCTGGTGGATATTGGCATTTTTGTTCTGCAACTAGCCATGGGACTTAATAATTACCCATACTTGTTCTATTTTAATATTGGCCCTATTGTGCAAGGTACTAGGTGATTAGTTGTTTGTATAGAAGCACTCGATAATTGAGCAATTAGTCTTCATAATATTGTACTTAGCTTTTGTTGGAGGAGACATTCTTCTATTACACATGCGAATGATGACCTCCTTTGAACTACAAGAACTTCCTAGGTGGAGGCCTAGTGGCTTGTAGTTTCAATTTCTTGGCAACAACATCTACCATTTCATTGATCATTGAGGAGTTTGACCTCATGCTTGGAGTGGAGCTTGTGGGCAATGAGAAGACTTGCATGGAATCACCCGATTCATCCTCAACATGATTTTGTGCAATCAGTTTGGCTTCTAATGGTAAATACCTTATGGCACATCATGCTACATACTGTATGTAGTGAGGAGCAGCTAATCTCATGTCCTCATTAATTTCTTGCTTGAATATTGTAATCATAGTTGAGCCATCATGCTTGACACCTATCCTAGAAAATTTAGCTATGAATGCTTTCAAGAGTTGATCTATGTTTTGAAAATTTTGTATGCATAATGATTAAAGCATGCTAGGAAAGTTCCTTTCAAGTGATTCAAAACTCTTCATATAGTGTTGAAATTAGAAAATTATGCAAGATGATCACCTTTTCCGTCATCATACTCTTACAAACATTTTTCCACTTGAGAAGGTGTGAGCCTTCTACCAAAATCTAGCCTTAGAATCTGTACTTGTGGAATATATTGATCTTGTGCCGACTCTTGAAAAATGGGAATTCTTGATGGTATATTAGAAACTTTGTTGGCCTAATGGATTAATCGAATATGGCATTTGAGGTTGCCATTGTGGAAATGTAGGGGGTAGAGTATTATGAGATGGTGGTGGAATACCTGCCTTTGGCATAATTAACAAAATGGTCCAAAAAGATGCTCTAGGCATAGGTTTTCATGTCATATTCATGTTTTAGGATACAAATGCAACTATTGTCAATGGAGTGGCATACCATTGTTTTTGCTACTAAGATAGGAGTGGTTTTCATCAGAATTGAAGTGGGTGCTAAAGTCGTGAATATAGGGTTGGTTGGAGCTATTGAAATCAAGGAGTTAGGATTCCTTGGACCTCAAATCACAATGAATATTTTTCTAGGAATTCCACTTAAAACATCTGGCAATCTATGGTGTGTAAAGTGTTCTTAGCCATCTATCACAATAAAAAAATATGGGAAGTAGATTTGGATCCATATACCTATAATTATGAATGCTGAAATGGTAAGCAACTCTACTTATAGGTGGTGGAAGAGCTCAAAAGGATTCTTTGGACCGTCTCCCAAAGTAAACTCCTCGAGATTATCCATGAGTTACATTGGTTAGACATAAGTTCTTGATTAATGAAGTTAAGGTTTTAAGGTCAATTCTACCTTCAACTTGTTGTGACTCTAGATTGGAAAAAATATTATTTGGGATTTCTACCCCTTGTGGAATGCGTCATTTAGGTCTATCTATGACCATGGAATAGGCTACCATCTTATTGTCTAACAACTCTCCCTCTGGTTTGACCATGATGATGTTCAAGACAGCAATGTCTATGAGCTTGCTAAGTCTAACACTAGATTGTCCACAATCATCTTGCTAGATGGCTGAACCTAATGATGTGCATGAAGATGACTCCAATTTTGAAGTCACCCCTAGGCTTTGACATCCAATCTACTCGCATGTTAGGATTTGGAAGATTGAAGACCTCAAGCATACTTGGCTTGAGGGGGAGCTGCTAGAGCAAGTCTATGACAAGCCTAAGTATTGGCTTGAGTCCCACAAATTCAAAGAAGAAGCCTTAAAATGAAGACAATGTAAAGTTCACTTGTGAACTACCTCTTGTAACTTTTGAAGACTTTACTTAATGTAAAAGTGCTAGAATCTTAAGTGGTTGAGACCACTTGATCAAAAAGGGAAAGAGAAGCCACGAATTCATGATTTGTGGTAGATAGAGAATCAAATCAGTCACTAATTTATTGGAGAGTGATTGAGGGAAGTTAGCCTCCCAAGTTCAACTATAAATAGATGGCAGCTTTAGTCGTGGTTAGAGAGACCTCAGAGAAGACCTCGAAGAGCTGAGCTTTATGCCATATCAAGGTGTGGTTTCACATTAGGGGAAAAAGTGAGCCTTGCATGGGCCTTGTAAGGATTCCTAATTTTTAGGGATTAAAAAGCTTAATCTAGGAGATTAAGGGACCATAAAAAACCACTAGTGGTATTCTCAAATAAAATAGTATTTAGTAGAGTTTTGTATTTGAATATTAGAAAGGAAACTTTTGTGGCCTTTGGATGGTTCTATTCAATGGCTAAGATTGAAAGGGATGACATGGTAGAGAGAGGGAGGCTCTGACATGTGTGAGACGCCACAGAAGAGAGAGAAGATCTCATGAATATATTTGACATGCTCTACAAGTTTCTTGGCCCTTGGATGAGAGGAAATCCAATGGTTCCCCGCGTTTGGGGCTGATAAGAATTTTGAAATTCATCCACACTGTTCGATCGGAGAAGAATCTGACGATGCTCCGCGTTTGGGGCTGAGTGCACTGTCGTCGGAGATGACATCCGTCCCATCATCCAATGGCATATATAAAAATGCGCTTTTACCTTTTGATAGATCAATCTCAGTTGTTAGATGATATCTTCATCCAATGGTCCAGATTTCAGGCGCTCAAAATAAGGACAATTCAAATAGAACCATTCGATTCCAGATGCAATCTGACGGCTTGTATGCAAACGCGCATTTTTTTGAATGGACTACATCCTAGCCCTTCCTCTCCCTCAAATCCAAGGGCCAATATTCAATGGTGCCTTGACTTTTGCCACTCAACCTTAGCCATTGGATCATTGAGCCAATCCAAGGGTTGCAATTCATTCCCTAGCTTCTCAAAACCATTCACACAACTAAAACCACTAGTTGCAGGGGGTTTTGTCCTCTTTGACCACACAAAAACCATGGAAGCCTATGCCTAGCCTATGTGATTAAGGGACTAGACTGTGTCCACCACCCTCTTCTCATTGGTCCGTCCCTAATCACTCCTTAATCTAAAAGGCCCATGCAGGGTTCATTTTTTCCCCTAATGAAGGCACACACTATGTATCAGTAAATCCATTGTGTTGTAACATCAATATACTTTCATTTTCATGATCATTTGAGTTCATATTTCCATGTTCTTGTGAAGTGTACTACTCACTGCCATATCTCTCAGTTTTCTCAGTCAGATTGCAGAGATGGTTTCTCTGTGCTTGGTGCATCATTTTCATTGATTTGACTTATTAAAGTTAGCTCTGTACATCTACTATATGCTCACCAATTTTCAGTTTATTTTGGTGTTTCAAACTTCAGTTATGTTCAGTTGAAGTCAACCCTATCTGTTCATTTTCACTTCTTTATCAGGTACCCGAATTCTTTACTCATCTTGTCAAAGCTGTTTCTCAGTGTGTAGTTACCGAAATCCAATGATTTAAAGCTTTCTAGATTTCACATACTGTCTAGTATGAGCACGAAAATGTTCATAATCATTGGATTCTTAAATCTTGAGTTATGTTTATTTTTCTACTCATTGGTCTCATTACTATAACAGCCCGTGAAAATCGAGATGATGTCATCACTTGTCAAACATCATTCTCAGTGTGTGGTTCATTATTTTTTATCAGACTACTCTTGAAAGTTAGATCTTCAAATTAGCTAGATGTCCTCAAAAGGAATTAAGCTAGTTGCTGTTGTGCTCAAAGAATTATGCAGAACACTGGACAGGTGTATGAACCAAAATAGCAAGTTTTTCACCTCTGAGCTAACTCCAACTTATCTGTTTTGATCTATCTTTTTGAGAGTGATCCTCCAAGGTACATAGGGTGTCTAATACATCCATTGGCAAGCTAAAAGGGCCCACCACATACTCTTGGAGTTCATTTGGCTGTTGTAAATCAAGGATTTTGCAACACCTCTTCATCTTCAAGCACATACCTATCCATCTCTTCACTGGTGGGAAGTTGAGTTGTTGTTTACACATGTGCTATTGAGCCATTGCCTATCATAGAAGTTCATATTCTCTTGTATATCTCTCCTACGCTTTCCAAAAGGTGTTGAATTTCTATAGAGGCATGTTAGGACTTCATTTTATCTCTATAGGAACCTCAATTTTTAGGCTTCATATACTTATTGAAAAGCTTATAGAGCAAGTATTCTATATCCAAAAGGGTTCTGCCAAATTCTTCTTGTACATTGAGTTATAGTGGTTTCTTTCTTTGATGGTATGTCTTGAAACTTGACACAAAAGCTAGTATGTCTTGTGTGAATGAGTTCACTAGACGATAGCTATCCAATTCCAATGATCGATAGTTTATTGGAAAGCCCTTATTGTCTAGTTTTTTTTTCTTAAATGGGTTGTCCAAAAATTTTGAATTATATTAGGTTTAGTGAGTATTGATTTGAGAGCAGCTAGGTCTTGGGCAGGGTCCAAGCTGCTTGTTGTGTATTTGGAGGAGAAATCTTACATTAGTGGTATCAAAGCAGCTTGAAGACATCATGCTGAGTGCAAGAAGACCTGAAGTGAAGCAAGAGAACAAGGTGAAGTACACGAAGGCTACATCAAGGGGGGGCATCTAGAAGAGTGCTCACCATCAAAGGGGTAAAGCTATGTATGAATTCTACAGAGGTGACACACACCTAATTTTATGATGCTGATAATTCCAATGCTACCGAGAAGCTTGAGAAGGACAATTACCAGCCTTGGAGGTTTAGGATGCTCAATTTCATACTAATCAAGGATCTAGATGGCTTCATTGATGGATCAGATGTCAAGGTAGTACCATTGGATCGTATGGCACATACAACAGCTGACTTGAATCCATGAAAGGTAATGTTCATGATCTCATAATTTGTTAGTAATACCATGAATGGAAATATTCATTCAATGGAGATAGCTAAGGACATGTGGGATTACTTGGAGAGGATGTTTACAACTAACACCAAAGCTAGGAAGGTGCATCCCCTTCGTGCCCCTAATGCACCACTTGGCTTTAATCTTGTTGTTCTCGAGGAAAAACACTCTTTGTTGCCTAAAAGGTGGGGACTTCTTACAATTGGATATTCTTTTGCCTAGAGGGAAAAGAGCTTTCTTGATAGAACATTCTTTTGGAGGGTTTCCAAATTTTGAAGTGCATCTATCTCTCCAAATATTCTAGGGGGTCTCACCTCTTATAACATTCCACAATGATGAGGAGCAGCCAATCGCCTTATCCAGAAGCACTTGCTTCCAAGTGATATGTTCTTGTAGTAGCAAGATTTTTCCAAGAATGTGCTAGATCGAGACAGATTTGGGGCACGAGAAGAAAATGTGTCCTGAATCCTCAATGCTATGATGACACCTCTTACACCACGATGGAGCCTGACAAAGTTTGCTAGCCTTTTTATTGGTCGAGGTTCCTCGGTGGAGAATTTACCACATAAGCAATAACTTTTTTATCTCGATGAGGGCGTGCGATAGAGACATGAAATTTAGATCCCACCATAGACTCGTCCAAGGAAGACACCACTTCTTATTAAGTGTGATATGATAGTCCAAATTCTCCTTGATTTTAGGAATTTTGTTTAGGCTTACCGTTGTGCCATTGGACACCCTCTTGGTGGGGAGGGTCTTGTCTGATGAGGAGGTAGGTTTTTGAGTGTTCTCAAGCAATGCATCTACTCTGCAACAACATCCATTCATCAATGTTTACTCTAATTTTTGGATCAATATCCTCGAATCTAATCCATTGGCCAGATTCTTGATTCCATAGGTGTTTCCAATACTCAAAACCCTTGTTCCAGATCTTTTTAGCTTTTTAGAGGTTCCAAGACTCCACGCCTCTAATGCCCTTAATAGGGAACCAAATCGAATCATTTTGTCTTATACTTGCCACCCATTTCCAATCTTCACTAATTCTGATGAACTCTCTGATCTTATTCCAACTCTTCTATAGAGAGCAAACCAAACTCGAGCCTTTAGGAGACATCGAAACCAGGGAGAATAGAAGGGTGAGAAGGCCTAGGTCCTTCCAGCCTGAGTGATCCACAAGCATAAGAGCACTCTGTTACCCATGCTTTGATAAGCCATTTCGCAACCAACTTGTTTGCCATGCCTTGAATGCCCATAATGCATAGAACCCCATGATCCTTTTGGCTAGTACAAGTAGTCCATTTAATTTTGGGGACACCACTTTTGTTGGGGTTACCCGTCCAAAGAAAGTTTTCTATAGATTCTTTCCAATTTGATAATTTCTTCATCCATCCGTCTCCAACAACAGAGAAAGTAAATAGTCGATGAGAGAAGGAGTGTATTAATTACC
The DNA here is from genome assembly GCA_020310875.1 of Ceratopteris richardii. Classification (NCBI taxonomy): domain Eukaryota; kingdom Viridiplantae; phylum Streptophyta; class Polypodiopsida; order Polypodiales; family Pteridaceae; genus Ceratopteris; species Ceratopteris richardii. The sequence goes on along the minus strand of CM035415.1, from coordinate 51,440,432 downwards.
ATGGTGCACCCCGCTAGGTTGATTTTCATATCTTTATAGAAGTGAGCTTCTTATTGAGCTTAGAGAGGACCCAATTCCATCGTTGGTCCATCAAAATGCCAAATCCCATCGGAATACCTAGTAGGTGGAAGATTTGTCCCCTAAGGATCATTTGGTAGCCTTAGTCAACTAGAAATCGAGGTGGAAGGAGCGTAATGGCTTTAGAGTGGTTTACTTTGGATCTTGAAGCCATGTCGAATGTTTCTCGGCATCTCCAAAAGGTATCAATGCTGGTCATATCGTTATGCACAAAGACATTTGTCTCATCTGCAAAAGTCTCATGATCATCTTGCCATGAGTGAGAGGGAGTGAGAGACTATGAATATGGCGTTAGTCCATATGATGCTTCACTAGGAAACTAAGCCCCTCCATAGAAATAGAAAAAAATAGAGGGTCCAAAGGGCAACCTTGCCTGATAGAGCATTTTAGTCTGATAGTCTTCAATAATTGGCCATTGATATTTATCTGCACGGATGCATTTCCCAGCAGGGTAGAGATCATCTTTGTGAAATTTTGACTACAACCGAGATCTTTAAGAGATTGGAGAATGAAGTCCCATTCAAGCCTATCATATGCTTTGTCAAAGTCAATCCTAAGGAAGATAACATCTTAAGCAGACTGTCAAGAAAATTGAATGCCTTCCCAAATATCAATAATAGCTTCCATAATGGAACTACCCTTGATGAAGCCCTTCTGGTCCTCACTTAACCGACTTTGTATGTGGCAAGAGACTCGATTGGCAATAACTTTAGCAAGGATCTTGTATCCTGTTTGTAGCATCATGATCAAGCACCAATTCTCAATCCTCTTTTTGTTTCCTTTTTTGTGAATAAGCTTGATGATGCCTTTGTTTAGACATTTTGGTAGCGCACCAAAAGACAATGCCTCTTTCCATACCAAACAGAGCAGAGTGGCCATCACCTATCTGAAGGCCTTGAAAAACTCATTGGTAAGGCCTTGAGGATGTGGGTTTTTCCCATTAGGGAGCATGTCAATAACTTCTAGAATTTCTCTGTCTGAAATGAGAGCTTCAAAGAGAGTTTTCAAATTATGTGGGATTGTTGTTGATTTAATTCTAGAAATGGCTGCCATGTAATCATGCCTATGGGGAGAGAGAGACATTGAAACCCCGAGGAGTTGGAAAAAGTGGTTGACAATCATTGAGCTATTTTCTTCTTCTGTCTTGTATTCAACCCCATTGATGTCCATCAAGAAGGGGACACCATCCTTAGATTGTTTGTTTTTTAGGAGGGTACACATCTCTTTAGTAGGTTTGTTAGCCTTACCAACCCACCACTCTTTAAAGTATACTTGTAGATTCATTCTTTGAATTTTTGTCTCATATCTCAACAAGCCTCTGATTTTACATAGCTGCATCTGGTATTAAGAGTTTCCTTTGTTCACTTCCTCCTCAAGTTGCCTCTGTCTCCAATAGAGCTTCTCTCTTCGCATGTGACAAACATTTTGTAGTGTCTTCTGGGTCCTCACCAGGATATGAGAAGTCTTCATAACCATGATCCTCCAGCTTTTGGCTGGTGATGAGAGGTCGGTGAAGGCCAAATTCCAAGCCTTAGTAATCTCGTGTTGGACCGAGGGGAAGGAGAAAGAAGTCCTGCTAGCATGAAACCACGGTGCTCTCTTCAGCTTGGTGAAAGGCTTGAAGGAGAGAGTAACTAGGTAGTGATCCAAGATAGTAAGGTCACAATGTTAGGATATGGAGGGTTGGCCCCACTTGTGGGTTACATCCAATTAAATGTAGCATCTATAAAGCCTTGCTTTTCTCAAATTGTTCACCAATTAGAGATTTGACCAAGAGAAACCACTCTTGTCTTTAGCCTCCACAAGATGCAAGTTGAGTTTGATTTTATCCCAAGCATCTTTTTCCTGACCATCTACGATTCTCCCTCTACTTCTCCAGTAGTCCGAGGGATCCTCCACCATGTTGAAATCCCCACAAAGCACAATGTTGTGGGAAAGAGTGACCAAAGAACCCCAGGTGGCAATCGTCTCCATCTCCTAGTTGAGAGCGTACATGGAAACAATCGTGAAGTGCAAGGGGTCTTTGAAGGACGCAACAATCCAACGATGATTTTGATCTTCAAGCGTGTTGACAAGACTATCAAAATAGATGTTGTTAATTCCGATATCTGCCCCACCAATCCCCCTAGGGTGAGTAGTGGAAATCCAAACATGAGTCGAAGAAATACATTTTAGTCTTTTCTGAAGGTCATCTCGATCAATTTTCATCTCTTGAATATAGATGAAGTTTGGGCTTAGGCTATTATCCCAAACCCATTGGCCAATAATAGCCGTTCTTGAGGGGTCAAACAATCCCGTTACATTTAGCAATATGAAGATCATTATTGAAGGTTAGTTTCTTTGCGAGGAGGAACCTTGTCCCTTTTCTTCTTGTTTTTCTTATCGTCTCTTTTCTTTGAAGTGGAGGAATCTCGACAAAGGATCTTGCCTTTGAGGGGGCTCTACCATGGAATCTCCAATGGTTGCTTCCCTTTAGGAGTCGTTTTCTTCCTAAATGAACATGGAACCTTCTCGAGAATTGTAGATCCGATGATGGAGCTTTCACTATCTTCTTTGTAAGTGGTGAATCCATCCTCTTTATTGGTGGTGTACCCCTATTGGTTATCTTCTTCATTGGTGGAATCCTCCAAGGTTTTCTCTTTAGTGTCCATGTCACATTGACTCCTTCTCCCTTAGTAATTGAACTCGTTGATCTCTTTCTCCAAGTTGCATTAGATGTTCCTGATTATTGTTGCGCTAGAGGGGCTTCTCTCAATTGTCCCCTTAGGGCTTCTTTTCCTTCATCTTACTTTCATGAACCCTTTTGAGCCTGTCACCATGACTTGAGTTTCTCTCTCTTCCCCAATGTTTAGATGATGACCTTGAGTCCTAAATTGGCTCTTTCTAGCATTCGTTGCTTCTTGGTTTTGCTTATTCTTAGAGGAATTCTATTTCAACATACACTCTTTTATTCTGTCTCCTTAAAGCCCACACTAAAAGCACACGTTTGGTAAATTTTTGTATATGATCTCTTGCTTCCAGACATCTATTTCATCGATGTCTATGGAAATCTTCATAGGAAGAATCTTATTTAGAGCTGTTTCGATACATATTTTGCGGGTGCCATCTCGGATTGAACGAATGTTTCGTGTTTTTTTAGATGAGGCCCCTGACGTCCTCTTTGGAGGCTAATGGTTGGCCAATGGGCACCACAATTTCTCTTAAGAAGCCATACAAGAAGGGTAGGTTAGGATGCTCTAGCCATAGGAGGTAGTGAAGTTGTTTGTTCTGATTTAGAACAAAGTCACGGAACCACTTAAAGAGGCATAGGGTTGATCTCCAAATCTGCCAGGTGCCAACTTGCAATGCTTGAAACACCATCTCCTCATTCTCAAAGACCAACTTGCAATGTGAGTCAAAAGTTAGATTCTTACTTTAGTGTTGCAATAAATAAGTGCAATGTTTACTTGGCTCTTTGGGGAGTCTCATTTTTCTTGAATCAATTTAGGTATTTGTACACCTACAAGAAAAATATACAAAAAGTTTATATACACCTTTTAAAGAATAGATTTATTGTGCATGAGTATAATATGGCTGATAAGAAAAATGCTTGGTATTTTACAATGTTCTTGATACCGGAGAAATAAATACTCTCCCTCCATAGAGGTGGCCTATTCCCTTGGAAGTCGTTGTTTAACCCTAGATGAGATTTAAGTGTAGTTTAATACTCTTTTCTCCCCTTTTATTTGTGAAGATGTTCACTTAAATCCCCATTCTTGCCCAAAGGTCAACTTCAAAAAAACATATCTAGAAAATAGAAATAAGATTTAAAATGAACGTTTCGATGAGCTCTAGAGCTCAAAAAATGGATTTCTTTTATCAAAACATTATGTCGAATCAGGCTCCTGGGGTAAAATAAGGATAGCAAGGCCTCTCAAGATCCTCTAGGTATTGAAATTCCTCTCAATCTATCCCTTGAAAATTTCTTTAGCCCTACAAAGTCTTAGGAAAAATAACAAAAACTGCATGATACTTGAGTTTCATGATACCTTATTAAATGATACATGAGAAAATCCATATCTGACGGATGTCACAACACTTAGCACATGGCACCTATCATCTGTCGTGACACTTAGAAAATATCGGTGATACCTAAAGATTGTGATACTTAAATGGTGTGGTGACACTTGGTCCATGATACATGATACTGGAAATCTGGTGACATGACATACAACACATGATACGTACCTTGGCAACAATGGAAACTTAGGACACATGACACATGATACTTAACCAATGTCGAGACACATGAGGAGATGACACGCAACACCTATCCTAATGACACCTCTCTCCAAGATGCATGACGCCTATGTGTTAGTGACACCACAACACTAGGTAAATGTTGGTGACAACACAACACTATCTAGGTTTCTAAACTATCAAATCCGCAACACCTAGATGTCACAATAGTAGCCCACTATCATTATAACTCAAAGATGTCACAATACCCAAGTTTCAATAGCATTTTGAGATGTCAATGGCACCAACCAAATGTTGAAAATACCTAGCAAGTGTCACGATAGCCAAAATGGTAGCGACAACACCGAGCTAAGTGTTGGTGATACTCATTGAATCAAGTTTTAGTGACATCTGACTCAATCCAAATGTCATGCTAATTGAACTTTGCTGAGTCAAACTTTTATTTTAAAGGATTGCATATACTCTCTCTCTCTCCTCTATTGTCTCATGTGCTTGAAATAAAAAATTACTTATTGTAAGAGAGGAAATGGCTCCCATACCACTCGGTATTTGTTCATATCTCTCCAATAAGTATCGTTTTGAAAACATTTAGTCCACAAGCATGTAGAGCTCACTCAAAGGGTCAATATCTTGATTTTTAGCTCCTAATATGCCTCGTATACTCCACACTAATCTTGAGAAGTTTTATTCAAGGAGAAGAAGAAGATGAAGAAGTAGAAGTGCAAGCTTAATGGAAATCTTGGAAAGAAAATGCAAAAATCGTAACCCTAAAAACTAAACTTTGTCAAGGAACTACCTTACTAACTATCTAAGGATTAATAATGAAGGATATCTACCTCTATCAAGATCACAAAAGCACAAAAAGCATGTATCTCATGCAAAACTTACCATCACATGCATCTGAAAAAATTGTCCTCAACAATAGAATAAAAAGTGTAAGCCCACATTGTCATGGCATGCACATAAAAACAATAAAGAAATGTCAAAATACATGGATCGATCACTCGGTTGCATGAAAATCACACACAACAAGATGGAAGTACAAATACCTACAACAAGAGAGAGGCAAGCACACATATGCTACACATGCATGCCTACACATTCACTCGCTAGTAGAAGAGAGATAATGTGCTCCCAGAAGGTCTTGTTTTTCTCAAGATAAGGGTACAAAGCTCATAATATTTCTAGACTCAACAAGCTATTCTTTACAAATGAGAGCTCTTTCACTTTCATAGTGTTGGAAAGAGCTTTGTCCACACTTGTGTTTGACCTATTTTTAAGAATAGTTTCATAGAGCTATTTAGAGGCCGAAATGATGTCATAAAATTTCATAATTCCATTTGACTATTCTATTTATTCCCATCAAGCTTTGATAGTACTCTACTTTGACACTATTGGTATAACTATGGATAAAATAAGATTTTATGCCATCAATAGGCATTTTTACATGTATTTTTGGTTAAAAATAGAGAAAAAACTAATCTGAGGAAAATTTGAGATGGGGATAATTGGTAGAACCCTTCATCATTCCCTTCTATGATTTTATTCCTCCATTATTGCATTATTTTTCCTTTGAATGAGCTTTGACCACTTTGACTTTAGGCCTCTTGGCCCCTTTCATGGGGGAGAGGGAGAAAGGGCGAGAGAGAGAGAGAGGAAAAGATGAAGGAAGAGAGTGAAGGGGAGAGAGAGAGAGAGAGATAAGAAGGAGAGAGGGCGAGAGAGAGCAAGGGAGATAAAGCAAGGGAGAGGGGGTGGGAAAGAGAAATAAGAAATAAAAGGGAAAGAAGACTCCCTTTATACCAAAACTAAACCTTAACCTTAAATCTTGACTCTACCAAAGAACAAGAAAACATGCCAAGCCGAGATCACCACAATGCACCTAATCTATCACTATACCTTTTGTTTTTTTAAATAAAGGAAGTTCAGCCTTAGCCTACTCTCCTAGACTTGTATTAACTAAAAGGTTTGGGATAAGAAAAACATAGGACATACATTCACGGATGAGACAATCAAACTTCACTGATTCTTATGAAGCTTTTGACTTTATTCCAACTCTTCCATAGGAAGCACACAAGATTCGATCCTTTCAGGAAAACTAGGATTGGGGAAAATAAGAGGGTTAGAATGTCAAGATTCTTCCAATTTGGGAATGCCACGAAAGTCAACACATTCTTGCTTGGCCCACAAGGTCTCCCCATTGCACCACGCCTTAATCATCCATTTTGCCGCAAGTTTGTTAGCCATGCACCCAATGTGTCTTGCAGGTACAGGTCACATCATCGTCCCCAACACTCTGCACAGGTACGGAATTCGAAGTAACTGTCTGTGTGTCGCCGACCTCTGTCAATCGCGACCGACAGAAAAAACGCTCAAATTACCAAACAAAGTGCAAAACCATGATCTACAGGCCTAGAGCTTCCCAAAAATGTGTTTAGTTTCTTGAAATTCCTCAGATTTCTGTCAATCGCGATCGCTCTGTCAATCGCGACCGACAAACCACGACGGACAGATCTGTCAATCGCGATCGACACATCAATCGCGACTGACAGCCCACGACGGCTCTGTCAATCGCGACTGACAGCCCACGACGGCTCTGTCAATCGCGACCGACACAGTCAACGACTGTTTGACCACGACGGACAGACCCTCGCGACCGACCTGTCAATCGCGATCGACCCATCAATCGCGACTGACAAAGTCAACGATCCTTTGACCACGACTGATTGACTTTTCGAGACCCTTGTCAATCGCGACTGACAGCCACGACGGACCTATCAATCGCGATCGACACGTCGATCGCGACTGACCTGTCAATCGCGACCGACAGACTTTGCGAACACGTTAGAAGCGCAAATTAGGTCAAATTTTTGAGGCAAAAATAGTGGGCTAAATTTTGGCCAAGTGTGGGACAAACACAAGGGTGTAGTATTGCATTACGAGGGCATGACCCAAGTAACCCGAGAATTCTTGTTTGCCTGTTAACCTAGTTTAATCCTGTTTTAGCCCCAAAACCCTGAACTGGCATAACTTTCTCATACGAAATCCGTTTGCCGTGATTTTTGTTTTGTTGGAAAGCTCGCGGGGAATACAACAAAAACATCGACTGGTTACGGTTAAATTAAGATCAAGAATATTAGATAGGGTATTTTGAAGTTGACCATACCCAAGGGGAACAAGGTTCAGGGATCTCTAGAGTTGTGTCCAAAAAGTCATAGTGCAAATTGGTGAAGTGTTACATGAATGAAAGTGATTAGTTCTGTCTTTTGAATTTAAGTCTTGAGCTAAAGTGGGCCTTTTACAGGTCCTTTGAGAGCAGCGAAGGGTACGCAAGGCAAGAGTAAGTGCAAGCTTGGGAACGCGCGTCCTGGGCACATCAGGGCAACACCACAAGGAAAGGAACTCAAGGTTGGAAAACCCGCAACACCCTCTGTCAATTCTTAGTTTAGGCTAAGTGCGGGTAGTGTTAGAAGTAAATCCAGGCAACGATAGGCATGAGATAAATCAAAGACTATCTAAGAAATCAAGTACAAGTCAAGAGATAACCTATGTGTGTGTGAACGACAACTCTAAAGGAAAAAAACCTAACGTGACACGACCAAATTCAAATGCGAAATTAAACTCAAGTATTCCTGACGACGTGATATCAGACAAGAGTATAAACACGATAATCAACATAAAAAGAACCAAGTAACCGATACAAAAGGACTCAGAAACGTGGTTGTACCTGGGAAAAATTGGGTTAATCAGTTAGGCATATGAACCTTAGATCAGGACGACACCTAGTAAGAGAGAGACAAAGCCTTAGGTCTTCTGAGGCTAGTGTCAATCACACTGCAAGGTCTTGGGCCCAGCAGTTGAGTCACCACTCTCATTACCCTAGCTCTGATCCTAGTGAATCAGGGATGTCTCAAGGCATGGAAAGACCTACGGGAAGTTCAGGTGTGCCATACTTGTACAGGGTAGAAGGCCCTTACAAAACACAGTTGGAATACCTTAGGACCAACCGATTAGGTGCCAGCATCTATGAGGATGGCCTAGGAAGATCTGTGGTACAGATTAAAAACCCTGACCAATCCATAGGACTAGAGCACCCAGCCGTCAAATTTGAAAACGGAGCTTATCTGGACAAAGAAGGAACCATATACGTAGTTACCAGTCACCCAGATAGGACAAATGAATTTGGGAATGTAATCTCAGAAGCGAACTTAGGTGACTTGGAACAAGGAAATATGGGCGTAGAACCTAGAACCCCCCGAGGCAAATCTGTTCTCACTAGGATTATCACACCTGAGTGGGTGCCCCAAGACAACAAGAGCATAGATTTACTCCTCAATCGAGAAACTGACGAAGCCTTTTGGAGGTATAAATCTGATCAGCCAACCGATATAGGGACAATCATGATCTATGAGTTTAAGGATCCTGATAGCCCAGGCAGAGTGACCTACTTAGATCACGCTTCGGAGAGGATCTTTGTGGTGACAGAACATGATAGGCATGCTTACACTTGGAAGGGTGAATTCGTTTTCCCCCAACCAAGATCGAATGTATCCTATGGTCACCCTAGTGCTGGAACATCCCAAGCTCATGGAATGCAAAGAGATAGAAGTAGAGATAGACCAGAAGTAAGCTTTGCCAACCCAGTAGGCAGAGAAAGAACAAGGACGGAAACAAATAGAGTAGAACCTGAGATACTTAGAGCTCACAGGAATCAAAGAAATGCGGATGAGTTCCCTCTACCACGACCTAGAGAGCACACAAGAACCTTAAGACCGACTCAGCTAGTTAAGTCCATGAAGAACTACTTCGATGGCACTGGAGATCCATACGATCATGTGGCTGAGTTTAGGCAAGTCCTGAGAGCTGAACAAGTGGAGGATCTATTCACGCAGTACAATGCCTTTGGTCTGACCCTTAGGAACACTGCCCTGACATGGTTTCAGCCACTAAATGAGAGGCAGTTCAGGAGCATAGACCAACTCCTAGAGGCTTTCATTATTGAATTCTCTAAGAGTGGCATAAGGCATAATACCTCCTCGCTGATTCACAGCTTCAAGCAAACCCCGCAAGAGACCGTGAGACTTGCAGGAAGGAGATTTAGGCAATATCTTGAAAGATGCCCTGTTTCGGAGTTACCCACACCTGCCAAGCAAGTGGCTTTATTCTTGGATGGATTGCTAAGTACCAAATTAAGATCATATGTGTACTTGAAGGACCCTAGGACCATAGAAGAGTGTGTACGCATGTGTATTGACAGTGAGGATAATCTAGGGGAGGAGTTAGAGCTTTCCAAGATATACAAAGATTCAGATAGTGCCTCTAGCCTCTCTTCCACGCAATCCACATCAATTGAGGAACTTGCAGAGAAAGTAGCTCAGAAATTAGGCATAACTAGCAAACAAATCCCAAGGTTTGCCCCTGTGAAAAGGTGCTATACTTGTGGCGGCGACCACATGGCGAACGTATGTCCCATTATGGCTCAGCCCCAGGTAAATCCTAGCAGCCAGTACTGCATTATAGAACGGAGGTACACCAATCACACCGCACAAGATTGCCCCTACAATAAGCAAACAGTTAGGCAAACTTATCCTCAACCCTATCCACCACAAGGAAGATACCAAAACCAGCACCCTCCACAGCCATATGGCAGGCCACAGCAACCTTATCAGCAACCATATCAAGCCCAACAAAGGCCTCAACCTGTGCTAGCACAACAACCCCCAGCTCCAGCAAATGTGATTCCGATAAAGTATGCTGTTGCAGAAGAAAACCTGAATAGAGCTATAGTCCTTGTAACACCCTTGCTTTCTGAAAGTGACCCCGGTGACCATAGCTTTGATTCTACACATGTCAATAGTCCCCAGGCTTACTACATGCAGTCTCCAGAACATGGTGACTCCTATTACAGCGAAGAGCCAAATGAACCTAGTTGGGAGTCAGACTACACAAACATCATGTATGCAAACCCCAACCCTAGGCCTCAACCTAGGCAAGTAAGACCTCCATTCCCAAGAGGACCGTGCTACAGATGCCAAGGAGATCACCTCATTCGGGATTGCCCCTTACCTCCACCTACACAAAACCAGTCAGTGACGATCCAAGGCTTTTGCCAAGATTGTGGAAAAGAGCATCTCTTACGAGATTGCCCAAAGAACCCCAATAATATGCCAAAAATCACACCTATCAATGTTATTGGGTTAGTGGTAGATTCCACAGGAAGTGTCACTTCCACTGCTCCCGTACAGGTAGTCACTAGAGCTCAAGCATTGCAGCAGAATCAAGGGGTAAACCGGGATAAGAACCCAGAGGCTAGTGAAACCGAGAGCGTGACAAAGAAAAGGACTAGAGCGTGGAAAGATAGTCGAGAAAGAATGAAAAGACAATGGGCTAAAAAGATGAGTGAGCTGGAGGAAAGCATAAGAGAAACCAAAGCGAGGATAACTAAACTCACATCTCAAACTCCCTCTCACACTATTCCACCACCACCATTCCCATCGCCATCCGACCAGCCACCTTCCAACCCACCTCATATGATTCCACCACCCCCTAGAGTAGGATCAGTATTAGCTTATCCCATTCCAGAAGACATAGACATGATGCTTAAAGCATATCAGGCTAGAATTCAAGAAGGGCCAAATGTCACAGATCACGACAAGTGTTACCCTAGAGCTGACCTAGAGATAGAAAGAACCAAGCTTTGCGCGAAAATGGTAGCATTGGCTCAAACTATGTTTGAATCCAGTCGCCTTTTCAATTACTCGGGCTCAGCCAAGATGCAATTACACTTGGATGGACTTCTGGAGAAGTTAGAGGGCATAATTGCAAGATCTGCCAAGGAAGAAAAAAATCAAGAAAGGGAGAAAGCAAGCAAAAACATGACCCATCCCCCATCAAAAATTTATGTGGCCAATTCCACTGAACCAGACAACTTCCCCTCCTTAGAAAGAATAGAGAATCTAATGGCACAATCACCAAAGGAACCAGCCTCTCAACACAAGGGCAAGGCAAGTGAAAGAGTAAGCATTCCTGCTCAAGAAGCCTATGTGCCTAACTCTACGGAGCCGGACACATCATCTTCTATGAATTGGTTCACACCAGAATTCCTACGTGAGATTCAAGAAGACAAATGGGCTAAGGAAAGTGAAGTCCCTCCTCCTATTGAACTTGTGGATGAGGCACATGACCAATTCCCACAAGACATCCCATCCATTTATGGAGAGCAGGAGAGTACCCAATCTCAAGAAAGATTAGACTTCGAGTCTAATTCTTTACAAGAACTACCCCATTTCACAGGCCCATGGGAAGCGAAGTCCACCTGCATGAGAGCACCTACAGTCATGGTAAGAAACGAAGATTCAGTCATACCTAGGAACACAGAGGTAGTGAAGAACACTAACGTGCAGTGCAATCTCAAGTTAGAAGAGCTACTCAAGGTTAGACCTGAATTATGGAAACATGTCGCCAAACAAGTACCAGAAATAGCCAAACCTCGTTCCCAGGTAGGATCCCATAGGACAGTGCCAGAAATTCCCTTAGATAAGATAGGAGATATGTGTGAAGGTGAAGAAGGGAACACCTATCTTCCCATCACCTACCAGGAGTACACCACCAAGGCAATTTTGGACTCAGGTGCAGGAGTTGCAATTGCCACTACTTCCCTATGGAAGCGTTGGGGCAAGCCAGCACTCAGGCCAACAAGAATGAAATTGCAGATGGCAGATGGTCATATTGAGAGACCCTTAGGATTGCTAGAAGGAATAACTCTCACCACTTGTGGTGTCGAGTTCGAGCATACATTTGCTATATGTGACTTTAGCAAAAATCATGCCTATGAGATGATTTTGGGAAGACCATTCATGCGACAGTTGCAAGTGGTACAGGACTGGGGAACCAATTCTTTGTACCTGCAACACTTAGGTGTTACGACCAAAGTCAATCTCAAGGATTACTCTCATAGAGATGTCCCTCCTATCCAATGGAATCCCATCCATAGAGCCAAAGATGATACAAAATCGGTGCATTCCATAGGGTCAGGATCCTCTTGGATGCATGAAGACACCCACTTATGGATGTGCAAGGTAGCAGTAGAAGAAGAGAAGAGAGAGAAAGCCAGAGGGGTAGGTGCGAAAGAAACCCATAGGTCATTTCAAATCCCAGCCTACGCACCTGTAGTCTTTCCTGATGAGGAATTTGAACCCCATGACTGGGCAGAAATCTTAGCAACAATGGACGTAGCCATCAATGAAGAACAATGGACACCTCACTGTGATGAGAATGGCTATGACATTTCAATCTTCTCCATAGAGCCAATCATGGGAGAGGCAGTTCTAGAAGAATGCGAACCTAGCCCTAATGCATTTGAGGATGCAAGTGACTCCAATCTAGAGTCAATCATTATGGACCCACCATTTGCATCAGATGAAGAATACTTCCATGAAGTAGAGTTTCAACCCCAGAGGCATGGAGAGCTGACAAATGATGTAAGATTAGCAACACATGTGACCCCGAAGGAAGAAGGGAAGAAACGAAAGAAGAGAGAAGTCTCACCAGAAGAGGAAGAATCTTTGTTTGAGGTCCCAGAAAATTTTAAGAAGTATGAGATAGATGACAGGAGAGTCATGATCAGAATGCCGAAACGAGAGGCACAATCAGGAGAGGCCTATGATAACAAAGAAACCACCAAGAAAATAGTAGTGGCCCTAGAAGAAGGAGAGGAGAGATGCACGTACATAGGCCATGACCTAACAGAGGAAGAAGAGCATGCGTTAATTGCCTTGCTGAGAGAATACAGAGATGTATTCGCGTGGAGTTACAAGGATTTGAAAGGTGTTGACCCGGACATATGCTCACACACCATCCCCATGACTTCAGATGCCAAACCCTCTAAGCAAAAGCCCTATACATATAACGATAATTACGCTGCTAAGATCAAAGAAGAGATAGATAGACTGGTTGAAGCTGGATTTATCTATGAAATTGAGCACACCGAGTGGGTATCCCCCATCGTTGTGGTGCCCAAGAAAAATGGAAAGCTACGCGTATGCATTAACTTGAAGAAGGTTAATGCAGCCACTATTCGAGATAACTATCCGCTTCCCATCACAGAACATCTCTTAGAAAGAGTGGCAGTCAAGGAAGTCTACAGCTTCCTTGATGGATTTTCGGGTTACAATCAAGTAGCCATAGCTCCAGAGGACCAGCATAAGACGGCCTTTGCCATAGAATGGGGCATTTTTGCCTTTAGAGTAATGCCATTTGGGCTTACCAATGCACCAGCTACCTTCCAAAGGGTGATGTGCCATGTGTTTAAAGAGTTCCTGAGGAAAAACTTAGAAGTCTATGTTGATGATCTTTGTGCTCATTCCAACATTAGACAAACCCATATCCCTGAACTCAGACAAATCTTTGACAAATGTAGAGAATATCAAGTCTGCCTGAACCTAGAAAAGTGCGTTTTTATGGTCAGGCAAGGCAAGATTCTAGGACACATAGTGTCAAAGAATGGCATATCTACTGACGAAGAGAAAGTGAGAGCTATAGCAGAGCTACCTAGGCCAAAGAATGTCAAGGAAGTACAAGCTTTCATGGGGCATTGTGGTTATTACCGACGATTTATACACATGTATGCTGTCATTGCAAAGCCCATGTACGGACTCCTGACTAACTTTGAGTGGACGGATGAATGTGAGAATTCCTTCCAGGAGCTTAACAAAGATTATGTTCAGCACCAATCTTGACCACACCAGATTGGAATAAGCCATTCCATGTTCACGTGGATGCATCCAATTATGCCATTGGGTGTGTACTTGCTCAACCTACTGGTGAAGGTAATATGGATCTTCCAATTGCCTATGCCAGTAGACAGTTGAATGCAGCTGAACGAAATTACACCACCACGGAGAGAGAAGGCTTAGGCATGGTATATGCAGTTAAGAAATTTAGACACTATTTGCTTGCAAATAAGTTTAAATTTTTTACTAATCATCAAGCATTGCTATACCTCGTAAACAAGCCATGCAATACAGGAAGATTAGTGAGATGGTTTCTCTTGCTAATGGAATATGATTTTGAGGTTGTGGTAAGGAAAGGGAGGACTCATTTGAGAGCAGATCACCTCTCTAGGCTCACATCGGGAGAAGCCCCACAAGGAGTGTCAGATGACCTTCCTGATGCTTACTTGTTTAATTTGGAAGTGGTGCCGCAGTGGGCTAAGCCATTGGTACCAGTATTGACATACGGGCCTAATCATCCAGTGGTAAACACACGGAATAGAGAGGTTGTAAAAGCCCAAAAGTACCACATCATGGCTGGAAGTGTGTACAAGCACACAGATCAAGGGATCTTGGCTTGTTGCGTAGAAGAGGACGAGTACGCTAAATGGTTGCAATTAGCACATGTAGGTGCGTTAGAGCAACACTACTCAAAGCCACGAACTTTACAGACCCTAAAGAGACTCGGAGTGCATTGGCCAACTATGGAAGCGGATGTCCAAAAGTTGTGCAAGGAATGCCCAATCTGCTGCACTAAACCACCTGTGGAACACGCCACTCTTTATCAAGTATCCATAGTGCCAGATTGGAGTGAACCACTAGTATCCTTCCTGAGGACGAAAGCATTCCCTCCAGACATGACTCTGGCTAGGAAAAGGAGTTTAGAACAAGAAGCCCAGGATTACTCACTCATTGGTGATAATCTATACAAGTGTGGTAAAGATGGTTACCTGAGACTATGTGTCCATGAAAGTGAATATCTTAAGATCTTGGAAACTGCTCACCAAGGTGTAGCAGGAGGGCACTTTGGACCAGATCGGGTGATCAAGGCGATACTATTTGCAGGTTTCTGGTGGCCTACCCTTCACATGGACGCACATACCTATGTGAAGCGATGTGATGTCTGTCAGAGAACTCAGTATCCTATACGAAAAGATGAGATGCCACTGAAACCTATGATGGGTGGACGTGCATTCTCTAAGTGGGGAATAGACTTCGTAGGTCCTATTAATCCCCCAACTAAGAGTTCCCATGCAGAATACATCATTGTTGCAACAGACTATCTAACTAAGTGGGTAGAGGTAAAAGCCACGACGAAGAACGATGCTCAAACAACTGCCAAATTCTTGTTTGAGAATGTATTCACAAGATACGGGCTACCTATAGAGCTTGTAAGTGATAGAGGCACTCACTTCTTGAACGAAGTGATTGAGAATCTACTCCAAGAATTCTTGGTAATACACAAGAAGTCTGCCCCCTATCACCCTCAAGCTAATGGACAAGCTGAGAGCACCAATAAGATCTTATGCAATGTACTGACAAAATTAGTGAACACGAAACGCTCTGATTGGGACAAACAGCTACACCATGTTGTTTGGGCATATCGAGTTGCCTACAAAACGGTACTCCAAGCCACCCCCTTTCAGATGGTATTTGGCCAAAACGCTGTGCTACCCTTGGACTTCTTGATTCCTACATTGAGAGTAGCACAAGAGCACGAATGGACAGGTCATGAGCTCTCCTCTAGGATCTTTGACCTTGAACGATTAGGAGAAACAAGACTGAGAGCAGCTGCAGGAATCTATGCAGCTAAGAAGAGGCAGAAGGCATACTTTGATGCCCATGTGAAGGATAAGGGATTGAAAGCAGGAGATCTAGTTTTAGTCTATACACTAAAACAACACGCAAGGAAGCTAGAAAAGAGAGGCTATGGACCTATGATCATCAATAGGATCTCCACGAGTGGAGCAGTACAACTGGCCACATTAGAGGGTGATGTTCTCCCTAACTATATTAGCGGTTGCAGAGTCAAGTTGTATCAGGAACCCCTCACGGAGGAAATGCTCAGCCGACTCAACACCGCTAAGAAACGCAAAGAGGAAGAAAAGCGAATTCAAGAAGAAGCTCAAGCAGAAGCTTTAGAACGCATCAGAAGGATGAAGTTACGAAGGCAAGGTAGAGATCAGCCTAGAACAAATGACTATGCAGATCAAGGATATCATATGGCAATGTGTGAAGTCGCAGGAACAAGCTCGCATAGGATAATTGATCGACGTCCTTTCATAACCTTAGATATAGGACAAGGAAAGAGTGCAAGGACCGTAAGAGCCTTGATTGACTCAGGGGCAGCCACTAGTGCTGTTAAATTGTCCTACTGTCAAGAGTTGCAATTAACTATCAATCCTGTGGAAGCATATCTCATAGGATTGGGAGGCGTGGAAACCCCTTGCATGGGCGAGGTGGAACTTCCCCTCTACATTCATAATGAGGCAATGACAGTTAAAGTACTAGTGTGTCAAGATGAGGACCTCACGGAACCCCTTGTCTTGGGTCAAGACTGGATCTATGACCAAGCAGTCAACTTAAACCTAAGAAGTGGACTTCTTCAGGTATGGGTCAATCATAATCGAATTACAGTAGAGTTAGATAATGGAGCACTCAAGGAACTAGGAAAGGCACAAACTCGTGGTCCCTCCAGGGGTGCACATGAAGTTGACCATGTTGTTCTTGTCCAAAACTATGTGTTGCAGAGGAATGATATTCTCAAAAAAGGAGTCAGGGATGCAACGGAACTCCCTTCTTTTCCAAAGGCCAGAAGGAGGCAGCGACCAACGGTGGATCAAAGGCAGAAGAAGCAGAGTACTACCTATGCCGGAAATCAAAAGTACCTGCGTAGCAAAATATCTCAGCAAGTAAACCAAGTATGGGTGCGGAAAGGCGAACACCCGGTTGCACTCAAGCCAACCACACGGGCAAAGCCTCTTATTAGTAACCAACAACACGACACTAATAAGAAGTCTTTCAGAAATTCTTCTGCTAACGTGAAATCTATTTGGGTGCCCAAGAAGTCGATGAAGGCTAGCCCACAATCAAGACAAATTTGGGTGCCTAAGGCTTGCTTGCGGGCGCAAATAGCTACGCCGACGCCACAACCTATACAGCGTAACCCATTCACTCGCACAGCCAGCATTCATTCGTTTTCAACACTCAAGAACACACAAAGGCCCATGAGCACGAACATAATCGCTTGTAAATGGGTCCCTAAAAGGCCTCATTTTCAAGCCGATACACCTATAAAGCTCTCTAGAGCCTCTACGAAACCAAGAACAAGACCCATCCACTGCATTTGGCAGCCGAAGACCTGTAATAAACCCCCCGACCCCAATTTGTAAATTCATCCCCACTTACTAACTGCATTAGTCTCCTAGGACTACCCAAGCATTAACTACACACACTGTCTTCGTGCACTTACTAACCACTAACTCACCATCTACCTCATATTAATGTTGTAACAGGGACAACAACGGATTTATTCTGTCCATTACGATGTTAACACGTGGTTCTATATTCTCACAGAACCAACCAGCAAACAGGGCCATGGCAGAAGCAGGAGGTGCCAGTTCTCAAGGCGGATTCGGTGCACAGATCGTGGACATAGAAACACTCCTCCTCGAGCAACATCTCACCGCAAGGCCGCAAGAACTTCAAGCCGTGCATGTGCTCCCCATTCAGGATCCTCCTCAAGGGCACACTTCTCAAGTAGGTAAACACGCTCACTGGTTCAGTGATGTCGCGGGACCATTGGGCGATGGAACCTATTTCTGGGAAGCAGAATTGGAATTTAATGGTAAATGGGGACGATACCACTTTTTCACGCGCGAGTTTGAAAGCTATCAGAACGCCGAAGTCATGCGATCAGTATGGACCAAAGCCGGTGTGGACAGTTATTTCAGGGCCCACTTACCAAAGCCGGATTTCTTACGATGTTCATATCTGATCAGTACCATCACGCCAAGCAGGGCCAAGGGAGGCGACAGCACCTTTGTGTTGCCCTCACTGCTGCCGGGTCATGAGCTTAAAAGATTCAAGCTGACCCTTAATCTGGTACGAGAAGCGTTGGGCATGTATGGCATGCACATCCCCACGGAAAAGGAAACAATGGTTCCAGGTCGAATGAAACACAAAGATCTTAATAAGTTGAAGGATATGGTAGTGATGACACCAACCATCGCTCTACACCTGCGGACCATCATGCAACATTTTGCTTTCCCCGCCCAGGAAAGATTCACAATGCCCCCAAAGAAAATATGGTTCAGCTTGTATCTGGCAGAGACAGAAAGCCTTCCAATCAATGTGCCACACTGGATCATAGATCAGATCCACCTAGCCCATCAAAGGTGGAACAAGAAGCAGAAAAATGTGCTTCATGGATGTTGCGCTCTAACCAAGATAATCTACCGATGTCTGGCCTATGACGTGCCTATTCAGAGAGCACTCATATGGCCCCGCACCCAAGAATTCCAAAGAAGACTATCAGCAGCAGGTCCCCCATCAAAGAAGATGAGGGGGGGAGTACAAATACCCTGTGCTCAACCAAGGGGAGCCACCACTACACCAGAAATTACCCCTCCCCAGACACGACGCAAACAACAACAGCAGCCCCCACCCGACCAGAGGTGGTAGAAGTCGATGTCGAGGAACAAGAGACAGAACAAGACAAAGAAGCCTACGAGGAACAAGAATATGACGAGCTTTCCGAGCTGGCAAGTGCCCCTGCATATTCGGCACAAATCAAAAGACTATATCGAACCATGCAACTAGTCCAAGAACAACATAAAATGTCATTGGAAGCGGGCAAGAAACTCATGAACCAGTTGCTAGCTGAGGAAGGTGTGGACGATATGTTCATTGAGTCCATAAACCTTCATGCCGACGCAGTAGGAGTGGATGAGGCCATCCATGAGGCAATGGCCTACATTCACAGATTCGAGAAGAGGGTTCCCGTTCGTCCCAGGAGGTCCGGGAAACAAATTCATATCAATGTATCAGCACCAGGAGAGACAACGCAAGCAGACGAACATCAGAAAGCACCACTGTCACCACCATCCCCACCTCGCACTACACAATTCACGCCACCACATGACACCAGCACCACCACGTCCACTACCACCACCATTGTCATGGGCATCCCACTCTCTCCGGGAATCCAATTCGGGGGAGTCACCATGCCCACTTTCACCACTCTTTTCACTGACGTCACATCCACTCCACCCACGATCCCCATCTACACTGTCACTCAAACACTTGACACTATGGAAACATCTCCTGCCACAGCACCGCTCCCTCCCCCCATGCCACCTTCATCTCCCATACCCCCTCCACCCACATCTCCACTTGCATCCACATCATTCACAACTCCCTTTCCCGCCCCCATTCCCCCTGCATCTTCACCCCTCCCAGCATCATTTAATGTAAATAGCATATTTTTAGCATTAAATCAATGTGTATATCAGCTTCAGAATGAGTACAGAGCGCTGGACGGCCGGTATCAACAACTGACAACACACCATCAGAACTTACAAAGGCAATTTCACATTCTACAAGAGGAAAATGCAGAAGTGAATCAACGCTATTCAACGCTTGAGCAGGCTCACCAAACACTATTGGAGGCACCCCAACCATCGACAGAATCAGGTGTCAAACAACTAGAAGCTTTGCTCGAAGTATACCAGGCCGATAACCTACGAGTCAGACGCAACTTGGCGCTACTGCGAAAACATATGGCCACAGCACTGGAGGAGAACAAAAGACTGCAAAAACAAAATGAAGAGAATCTGGAAGCGGCAATGGAAGCCTCCCCCACGAGATAGATCCAGAGCAGTTCAAAGCAGTTCCCACGGAGACGATGAAAACCATTTTGGAAAGCTATGCAGATCTCCTGGAAGCCCATGATGACTTGGAAAGAGAGCGCGACACACTTCAGAGCAGGCTTAAGGAACAGGAAGAACAACCGAAGAGTGTCCCATCAACCTCCACCTCAGACGAAGTAAAGGCCTTAACTGAGCAGGTAGCAGAATTACAAAAGAGGTTACTGACATACGAGAGGCAGCCATCTCTAGTGGTCCAACCAGAGCAAGAAGAGTTGGTCCCTATTGAGGTGGATGATTCATAGGAGGAACCGTATGTTCCTATGTCAATGCCAGGCGGGCGACGAACCTCAGAGGGACTAGACACATTGGAAGTGGAAGCACCCGAGTGGCTTCAGACACTGGAAAGGACAGCGAACACCCACGAAGAACGGGTGGCCATTCAGATCCAATCACTAGCGAACTTAGAAGAAACTGTCATAAAGTCTGAATATTTCAGAAGCATGTCTCATCATAGATGGATCGGTACCAATAATGACCAATATGTGCCATTCTGTATACTTTTGGCCGATTACAACGCGGAGATTCAACGGCAATGTGGCAAGCCTCCCACATTTGCTACACAATTTGGTCCAGATGATATACCGGAAAGTGCTCAGCGTGGGTCCATCCATCAACCCACCTGGAGAATCAGGCTTTTGGAAACGTATCTTGAAATGGTCCGAACCTGGAATAATATGCCGTTGTTTATTAAATATCATCCTTGTTACATTCCAGTTCTTCGACGACGCACCTGGCCTGAATTCACTATTGCCGTCAGAGACATTAAAGCATGTGCAAAATGGTTGAATTATGTTACCTAGCACCTCCACGAGGACCCCCCACGGTCAACTACATGATTTCTACAATCCGTCACTGGAGTACTCGGCTATGCAATAATCCTGATGTGATGGCCCAGATGTGCTTTGTGACAGGAAACCAGGATCTAGTGTACGATATGAGTACCACCCCGTCCATTGAAGTAATATATGCTTGGCACGCCAAAATCAAGTACCTCCCAGCCTGCTTTAAACAGACATTTGAGGAGATGTTCATCACAGGATTCTGGGAATACCACTCCGAAATCTTTATACCCAGACCATCACATCTCCTCCAATTATTTGCTGTGGAGAGAACTATTTACTCAGAACAATTGAGGGTGCCTCATCCAGATGTTCCCGGACCTGTGAATTGGGATGATTTGCTCACAGATCCAGCACGCGGCTTGCGACTCAAAGAACACCACCTAGCCTCCGATGTCGTCCAATACTATGTTCAAAAATCCTCTAGACAAGGGTCTGTCAGGGGCGACAGACGCGAGAGTGGGGGGGGTGTTGGCAGCAGTCAGGGAACCGAAGAAGCCACAAGACGAAGAGAGTCAGAGCGAAGGGACAGCATAGGCAGACATGGCAGTCAAAGAAGATCTGGCAAATAGGCCAATAATTTTCCTCATGAAGAAGCAAGTATGAGCATTCATGCAAATCTAGCACTTAGGCAACCCCTTAAACTTTTCAAAAACCCTTACACCAATTAAAAGTGATTCTCATCACTAAACACCATTGTAAATACCATTTCATATTTTTGTAGCTCCATTTTGTGCAAGCCAAGGAGTCCTTGAGCTTGAGGAGCTTTAGAAGTATCTACCTGCCAATTTTCGTAATTTTTAGATCTCGTTTGAGCCCTCAAATAAGCCCTGGAACCTAATTTTTAACTAGGCCGGACACTAGGTCTGAACAGGGCCAAAGCTAGTCAAAAAACTATAAAAGGAGCTAGAGAGCTCATTTTTGAGGTTAGATTGTAATTGAAACAAACTTGTAAGAGCTTTTTGAAAGTGATCTAAGAACTCCATTGCTTCTCCCTCTTTGTCTTGCCGTGTGTGTGCGTGTGTGTGTATGTGTGTGCATGCTTGTGTGTCCCTATTGAGGTGGATGATTCGTACGAGGAACCGTATGTTCCTATGCCAATGCCAGGCGGGCAACGAACCTCAGAGGGACTAGACACATTGGAAGTGGAAGCACCCGAGTGGCTTCAGACACTGGAAAGGACAGCGAACACCCACGAAGAACGGGTGGCCATTCAGATCCAATCACTAGCGAACTTAGAAGAAACTGTCATAAAGTCTGAATATTTCAGAAGCATGTCTCATCATAGATGGATCGGTACCAATAATGACCAATATGTGCCATTCTGTATACTTTTGGCCGATTACAACGCGGAGATTCAACGGCAATGTGGCAAGCCTCCCACATTTGCTACACAATTCGGTCCAGATGATATACCGGAAAGTGCTCAGCGTGGGTCCATCCATCAACCCACCTGGAGAATCAAGCTTTTGGAAACGTATCCTGAAATGGTCCGAACCTGGAATAATATGCCGTTGTTTATTAAATATAATCCTTGTTACATTCCAGTTCTTCGACGACGCACCTGGCCTGAATTCACTATTGCCGTCAGAGACATTAAAGCCTGTGCAAAATGGTTGAATTATGTTTACCTAGCACCTCCACGAGGACCCCCCACGGTCAACTACATGATTTCTACAATCCGTCACTGGAGTACTCGGCTACGCAATAATCCTGACGTGATGGCCCAGATGTGTATGAAAATATTTGAATTAATGCTGATCACTTTCAGGACGTTTAAGAACATTAAGGACCCTCACTTCTCAGGCGCAGGCTTTGTGACAGGAAACCAGGATCTAGTGTACGATATGAGTACCATTCCGTCAATTGAAGTAATATATGCTTGGCACGCCAGAATCAAATACCTCCCAGCCTGCTTTAAACAGACATTTGAGGAGATGTTCATCACCGGATTCTGGGAATATCACTCCGAAATCTTTATACCCAGACCATCACATCTCCTCCAATTATTTGCTGTGGAGAGAACTATTTACTCAGAACAATTGAGGGTGCCTCATCCAGATGTTCCCGGACCTGTGAATTGGGATGAATTGCTCACAGATCTAGCACGCGGCTTGCGACTCGAAGAACACCACCTAGCCTCCGATGTCATCCAATACTATGTTCAAAAATCCTCTAGACAAGGGTCTGTCAGGGGCGACAGACGCGAGAGTGGGGGGGGGTGTTGGCAGCAGTCAGGGAACCGAAGGAGCCACAAGACGAAGAGAGTCAGAGCGAAGGGACAGCATAGGCAGACATGGCAGTCAAAAAAGATCTGGCAAATAGGCCAATAATTTTCCTCATGAAGAAGCAAGTATGAGCATTCACGCAAATCTAGCACTTAGGCAACCCTTTAACTTTTCAAAAACCCTTACACCAATTAAAAGTGATTCTCATCACTAAACACCATTGTAAATACCATTTCATATTTTTGTAGCTCCATTTTGTGCAAGCCAAGGAGTCCTTGAGCTTGAGGAGCTTTAGAAGTATCTACCTGCCAATTTTCGTAATTTTTAGATCTCGTTTGAGCCCTCAAATAAGCCCTGGAACCTAATTTTTAACTAGGCCGGACACTAGGTCTGAACAGGGCCAAAGCTAGTCAAAAACTATAAAAGCAGCTAGAGAGCTCATTTTTGGGGTTAGATTGTAATTGAAACAAACTTGTAAGAGCTTTTTGAAAGTAAACTAAGAATTCCATTGCTTCTCCCTCTTTGTCTTGCCGTGTGTGCGCGTGTGTGTGTATGTGTGTGCATGTTTGTGTGCTTCTCACTCACGCACTTGTGCCTCCACTTGCTCGAGGTCTTCATACCATCCTCACGTCTTCCCGGATTGACATTAAAGGAGGTGCTACTCATCACTGAGCTACACCAAGGGAGGCTCAATACCCTCGAAGGCCCTAGGAACGACACAAGATCCCCCCTCCAAAATAGGGTCCAGGTTACCAAACACCCCTTGGGACGGGGCTATGTTGCTTATGATGAGGGAGGGGGCCACCGAGGCCATGCCAGGGACCCCGAATCGTGCACTGAAGAAAAACTTCCACTATCTTAGAGAATGATCTTTGTCTCTCGGGCAGGTCTCAAGTCACTTAGTCATGAAATGTTTCCCAAAATCCACAGAGCTATGAAGGGTCACAGAAAGAACCCTTTGTCTCCACTATTTATTGCAATATTCTTCACTAATCTCGAGACCTTGTCTCTACAAATCAAAGGTCCATATTGCAATAAACTTCCCTAATGTCTAAACCTTCAAAACTATGCAGGGGAGTAAAAGGAAGCAGCAAAGGAAAAAAAGGACCGCGTAGCTGGATAAATGACTGCCCGTGTAATTGACAAAACCGAGAACCGTTTCAACGAAAGGACGCCATTATTGCAGTAAACACACTGAAAAACTGCTAAGCTGCGCTCCGGAGACCATTGCTATTTTCGTTTGAGCTTCTGGTGGATGGCGACACTGCTAAGCTACGCTTCGGAGACCATTGCTGTCAGTAGACGGACGTGAAGGCTGCCAGAACTACAACAATCAGACGTGTGACGTGAAGGAGTTTCTCTCGAGCTGGGCCATCTATCGCGGGGGAAGGTTGTCTGTCACGAGGAGACCGTCTGTCGCGGTCTGCCAAAACCATCTGTCGTAAGGAAAACCGTCTGTCGCGGGGAAGGCCATCTGTCGTAGCCTGCCAAAACCGTCTATCGCGGTGTATAATGGGCGGTTTTAGTCTCTGATCAATCCGGCAGGAGTTTCTGTCTGTCGCGAGGAAGGGCATGTATCGCAGTCTGCCAATACCATCTATCGCGGTGCATAATGGGCGGTTTTGGTTTCTGATCAATCCGCCTCTCATGGTTCTCCGGTCTATCGCGGGCATTCCCAGGTTTCACGCACATCGCAGTTCAGTGGGTAGTGGACACAAGTGAGCGTACGCCTCAATGTACTTGTTGAGGCTCGGTTTTTCTCACTTTTGAATTAGTTAAAATGGTCGATTGCTTGGCGGATCTGAGTACGACAACTGTACCCTTGATTGAATCGTTTTTTCTGAAGCAAGTCAGTTCATTTTGGTTTTAAAGAGTAAGTTTTATTGTTATTCGAAAAAAATAGTTTTCTAAAGTTGTTTAAAAGTCTAAAGTCTTTCCTTCAAGGAACGACAAAAAAACGCTAAATCGAGCAGTACTTGATCTTCATAGCTCAGCTATGTGATCATTTGAGATGGAAAGGGGCCTTCGCATTTTGTCATATTTCCAAAGCAAGTAATTCGTGAGCCATTTTTGCTTTGTCGGGCCTTTGTCATGGATTTGGCGATCCCCTCATTTGTGAGAAGCAACCTGGCCCCTCCTCCGGGGGAGACCAGTAACCTGGCCTCTTTGTTGGAGGGGGGATCTTGTGCCGCCCTTGGGGTCTCTGAGAGCATTGAACCCCCCTTAGTCTCCCTCAGTAGATCTGCAGTTCTGCCAACTCAGGAGGAGCTCAAGAAAGTTTGCCTTGTCAGCCAAATGTTTGGCCCTAGGCCCCCACTCAAAACCGTGCGACAGTGGCTTCGCAACGAGTGGTTCCCCCGTGGGCTAATTGTTTGTAAGTGTCAGTTCTTACCGGCAAGCCACATGTTGCTAGTCTTTGAAAATGAAGATATGGCATTTCGAGCACTAAGCGTCAGAACGGGGCGACCTTGTGCCTATTCAGACAAATCAAAATCGCTTCGGTACCCGACAAATCGGAATCGCTTCGGTCCCTTGATTTTACTCCCAACAAATCAAAATCGCTTCGGTACCCTCTCTGGGTTGAGCTCCCTAACCCGCCATACTTCTTGTACAACTTCGTGTGGGACATTGTTTCTCCCATTGGCAAGCCATTGGCCTCACGCGAGGACATTGGTGGTCTCATTTATGAAGGTGCAAGACACTCGTTCAATGCTCGGTGGCACCCTCAAATCTGTGTCGAGGCTGACCTCAGCATGCCGCTTCCACCGAAGATCAAAGTGGACTTGGGCGAAGGGGATGTATGGGAGCAAGACATCAGTTACAAAAACCTTCCCAACGCATGCTTTCGTTGTGGCCAACAAAGTCACAAGATTAAAGATTGCCCTTTGAGACAAAAAAGCAAGCGAAATCAAGAAGCCCCCAAAAACGCTCAAGATAGCAATGGGGCATTGAATCACTCGACGAAAGTAGAGGAAGTCAAGGGCCCCCTTAATCCAGAAGCTGATGCAGACGGGTTCATCGAAGTCAGAAGAAGAAGGAAAAGAAGCCCTAGGGCAACTCTGAGCGAAACAACATGTCAGTTACCCCCTCCAGCAACTTGTATTGCAATCTGGAAAAGGAGATCAATGAGTTTGACTACCCAGGTGGGAACCAACTTGAGGTGGACACCAATGACAAAGCCCTAGAGATCCCTGACAGTAAAGAAACCTCGTAGGAAGGTTACACTACAAGCAAAGAAGACGGCTTTACTACTAGTAACGAAGATAACATGGATAGTGAAAGCTCCATCATCGGATCGACTATTCCGGAAACGGAGTCGAAAACGGTGTCCAGTTCTTCCCAGCAGGGGGCATCCCGCAAAGGAAAACAACCTATGGAGTTATAGTGGAAAAGCCCCCACAAGAACCTATTGCTAACTCGGGATCCGATCCGAGCAAAAAAGAAAGATGAATCCAAGAAAAGAAAGGACAAAGCTCCCTCCCGCAAAGAGGGCTCACTACGACAATGATCATCATCTCGTTAAATGCTAGAGGGCTAACCGACCCCTCAAGAGCGATCATCATTGGTCAATGGCTTCGTGACATTAGCCTAAACCCAGATTTTATATGTATTCAAGAGATTAAAATTGACTGAGAAGACCTCCAGAAACGGCTTAGACATGTCTCCTCGACCCATGTTTGGATTTCAACTACGCATCAGCGGGGGTCCAGTGGAACGGTAATCGGTATTAATCAATTCTAGTTTGAAAAGCTTGAGAATTCCATTGAAGATGAATGCCATCGATGGATTGTTGTTTCTTTCGGTGCTCCCTTTTGTTTTACTTTAGTTTCTTTGTACGCCCCTAATGGGGAGTTAGAGAGACTTAACACTTGGGCCTCCTTGGACTCGCTCCCCCACAATGTGCTTATTTGTGGTGACTTCAACATGGTGGAGGATCCTATGGACAGATGGATGGGCAAGGGTAGGGTCATCGATAGTCGGGAGAAAGAAACGTGGGATAAAACCAAACTACACTTGGATTTGGTCGAATTCAAAGACTCGAATGGCTTTTCTTGGTCAAATCTCCAAGCGGGCGAGGACCTGAGGAAAGCTAGACTTGATAGATGCTACATTTCTCAGAGTTTTACTCATCAGTGGGGCCCCCCTTCCCTCTCGCAACGCACTGACCTCACCATCTCTGATCACTACCCGATCGTCATCACTTTCCAACCCCCCACCAAGATCCGTAAGGCTCCTTGGTTCCATGCCAGTGTGCCCTCCTTCTCTCCCCTCCGTCCATCAAGAAATTTCTGATGTGTGGAAGGAGGCATTCGCCTCTGGCTTGTCCCCAGCCAAGTGCTGGAGAAGTGCGGTCGATAATTCACGACAGATCATGATTAGATCCAAGAAGATGCTCGAGACTGTGCGGCGGGCTCGTAGAGAAGATCTATATCATAAACTCTCGCGGCTCGAGGAGGAAGTGAACAAAGGAAAATCTCAAGCCCAGAAAGGACTTCGAAAAATCAGAGCGCTGCTGAGATACGAGGAAGAGATACAAAGGAAAAATTTGCAAATTTTCTTTAAGGAGTGGTGGGCTGGCAAAGCCGACAAACCCACCAAAGAGATGTGCCGTATCCTCAAAAGGAAACACAACAGAGAATCGATCCCCTTATTGCTAGACGCAAATGGCAATGTATGCAATACGAAGAGATGAAGGGCTAAGTTGTACATGGAATCTATATCAATGGAAAGCTACACTAAAGTAAAAATAAATGTACTAGACAGAACGCCCTACCTTACTATCAGCCTAAGATGGAAAAGTCTCACACTTTGATTGGTTCTAATAGATACAAGGTTGCCGTAAACATAATAAGGTGATCCATTGCAATATAATTGAGGGAAAGTTAGATGATACTAACTACGTCTCTGAATATGTCTAGTAAAATTTGATGAGCTAGTTATAAGGGTTGAACTCTTAAATTTTTTAGATTTTTGTGCCTTAATTTTGGAGGACGATATGTTCTTGGAATCTTGACAAGGAAATCACAATAGAGATACATTTTTTGCAAGAATGAAAATAAAAAATGTAAAGAAAAAGGATAAAGAGAAAAACAAGGAGAAGTTCGAAGGGGATTGTAATAATTTCCACATAAAAGCACATATTTTAGACGGTTCTTAGAATAAGAATAAGAAGAAGAAGAAGAAGAAGAAGAAAGAAAAGAAGAAGAAGAAGAAGAAGAAGAAGAAGAAGAAGAAGCACAAGAAGACTCAAGAGATAGTCAACTTCGTGAAGATGGAGGTCGGGTTGTTCATGATACTTTGAAGAAAGTAGTCACATCTTTGGTGATGCTTGAGGAAGCATGGTTCTCAATTGAATCTTCTTCCACATATGGATCATGGGTCATAGTGAGTGAAGCCACATGATGGGGCAAAAGGAATTGTATAGTTTTTTGCAACCTTTCCTAAACTCCATCAATGTGATTGTATATAACAATGAGAAGTGTCCTATAACAGAAACATGTATAGATCTGACAATCTCTTCGATAGAGAAGGGTGAATGAACAATCTATAATAAAGTTTTATTGCTCCTATGGTCATCATAGATGTTGACTCAAGCCAATTGTGGCATGCGAGATTTGGGCATATTGGTTATATTTTACTCAAGCATCTATGGAAGATGGGAATACTCACTCACATGTCAATAATCATGAAAGCAAAAGAACTATATGAAGCTTGTATGATGGGCAAGCAATAAAGAAATGCATTCTCACGGGTCATTAAGAATGACGTGAAGTCTCCTCTAGAGTTAGTACATGCTAGCTTGTGTGGTAAGATGCCTACCTAGGCCTTGGGGAGACCTTTTTCATTTTTGTACTTATTAATCAATCACTTTAGCAAAAAGATAAGGCTCAAAAGTTTGGTAAAATTAAATTCTAGATCCAACTTATTGAGAATGAAACATGGATGAAGGTGATAAAGCTTGAGACCGATGAGAAGCTGAGTTTACTTCAAAGGTCCTTGAATAATTCTATAAAGACAAAGTCATTCAATAGAAACTCACCACACCACATACTTTGCAATAGAATAGTGTTGTTGAAGGCCAAAATCAAATCATTATGGAAATAGCATATCATATGTTGAGAGCAAGAGATATATCGAAGGCATTCTAGGATGAGGTTCTGAATATGATAGTCTACATTCTCAACGAGAGTTGCATCGAAGTGCTTCTAGGTATGATACCACAAGAAGTCTACTCGAGTAAGAAGTCTAAAATGCCCCATTTCAGGAGGTTTAGGTGTGAATTCTATGTGCATGTACTCAGCGAGAGCTATAATAACATAGAAAAAAAAATCTAGAGGTGTATTTTCCTTGGATATAGTGAAGAACAAAAGTCTTATAGGCTTTATGATCTAGGGGTTCTGAAAGTATCGGTGAACCTTGATGTGATTTTCACAAAATGATAAATTATAGTATAGTATAATGCTTGTACTTTATCATCTAGTGGAGAACTAATCCATTTTGAGCCTCGTCCAAGCACTAACCCTCTATTGGAAGAGGACGAATCTTCAAATGAAGGTTGACATTGTAGAGAGCAAACATTCTTCACATCATTGGAGAAGCAATTGTTTCACTAGGTAAGGTAGATGTATGATGAGAAAAATCCTAAGGCTATTCTAACCATGGGTGGAGGAGACAACCTAGGCAATCAAGTAGAATGGAGAAATGTAAAGTCTCCATACGCACAATGAATATGGTATTTATGGCCAAGATAATGAGCGAGGCCACGGAACTAATTAGCTTGAATGAAGCACTAGCTAATCCAACATGGAAGGCAAGGATGTAGGCTAAGTGCTAAATCATCATGTAGAACAATAATTTGCAGTTGGTGGATAGGCCAATAAAGAAGAAATTAATAGGCATCATGTGGATTTAGAAAATGAAGTACGCATCTAATGGTAGTCTTGAAAAGTTCAAGGCTTGACTACTTATGTAGGGTTTTATGTAGGTGGATGGATTCGACTTCAAAGATTCCTTTGCACCACAACCAAGATGGCCACAAGTTTTAACTTTAGATGCACAATGGAAGTGGATTGTGTAAATAATGGACATGAAATCAGAATTTTTGATTAGTCACTACAAGGAGGATATCTATGTGGAACCATCAAGTTTGAGGACCCATATTTAGAAGATAAGATGTATTAATTGAAGAAGACTCTATATGGCCTTAAACCATATTTTAAAGTATGTTACCACTGGATATATAGATCTTTCAAGAATCTAGACTTCCACTAGAGTCCTTTGGATGAAAATCTATATGTTTATGATCATGATGGAAATTATGTGATCGTTGTAATATATGTGGATGATGTGCTCACAACATGAGACTACTTTAGGATTGAACTTTTGTAGAGGCCGAAAAAGATTTTCATTTCTATAAAAAAGTTTGCTCAATAAATATCGAAGGCATTCAGGATGACTAAGTGTAGACATGTG
This sequence comes from Ceratopteris richardii, assembly GCA_020310875.1. Taxonomy (NCBI): domain Eukaryota; kingdom Viridiplantae; phylum Streptophyta; class Polypodiopsida; order Polypodiales; family Pteridaceae; genus Ceratopteris; species Ceratopteris richardii. Next base: position 51,409,875 of record CM035415.1, on the reverse strand, counting down.
GATACACGATGGAGGTCAATTGAGAAATACTTAATAGATTTATGGGTTCAAGGATTACACAAAGTTCGTCAACAACCTAGTTTATTTTTGTATGGATGAGAAAATGAAAGGTAGGCTAGTTAAGGAAAATCAAGCTCAAAAAAATCCAATTAAAAATCCATAAGCAAAACAAGTGGCTGAAAAGAATAAGGGTACTAGTGAAAGAACTAATAATACTCAAGAAAATGAAAAGAAGAAGAAAAGAAAATCTCCTAAGACAACAAGTACCTCAAAATTAGAAAATAAAAATTATGCAAAGGATGTATGTGTATGTGTATGCGTGTGTATCTATATGGGTATGTGTATATGTATGTGTATGTGTGTTTGAATGTGTTTGTTCATGTGTATGTTCTTGCGTATGTGTAGGTGTCTACATTTTGCATGCATGTGTAATTCTATGTGTATGCGTATGTGTGTGTATGTGTATATGTAAGTGTATTTGTATGTGTGTTTGTGTATGTGTGTATGTGTATGTGTATGTGTATGTGTATGCATATGTGTATGTGCATGTGTAGGTGTATGTGTATTTGTATGTGTATGTGTATGTGTATGTGTATGTGTATGTGTATGTGTACAGGTATGTGTACAGGTATGTGTATGTGTATGTGTATGTGGATGTGTATGTGGATGTGTATGTTTATCTTAATGTATGTGTATGTGTATGTATGTGTATGATCATTTTTATGTGTCCATTTATATTTTGTTTGCAATAATAGTCCATATGATTGTCGAAATACAATGCAAGAGAATAATGCTTTTTTAGTAGAAAATTTACTAAAAGCTTTTTTTAGTCGAGTGTTCAACATATCCAATATATGAAATAAAAATTAAAAAGGATGAATGATCTCCCCTGCGTATGCACGCTTATGTAGGCCAATGTATGCATAGGTCTATACAACATGAACATGCATAACGTGCATAAATCCAAAAATTATCGTGACACATGGAGATGTGATACCCATAGATGTGATCTATACCATAGGTGGAATAATTTGACAAGGAGTCGAAGAAGGAGTCGGAAGTAATGCTAAGAAGAACACACACATTAGTATGATTTTACATTAAATAAAAATGAGTGAAAATAGTAAAAAAACTAAAAATAATGCACCTAATATGTCACACAAATAGATCAACATTTAGAACTCCATCCACTTCTTGATCAAGGCACAATTCCAATCTCAAAACTTTTTTATCATTCTGCATGTGCATCATCATTTGTTGTAGTATCCACTTCTTGAGCGGCTAGAGTGTCTCATGTGTTTATTTACTAGTAGGTTCTATCATAGAGATTTGATCATTTGTATCGCATGTCCTTGATAATCTTGTTTGTATGAAGCTCACAAGCACACCATAATCCATGTTGGTATGATCTTTATTGGTTAAGTTAGTTCAGAAATGTTTTCCATATGACCATATTCCATTTTATCTGCGACACCTGCAATCGCATCCCAAAATTAGCTCGTCTTCATTGCAATATTTGACTTGGTCATATGCATGAACTCTAGAAAGGGCTCCTTGAAGCCATTCATTGGCTGAAAAAAATAGGTAATATAGCTAAGTAATCTAGATAAGGCAACACTGTTTTTCTTCAGTCACATGGAAAAGAAAGTCGATCTTGCTTATGCCCTTTTTTCTCCTCTTCGTGTCAATTGAACCATTTTTGCATTATGCTTGCATTTCAAAGAAAAAAATTCAATATTTCGTATCGTAAGCTTACATCCATTTTTCTTTTGATGGTTTTGCCTCTTCTCTAGGTACTTTTGGATCTTCTACTTCATGCCGTAGATGTGGCATGTTCAAATTTGAGTCTAGTAGGAATTCTATCATCTATACTAATGCATCTTGTACCAACCAGCATTCTAGCATACTTCCTTCTAGTTGAGCTTTTTGATGCAAACATCCGTTTGACATCTTCATGAAACATTCTAAGAAGGCCATCCACCTTGTATGAATAATTCTTGCAATTGCAATCCCATATACAATATGAAAAAGCAAGTTTACATGAATGGGCAAAAAATTGGTGAGAAAATATTTATGTGCATGGCGTACAATTTCAGTTGAATTAAGACAAGCCTTTACAATGGATTGTTCATCTATCTCATTAGGAGAAATCCATATAATCAAATCTTCCAATTTGTATATAATACATTGAATCCCAATCCATTGATAGTAATGCTTGATTGAAGGTAGTCTTCATTGATCGCATACATTGAGTTGGAGCTCTAAAAGAGAAAATTATTACTTTCATGTTTTATAGTTCCTTTTTCTCTAAATCCATGGTCATCATGTGTATCCTCTATAAGTGAGGTAGGAGAGCATTCGCTTCTTTAATTCAAACAGTATGTGCTCTTGAGTATCCCTCCAATACTCCTTGTGTGAGTATCTCATGCTTCATAATAAGAAATCTGCTCTTGAGTATCCCTCCAATACTCCTTGTGTGAGTATCTCATGCTTCATAATAAGAAATCTGACCAAATAAGGAATACAAGTGGTTTATACATGCATAGATCTATGGAGAGGCGAGAGAGGTTGCATTCATCCCATATATCATGTTTTTTTGCATAGGATAAGACTCTCTAATCCATGAGATGGAGAATCATTCAATCTCGAGGTAAGAGAAAACTTTCCTTTTGTGCCCTGGAATTCAACAATCCACATAATGAACATGCATGGCCTTATGGGGCCACTCAACCACCCATGGTTAACTAAAGTTCTCTTTCCTTCCCATCAAGAGGGAGGTTCTATGACACCTTAAGAAATTGCTTATACAAAATCTGTCTCGGGCTCCATCGTGACTCTCTTTTTGTTTCAAAGTAAAGAAAGAAAGCAATTCTCATGTGAAATGACTAGGGTGACATGGCATTTTAGAAAGAAGCTTTGGGGTACGAATCTAAATACACACCAACTAATGTACATGAAGCTGTATCTATTGATATATTTTTGTATTGATGTGTGTGAACACACTTAGGACTGTTGGGGCACTTTTTTCCCTCTTCAGGATGTTCTTTTTGATGACTTGTATATATGCCTATAACCCTAATTGGTTAGTTATCTTTGTACGTTCACTTGATAATTCACTTAGTGTTGTGTTGTGCCCCTAGCTTCTTCTTCTTCCTTGTGTTGTTTGTGTGCTTTCCCAGACATCAAACTTTGACAATTGATATCAAAATAGGTCACCACTTCATCTAGGATGTTTTCAACACCATTGCATTTATAGTCTCAGATTTGCACAAAATTTCTTGGCATATGGAGGGCGATTAGGAATCCAAAATCCTTCACTCTATGGTGTCAAAATATTGATATGAGCTCATTTAAGCCTTCTAATGCACTATCATAGTTCCTGTGTAGGAAATTTCATTCTTTTGTGCCAAACATATATACAGGTTCTGATTTGCTAGTACAAGTGCCTCAAAGTTTTCTACAGGTCTAGCAAAGCTCGACAAGGTGGTTCTGTTCAACTTTTTGAGATACAATTATTTTTTTTGCATGCATTGATAGCTTTGTCTATCAAACATGCCACTATCCCTCACATTTGCTCCTATAAAATAGCAAAGGATGCTTGGGATACACTTACCACTTTATATTAGGCAAGAAATGAGGCTCATGTTGCTTAGCTTTGAAAAAAGTTGGAGACTGAGTATATGAATGAAGGAAATTCTATGGTTTTTTTTTGTTGAAAAAGATCAAGTATTTGAAGAAGTAGTTCACTTTTGCTAATGAAGTCTTGCTAGGTAGTTCACTTGTGTAGAGTTTTCTTAATGCTCTTCTAGATTCATATTAGAGTTTTGCTTCTAATCTTCTATTGATGATGAAAGGCAATCCTAATACCTTAACATTTAAGGAGTTAGTATCTATCTTGCTTTAAGAAGATCAGTTCAGAGAGAAAGTCCATTATGCATGTTGCAAATCAAGATTTCCTAGCTATTCAAAAGGGAAAAGGTAAATTGAGCTCATCTAGTAGTAAGGAGAATTCTATTAATGTTGCACAATTGAAGAAATAAGGCATAGATGAGAAGAAATCCTGAAAGCCTATACAATTTTGCAATTATTTTAATGGAAATGATCACCTCATAAATAGTTGTCCAAAACTAGCTACAAAAGAGGCAAAGAAGAAAGAGGTTGGAATGGTTGTTGTAGAGGCCTCTACCCTTCAAATAGAGCATATTGATCTTTCTCAGAATGAAGAATGGGCATTTACTATTATATGCAGCTATGACCCATCTTCTCATGAGTAGTTTACATCTACAATAGGCCTAGATGTTTGGTACTTGGATTGTGCATATTTAGATGATTCACTTTTTGATGAAGTGTTTGATATAGAGGAGGCAAAAACTATTCGTAAACGACTGCTACAAATGTTCAGAGATAGAAAATTATATGCACCTCTATCATATCATAATTGTACAGGCTCTCAAGTGTTTTCTTTGCATGAGATTTCTAAGTGATGGCTCCTTCTAGTCTATGTGATTGGAATGAGTGTGTTTCTTTTGTTGAACTAGAAAATTCAAAAAATTGGATGGTTGCTATGCAATCAAGATATGATGCTATTATGAACAATGGTACTTGGTCTTCATGTGATTTGCTTCTAGGAAGAAAGCCCATTGGCACTAAATGGGTATACAAGCTGAAATATATGTCTGATAGAACAATTGAAATGTTTAGTGCTAGGCTTGTTGCAAAAGGTTATGCTCAATAGAGAGGCTTTGATTTTGATGAGACCTTTACACCCACTTGTTGAATGTGCACTTGCAACTTATCATGGTTGGAATGTACATCACTTGGACATTAAAAGTACATTTTTGAATGGTTACTTACATCAAGAAGTGTATGTATTTCAATCCAGTGGATTTGTGTAAAAAGGGCATGAAAACAAAGCATGCAAGTTGAAAAAGGCATTATATGGTTTGAAGCAAGCACCACGTGCTTGCTATGAAAAGATACTTGCCTATTTAATTGCACATGGTTTTGATAACTGTCCAACTAGAAGCGCCTTATATGTTAAACATGCAAATGATGTACTTTTGATTATTATTTTGTACGTTGATGACATGCTTCTCATTGGTCACAATGAGAAGCGTATTGGTGAATTTAAAACTTATTTGCAATAGATTTGTGCCAAATCAAATAAATTGATATATTAGTGTAATGTTTTAGCTTTGAACATTGAAAACCTATTATGACTTAATTTACTTATGTATAACTCGGCCTGATATTCAATTTGTTGGTGCTCAAATGAGCATGTTTATGCATCACCCAAGTGTCAAGAATTTGGAGGTGCTTAAACGCATCTTTCGCTACTTGAGTGGTACCTAGCTACTTAGACTATTTTATCCCAAGGGGGGATCATTATTTCTAGATTTACATGATTTTTCTCACTCAAATTGGGCTCATTGCTATGTTACTTTTTTGCCCACTAGTGGTTTTTGCTTCATGGTTGGTGACTCATGCATATCTTTGTTGAGCAAGAAGCACCCTGAGTTGATTTGGGTGTTGGTCAATCTTCTAGCACCACAATCTTCACTAATAGTCAAAGCGCATTGGAAGTTGTGAGGAATTGTGTGTTCCATGTATTGGTGTATGAGATACCACAAGAACCAAGGTAATGTGATATTAGAAAACCTCTATATTCATCATTAGCTTAGCAAGACTTCAATCTTTAATCCTTTAACAATTTCCTTAGTAAAATGTGAACTTTAACTTTCCTGAAATGTACCTTTTCTCTAGCTTCAATTCTTCTCTAATTCTAGTTGATTCTTAAGGATTCTTGTGCTCAATGAGTAATAGAAGTTCTTATATATAGTAAGCAACACATTCCAAGCAATATTTTCAATTAATAACTTGTAAATAGCTTAAAATATCTTGAGAAGTTATACTATGTCTGAAAACTGAGAATTACCTTCATCAATTTGACATGCCTTCACTGTTAGACTCATTTCTCTGAGCACACGTCCCGTTTTGCAAACATCTTTTGGTTGATTGTGTTAATATATGATCCCTCATGATTGTATGTACATAAAGAAATCAAGCAAATATCAATTTTTCCTATTGAAATGATAACTTGAGAAAAATGTCATTCTGTATTTCTTATTTCTTTACCATTTTCTCATGCAAAGTTTTACCAACTATTCAAATATGAGCTTAAAATATGATTACCTTAGCTTTGTTTCAAAAGAAGTGCTGAAAAATGTGCTTTTGATAGTTAGTTCTCAAATGGTTTTGATCAATTCTCTCTTGTTCACTCTCTTACAATAAAAAAAAATTCTCTAACTTCTGTTTTTATAGTCTTTGACCACAATCGCGATTTTTAACTTTTTTAATGAAAATATTTCTACTCCTTTTGATAGTCATTTCACCTTTACTTACTCTCTGTCCACCCTTTTCACCCTCAATTCCTCAATTCTTTTGCAATTGTCACCTTCTACAGAGAATCACGATTCTTTGAAGAAAGTCTTGTTTTCCTATTTACTCTTGCTTTTTGGATTTTTTTATCAATGTTTGTGATGGGGATGCTTTACTTGATGTCCAATAATTTTCCTCCTCCTTGTGCCTATAAATCAACAAAACTTCTCATTACAATCAAGGAAATGAATATTAAGTCAAAGTGTTTTCCACAAAAATTCTTATTTCAATCTTTTTCATTCTTTCTTCCCTTCCTTATCTCAGAACCTACTATCCACTACCTATTCATGAAATGTCAAAGATTTTCTTCTCTTTTAACTAAATAAAAATGAAGAAATTTGATCTAGGGTTTTTTGCAAAATGAAGCTAGAAAACTTATGATGAAATGTTGCAGCGACACATATGAAATTAGAGAATAGATCATAGCTCTTACATTACTTTATCAACAAGATTAATGAAGAAATATTTTTTCAAGATTAAAGCACACTCACCTTTCCATCATTTCCACACTTGGTGACTCAAAAGTATTTTGAAAAATTATTTGTTACCATTAACTTAGAAGATCCAGCAAGGTTGAAAGCTTTACTTCAATTCTTCCCTAGAAACGACACTAAAAATGTTTGTTTTACTTTGGAGTCGTCTCTTCTATCATCATGGCATAAAGAACCAACAACCTCAAACACTTAAATTTTCAATCCGGGGAGCATGCTAAGACCCTAGCCCCTTCTTTGTCAATGGACTCCAAGATTTATCATCCCAAGATTAGGAAAATCAGATATTTCATTAAAGTGATTGATATTTCTTCTTTTACATGTAGATTTTGCTATAAGTAATCTTTTTTGGTGTTTCATTAGCCTAAAGTGTGGGTAATTTTAATAATAAGGATATTTGTGAAGTCAATACATGTACCCATACTACTGATGACAAAGATAAATCCATGAAAAAAACTCACAAAATTCACTTGAAATCACCATTGTTTACAAAATGAGTCATAAACTGAATTTTATACTTTTTTAAGTGTCCAAGTTCACACTTAAAGTAGGTCCTCCAAATTTTCTATTCTAGAAATCAAATCTCTTGAGAGCTCTAAAAATTTTGCAAAAAATATATAAGATACAACTACGTAGGAGGAAGAATCTTCCTCATTTTTACAAGATTTGGGATATTCTACTCTTCTCATATAATACAACACTTTTCATTTTTTCCTTGCAAAAAGTTTCCTCCTAAAAGCCACTTATCTTTGTACATTCATTCAATAGTACACTTGGTATTATGCTCCAAGCTTCTTCTTCTCTCTTTTGTTGTTTGCATGCTTCCCTTGTCCTCAAAATCCATTAGAATAGAGAGATAAGATTATCCCATATCCTTCCATATATTCATTATCAGTGGCTCCCAACTATGGATCTTCGATAGATACCAAGAACTTGGTTTTCATACCCTTTTGTTGAACTCTAAATAGATTTACTATTCTCACCATTTCTAAAGTCACAAATTTTTTTGAATTTGTTCTACTTTGGCCACTAAATTTATTTTCACCTTCTTCTCACTTTATAAAGTATCATATAGTTAGGAACATCAAATATAATATCCTTTCCTAAGTTAAATTAATTTCTAGTTCTTTTTCAAGGAACAAAATATGAAATCTTTGCCATTATTTACTTGAGAACTTAGTTGATAGATTTTTTTTTTCTTTTGATCCCTCATGCAAATATTTACTTTTTGTTTATCTATGTCATTGTTTGCTTGAGAATTTGTCCCATAGACATGCATTGTTTGCTTTATGAAAATCTTTCCTTTTTTTTTATCTAGGTCATTATATTTTAAGTGCTTGGTCCCATTTTGCTTAGCTAATGAAACATCTTTTGCCATAGCTCCTCAGCAATGAACATTCACGGCTGTCCATCAACAACATAGAGATTCTTTTAGAGTTCTCAACCCAGCCATGCCCAAGCTCTTTCTATGCTATTGTGTGAGCGGCTACTCACTCATGAGTCTAAATAATGAGATAATCCTCTCTTAAATCCTCTAACTTATGACATGAGTCCCTATTGGTGCCATGTGGCATCTCTACTACCTCAGAGGTGTTCTCACACAACCCCCATAATGTGACATTTACTTCCCCTTAAAAGCATTTTTGCCCTCAAAAATGTAGATGAAATATCCATTATGGTAGAAGAAAGTGCTCGAACTCCCTTGAACCCCATTGTTGGTGCAATTCAAGCCTTCACAATTTGGCTTGGATTACTTCATGAAGACTCAACATGTGAGAAGAACCATAGGAACTTATGCTTGTGGTTTATTACATTGTTACCCATGTAAAAGTCTAAATGGCTTGGAATCTTATGGATACACCTACTTGATTGAGTCATGGAAAAGTAGATTACATGATTGAGAGAATATCTCCTTACTTTTAGATGTTAGATTGAAGGGAGCCAAGAATTCAAATTTGAATTCAACCTCTTGCTCACTTCATATATAAGATGTATCTAAAAAAGTCGTGGCACTACAGTCCATTCTCCCGAGGCTAAGTTCATCTATCCTTGAGTGTGTGAGCTCTACTCCATATCTTACAACTCTGAGTACCATTTGGCAATGTTTATCATGTCAATGGGAATGTACATCAATGTGAACTAATACATACATTTACATATATCATCTCTGTGTTCTCTGTTTGTATCACTTCAAGTCTGTCAACTTCAAAGAGGCATATCTCAGTGCCTACTCCACCAAATCAAGTGATTCAAAGCTTGGTAGATCCAGCGCAAAGCATACTACAAGCATACAAAGTTTGAAGCAAATTGGTTCAGCCAATTGCGAGAAATCACGGTCGAAGTGCTCACTGGTATTTGTCTGCATACTTCCTAAAAAGTCGGGGGTGTCCATAATTTTGCTAAAGTGATTTCTCCTAGTATAGTTTATCATTTTATCTCATTCCACTTGCAAATGGTAGCTTACTAAGCTAATAGAATACCTCTAGAAGGAATTTTGCCAATTGTAAGTGTACTGGTCATACTGAGCATAACTCTGAGCAGGTGTCAATACCAAAATAGCAAGTTTTCTTGGATTTGTGAAGTATCAAGTAGTCTGTTTTGATTTGATCACTACACACATCATTTGCAAAGTACATATATGATCTCTTGGTATCATTTGGAAGCTAAGGGTGTCTACTAATCATATCTGGAGTCACTGAGGGCTGGTGCAAAGCAGGACTAGCAGCACCTACTCAATCTTCTGGAGGATCCATCCATCTTTCCCAACAGTGGTATCAGAGCAAACAAGGTAACATGGGAGATGGTTTTCCTTCATTCATTGATAAATTGGACAGGAACAATTATCAAGCTTGGTCTCTGAGGATGAAGACCTATCTACAAGGAAGAAGTCTGTTTGGATTCATCTCAGGAGGATGAGGAATTGCCCTCATTCAAAGCAAGGGGTCTACCCACCAAGGAAGAACAAGAAAGGCTTAATACATGGTGTGCAAAAGATGCATTGGCAAGGTCTTACCTTCTTAACTCTATATCTGATTTCCTTTTACCTCACATCAGGAATTGTAAGACTTCCCAAGAAACTTGGGAAACCTTGTCATCATACTTTTCATCTAATACAAGGGCCAGGAAGAATCAATTGTGGATTGAATTCACAACCCTTAGGAAGCAACCAAAGCAATCAGTCTCAGAATTTGTGACCAAGATCAAGGATGTGGCAGACCAATTAGCAAGCATAGGAGAGGAGATTGAAGAGGAACAAATAGTAAGGCAAGTAACCAATGGACTAAAGGCAGATGATAAGTGGGAAAGCTTCACCACTGCATTGGATCTCTACATGGACATACATACCCCAGATCTCACAACTCTGATGGGCCAACTATTCACACATGAAGCAAAGTTCACAAAGGTTGGAGATACATCTAAAGGTAACACTCCTTCTGCCCTATATATTGATAAAAAGATTAAAGACAAAGGTAAAGGGAAAAGGCAAGAAGATGAAGGTTCTACCTCCCAAGCCAACTATGCAGGGAGAGGTAGATCTTCAAGAGGCAGGGGTAGAGGAGGTAAGCAAGGTAGGGGGTGACCCTACAATTCATCACCATGTAACATTTGTGGACTGTCTAATCACACCACAGATGAGTGCTACAAAAACTACAAAAATCAGAGAGGAAGAGGCTATCAAAGAGGTGGATACTCTCAAGGTAGAGGAAGGTTCAACCAACACCAAGGCTACAATGGCTACAACAATAACTACAACAACAATTACAACAACAACCATAATGGTAACTACCATGGAGGATTCAGAAATAGGAAAGACTACAACAACTACACAGAGGAGCAAGATGACTCCCTATTGATCATGAATATGACTTCCAAGTCAGGTATCAATGATGATCATCTGTTTTATATTGATTCAGGATGTTCTAATCATGTAGCTGGCAATGTGGCACTACTCTCTGATCTTGAGGAACCCAAGGGCAAACATCAAGTACAAATAGGTGATGATACTAAGCATTCTGTAGTAAAGATTAGAAATGTAAAAACTTGTGATGGTAACCAGAACCTATTGAGTAGGGTACTTTATGTACCAACTATTACCAAAAACTTAATGAGTGTTGGTCATATTGTGGAGAAAGGTTTGCAGGTCAGATTCACTCAACATGGAGCATATGTGGAGGACCCAAGACATGGATTCAAAAGGATAGCCAAGGGAGAAAAATCAGGTAGATTATTTACCTTTGAATTAGAAGACACAAAGAATATTGCTTTGTATAGCTACAAGGACCAGACACTTTCAGAACTTGAAATGTGGCACAAGAGACTAGGGCACATAGGTGAAAGGACCTTGAAGCAAATGAGCAGAGATCAATGTGTGCTTGGGATACCTAATGTATCCAAGAAACACATGATTTACAAGTGTGGTGCTTGTCAATTTGGTAAGTCTCACAGGTTACCTTATACAAGGAAAGGTTTTATGCATGAAGACTACCTAGACTTGGTGCACACAGATGTTTGGGGACCTAGCAAGGATCCCTCCATTTCAGGATCAAGGTACTATGTGTCTTTCATTGATGATTATAGCAGATGGACTGTGTTATACTTTATGAAGCACAAGGATGAAGTGTTTAATTGTTTCAAAAGATATCTTGCACTAGTTGAAAATCAAACAGGAAGGAACCTGAAGAAGCTAAGGTCAGATGGAGGAGGAGAATACTTCTCAAATGAGTTTGAGGACTTCTTGCAGGAAAGAGGCATCAAGAGGGAGATAACCACAAGGTACTCACCTGAACAAAATGGGGTAGCTGAAAGAAGGAATAGACTTATAGTTGAAACAGCCAGGTCCATGCTTAATGAAAAGAAGTTGCCAAATTATCTTTGGGCAGAAAGTGTATCTACTGCCACCTATCTCATAAACAGGTTGCCATCAAAGTCTCTTGATGGAATGACACCTTATGAAGCTTGGCATGGTAAGAGACCATCATTGGATCATTGCAAAATCTTTGGTTGTGTAGCATATGTGCATATTCCCTCACAGGTAAGGGGAAAGCTAGACCCTAAAGCAAAAAAATGTATTTTCATTGGTTATGACTTGAATTAAAAAGGGTACTGATTCTACAACCCAACCAATAAAGGGTTCAAGGTAAGCAGAGATGTCATCTTTGATGAGAATGACTCATGGTATGAGAATGAATGCAGGAAGGTTAGTCTACCCTATGATTTGGAAGAGGAGTTTCCAAAACTCTCAAAGGAGGAACCAATCCAGAAGGAAGACTCAAGTTCAGAAGATGATGACACAATCAATCTTGAGGAATTCAAGGCATGGAAGTCCAAAGGCAAGTTAAAGATGAAGAAGCTTGAGGATATACCAGAATCTTCAACTCAAGCAATGAGGAGATCTCAGAGAGAAAGTAAGAAGCCTATCAGATATGGGTATGATACATCTCTTGTTACTAAGCATTCAATTTATCTAGCAAAGGACTTGTTAAGTGAAGAACCAGGTTCATATGAAGAGGCAATCACCAAACCAGAATGGAAAGGAGCTATGGATGAAGAAATAGTAGCTCTCAAGGAGAGTGACACATGGGACTTGGTACCCAAGAAGGATTCTATGAAGGTGATAGGATCCAGATGGATCTACAAACTAAAGAGGAACTCTGATGGTACAATCAACAGGTACAAAGCTAGGTTGGTAGCCAAGGGTTTTGCACAAACCCTGGGCATTGATTATGAGGAGACATTTTCTCCTGTGGCTAAGATGCCAACAATCAGAGTATTGGTGAGTGTAGCTGCATCTAAGAATTGGAACATATACCAATTAGATGTCAAGAATGCTTTCTTGAATGGATGGATATCTGAAGAAGTCTACATGTCACAACCACCTGGCTATGAAGATCCCAAGAAGGTAAATTATGTTTGTAAATTGAAGAAAGCTTTATATGGATTGAAGCAGGCACCTAGAGCATGGAATTATAGACTGACAACATACCTCCAAGACCAAGGGTTTACTATGAGCAAGGCAGACACTTCATTGTTTATCAAAAGGAGCAATGCAGAGGTAATCTATCTCTGTGTTTATGTTGATGACATCATCATTACAGGTAATGATGTCCAAGGAATCAGAAGCATCAAAAATCACATGATGAAGGAGTTCAAGATCAATGATCTTGGATTATTGAAATACTTTCTAGGACTTGAATTGGTTTATACTAATTCAGGTGCATATATCACTCAGAAGAAATATGTGCAGGACATGTTAAAGAAATTTGGCTTGCAGGATGCTAAAGTCTCTAGTACTCCAATGGAAGTCAACCTAAAGCTAAGTGCTCATGAAGGGGATGAAGTCCAAGACATTACAGGATATCAAAGTATGGTAGGTAGTTTGAATTATGCTACCTTGACTAGAATTGACATATTACTGCACTGAGTTTAAATAGAAAGGCACCACTACTAAGCATAAAAATCTTAAAAAGAAGACATAAAAATTTCTTACACAAGGAGAAAAAGATCCTACTCACATGTTTAATTAGATAGAATCATCACATCTTTAGCATAAAAGAACCCTCAAATATTATACTCTAGAAAAGAAATAGAAAAATCATACAAGGGATGAGTGTTTCTATAAGAAACAACTAGTGCAAGAAAGGGACTATCAAAACCAGCGAGGACAACTGAGAGAAAGGGACCTTTTGGACCAATCTAGAAGTGTATTAGGGCAACAACCACCTATATCAACCAATGTTGTTCCAGTAAGCCACACACATGTAGAAGAGAATTTGGGATGGTATCTTATTGGCAATGGATAACTATCCCTAATAGTTGCAACATTAACTTTCCTAGGTATTTTACAAAACTTAAGTTTGCCATTTTTCTTTGGGACCACAAGTATTGGGGATATGCATTCATTGTAATCAATTTCCAATAATCTACCTATCTCCTCCTTAATCTTTACAGAATATGTTAATGAAATCAACATCCAATAATCTACCTATCTCCTCCTTAATCTTTACAGAATATGTTTCATTATATGTATAATGCCTTTGGTTATTGGGTTCAACATCTAGAGCTAAAGGTATTCTATGCACACAAATGTTAGGATCTATCCCTTTGCGATATTTGTAATTGTAGGTAAATACATCTTTGAATTCCTTGAATAATTTGATCAAGGCCTCTTCTTCCTGAGTTGCCATATCATCTACTATTACAATATGTTTGTCTTCTCTCCCCTCTCATGTTATCAATATCTTTTTTTTTCCCTCTTGATTGACATAGTATTATCCTTGTTTTTTATCTTTTTGGTTTCAAGCTTAACAACAATCTTTCTTCAATCTCATATTTTTAAAAGTTTGATGGAACATCAAATTTTCCTTCTCCCTCATGATTATCCTTATTTTTCTACTTTGAATCCTTTTCTTGAATTACTATTTTCTCCTCTTAATTGTGGTTGATTTTGTTATATTTCCTTGATATGTTATCCTTTACCACATTATCTACTTGCACACTAAGTATCAAGTTTTACCAATTATTCCCAATTCTTGTTCTTTTGATTTGGATGCAATTTCATCTTCCTTTACTTTTATCATTTTTAAAGATATGTGAAAGATATCATACCCTTCCTCCTTTTGAAAAATTTTCCCCATTTTTTCCTCATTGGCTACATCTAGTGTAGACAATATGTGAGTCCATCCATAGGATCTAAAATCTTCATCATCAAATTGTTAGGGTATACATCTTTCATTCTCTAAAGCTTTGTCATTTATGCAATCTTCTCTTCTCAAAAGAAATCTCTTTGGTGATTTCTTTCTTGTTGGTCCACATGCCGAGAGCAGTGCTTCACTTTCAATCTCCATTGATTCATTGGTATTGATATGTTCATTATGCACTTTATTCCATTTTCTTGGAGATATGCCATGATAAGTTCCTCTCCTCAGGTTGACTTTAGTTATATTCTCTTGGTTTTTGTAGGTAAAGTTATTTTTTTCCCCAATCTTGGAACTAGTTGTCACTACAAAAGTCTTTCTAAGATGATAGCATATGATTTTAGATGGGGAAATTCCACTATTGCAAATGTATGTTCTATTTCAATTTCATAATTTTTTACTGTTACCTTTTACCAAATACCCAAGGGTTTCTCTACATGTCCAACTCCAAGTTCGAGTCTCATTAGGATATCAATGAAGTATTGAGTTGATCCATACATACAAAATATGCAAAAGAAAAGATGGTAGCACAAATTCCATGGGATTGTATCTGTTTCCTATGATTAAATAAATTTATAAAGTGCAATTAAAGTTCTCTCTCCTCCCTTGTGTCACCTTAACCATCACCATGTGGAAGTGTTTCTTGATCAACAACAAAGAGCCAAAACCCTCTTGACTCCAACCTGCGTTTGGCATGCCCAATGGGACTTTTCACATGATGATTTCCTACACATGAAAAATTTGTTGAGTATGTATGGTGCATGACTAGAACGAAATCACAAGGCCATTCTAAAAGAACCATGAAAAAGATAGTTAAAGTCTCTTTGAGATATAGATAATATTTAAAAAAATTTCTTCACCCTCTACAATGCTAAATCTATTCCATCATCACGAGAATCTCACTTGCATCCTAAGACTTTCACCCCTATGCAATCACACAACAAGCCTCTTCTTCAGGTACACTCTAAATCTCCCACCTTTGAAAAGATGGCATAGGAGTTAGTTAATTTCTTTCCACACAAAGTTAAAATTTATAGAATAAAAGGGTTTCTTCAAAAGTAACTTGATGTATTACATCCATAGGATTTTGTGTTTATGAAGAAGTAGAAACTTGTTGCGCCATGAAGATCCTCTCATTTTCCTCTTACCAACTACATTGGATCGTGTAACAGGCACATGGTATTCATAGTATGATTAATGTGTTTTTCATTGATGGGAGGACTTCTGACCAGAATTAATGGAGGCTTTCTGCCTGTATTCACTAAAGAGGGACCTAGATCAATTGGAATGTCCAACCCTTGGAAATGGTGAATCTTTCTCCAAATTTAATGATGAGAACCAAGACTGTAATTGTAAAATCACCTCAAGCTCCTAAGGATTTGGTGACAAAGAAGTAGGCAGAGAAGGCCGTGCCTATCTCTTCTCAATAGAAACTAATAGAAACACTCCAATTGGATGCAAACTTGAAAAAGGTTTGCAATAGTAGCACCATAAATTGAGGAGGAAAGAGCATTACTTGGTTGGGGAGAGAGTCATCACTACAACATATGAGGGGCATACCGACGCTGCATATACCGACGATCACACTCGGCGTTGGTATGGGCATTGGAAAATATCACTTAGAGATACCGACGGTCAAGTGACCATCGGTATGACCATTTTAAACGGATCGTCAGTGTGGCCCGCAGTCGTCAGTATATGTGTCGGTATATGCATCGATATAAGCGTCCGTATAAGTGTCGGTAATTTACTGGAAGTTACCGACGCCCATACTGACGCCCATACCGGCGCATATACTGAGGCCGAGTTTTGAACATACCGCGAATCCCAGAGCAAAACTTCACATTTTTGTGCGTGTTTGAGTACTGTTGGTCTTCTGTAAAATTTACGCGTGTGAACCGAATTGCGACCTGCATTGTCTTGTGCACACACACACACAGATCTCTCTCTCTACACACACACACACTCTCTCTCGGCTTAGATCTCACATCTTGGTAAGTGCTGCACGTACTGTTAGCATTTGTGTTTCTCTATCCTTTAGGTTTTATAATTTCTCTTTTCTTTGATTTTGCAGAAGTTCTTTGGCGTTGATTGTTTGGAATTGGATGATAGGCGACATACATTACGCTTTGACGACAAAGATCCAAAAGAGGGACATACTTGTAAGTGATTGTTTTATTCTCTATTGATAGAGAGAGAGAGAGGGGAGAGAGAGAGAGAGAGAGAGGGAGAGAGAGGGAGGGAGGGAGGGAGGGAGGGAGGGAGGGAGGGAGGGAGGGAGAGAGAGAGAGAGAGAGAGAGAGAGAGAGAGAGAGAGAGAGAGAAAGTGAGAGATAAAGAATAATGAAAGAAAGGAAGATAGAGATAGGAAAATAGAGCATACATACACACACACATTTACACATGCATACATACACACATACATGTACACACATGCATGCTTACATACACACACCTATACACACATGCATGCTTACATACACACAAATATACACACATGCATGCATACACACATACAAATTTATACACATGCATACATACGTACACATGCATACACATGCATACACACATACATACACACACATATATACACATATGCATACATACGCATACACACACACATATACACACATACATACACACACACATATATACACACATATACACACATGCATGCATACATACACACACATATACACACATGCATGCATACACATATATACACATATACACACATGCATACATACACACATGCATACATACACACATGCATACACACATACATACACACATACATACACACACACACACATATATACATATGTATACACACATACATACACACATGTACATACATGCATACATACATACACACATGTACACATGCATACATACACACACATATATACACACATGCATACATACACACATATACATACATGCATGTATACATACACACACACATGTACACACATGCATACATACACACATGCATACATACACACATATATGTACATACATACTCATATACTCAGACATGCATACATAGACACACATACACATATACACACATGCATACATTCACACACACAAATACATACACACATGCACATATATACACACACATAAGCTAGGGTTTTAATTAAATATATAATTTCTTTATTTTGAAGTTTTTTTACATCAAATATATAAAAATAGGATTAGGGTTTTTAGGCTATTTACACATACATACACATACACATATAATATATATATACATGTATATACACATGTATACAAAAATATACATATTTTAGGTCTAGATATTTAAGATTAGGGTTTTAGGGTTTAGGCATACATATAACTCAATTATATTTATATTAAGAAAAAATATAGAGAAAAATAAGAAAAAAATCTGAATATATAAATAAAAAAATATATAAAAAATATGATTAGGGTTTTAGGATTAGGGGTTTAGATTTTTATAGGTGTTTAAGTATTTAGGTTTTAGTATTTCAGATTTAAGTCTAAGTCTTTTTTATTAGGGTTTTAGGGTTTTAATACCTACATAACATATATACACAAACACACATATACATATAATACATACATACATGTAGATACACATGCATACAAAAATATACATATTTTAGGTTTAAATCTTTAAGATTAGGGTTTTAGGATTTTAACACCTACATAACATATATACACACATACACATACACATATAATACATATATACATGTAGATACACATGCATACAAAAATATACATATTTTAAGTCTAGATCTTTAAGATTAGGGTTTTAGGGTTTAGGCATACATATAACTCAAGTATATTTATATTAAGAAAAAATATATAGAAAAATAAGACAAAAATCTGAATATATAAATAAATATATATATATAAAATATGATTAGGGTTTTAGGATTAGGGGTTTAGATTTTTATAGGTGTTTAAGTATTTAGGTTCTAGTATTTCAGATTTAATTCTAAGTCTTTCTGATTAGGGTTTTAGGGTTTTAATACCTACATAACATATATACACAAACACACATATACATATAATACATACATACATGTAGATACACATGCATACAAAAATATACATATTTTAGGTTTAAATCTTTAAGATTAGGGTTTTAGGGTTTTAACACCTACATAACATATATACACACATACACATAAACATATAATACATATATACATGTAGATACACATGCATACAAAAATATACATATTTTAGGTCTAGATCTTTAAGATTAGGGTTCTAGGGTCTGGGCATACATATAACTCAATTATATTTATATTAAGAAAAAAATATATAGAAAAATAAGAGAAAAAATCTGAATATATAAATAAATATATATATAAAATATGATTAGGGTTTTAGGATTAGGGGTTTAGATGTTTATAGGTTTTTAAGTATTTAGGTTTTAGTATTTTAGATTTAAGTCTAAGTCTTTTTTATTAGGGTTTTAGGGTTTTAATACCTACATAACATATATACAAAAACACACATATGATGGGGGAAGTATCTGAACCCCTAAGCAACGATGAAGCGCGAATGACCTCCACAGGTATCCTTCTTTGACCTCTGCACACCAAAAGTGCTCTTACTCAGAGCTTATGCAGAGAACTCCAGTGAGCTTTTGTAGACGTGTAGTAGACACCAAGAGATTTCCAACAAAACAAATTTTACTTCAAATGGATGCTTACACAAAGAGAAACAATGTCTACAACATGAGCTAGTTGAATGCTCACAACTGCTATTCGAGCAGAGACTTCACTTCACTCCAGTAAGCTTTTCTCAGAGATTATACAGAGAATGAATCTCAAACTTGGGCCAACTTTAGCGCACTCTAATAGCTACCCAATGACACCAAAATCATAGCAAATGGATATATAGAGAAGGAGAACCAGCCCTTACAACAGAGAGCAAAATATTTCCAACAGAGCCTCGACACAGAGAGAGATATCAATCACACAACTTCACTAAAATGAATGTTGCTCCCAGATTACTCAGAGAATGCTCCACAGAATTTGTGAGCATAAGATAGACTCTAATAGCTATCCAATGAGACAAGAATTACATCAAATGGATACAATATGAGGGAGAACCAATGCTAGCAACTCAGGGGTAGAGAGTTGCAACACTGCCTGCGCACACACATAGATATGCCTACTAAAAGAAAACAAACAAGAAATCAAGGGGCTAGCTTAAGCAAGGAGCTTGCTTATCACAACTCCAACACTTAGTGCTCACTTTACATGAGCTAAAACTCCAAGAAGATGGTGCAAAAGAAGTCGGGATACATGCTCCTTTTATAGTGAGAAGTGTGCCCCTAAAATCTAGGAAGTACCTTTCCAAATCAGCCTCCTAACTTGGAGGAATTAGTTGAGATGACTTGGGGAGTGGTTGAGTGACTTTTCTTGATGGAATCTCGTGGCTTTTGGCTTCCTTTGATTGCTCCACATGTCCATAAAAGATTCCCCACGAATTTGTAGCTTGAAGCTTGACTTTTAACACTCCCCCTCAAGCTTCAATTCTTCGTCCTCATCCAAGCTCCTTCATGTTGATGCATTGCTTGAATTTTGAAATCTTCATTCCATGCAAAGCCTTTGTAAACATGTCGGCAACTTGGTCCTTGGTACCAATATGATGTACTGAAACTTCCTTCGATATCACTTTTTCCCTTATGAAGTGATAGTGCACTTCAATATGCTTGGTTCTAGCATGATAGATAGGATTCAATGCTAGATGAATGCTACTCATATTGTCACAAAAAATTGGATATGTGTCAACCTGCAAATTAAGCTCCATAAATAACTTCTTAATCCACATTAGCTCACATGTGACTTGAGCCAAAGCTCTATACTCAGCGTCGGTGGAAGACAATGCCACCATGGGTTGCTTCTTTGAAATCCATGAGATGATCTTGCTACCTAGCATGACTAGGTAACCACTTGTACTTCTTCTATCCTCCTTGGAACCGGCCCAATCCGCATTAGAATAAGCTTTGACCTGCATATCATCATCAAATGAATAGAACAATCCTTCATTTATAGTGGCCTTGAGATATCGTAACATTCTTCTTGTAGCTTGCAAGTGTGTAGTCCTTGGACTATGCATAAATTGTGATAACACTCCAACTCCATATGCTATGTCAGGCCTAGTTATTGTGGCATAATTGAAAGAGCCTACAATAGAGCGATAAAAGTTACATCCTCTAATGGCTCTCCATCAATGGAGCTTAGCTTTACATTAACTTCCATGGGATTTGAAATAGGCTTGCAATGTAGCATCCCAAACCTCTCAAGTAGGTCTAGAATATACTTCCTTTGTATGAGCATAATACCTTCTTCTTTGTATACAACTTCAATGCCAAGAAAATACCTAAGATCTCCAAGATCAGATATCCTAATCTCCTTTCCAAGCTTTGCCTTGATCTCCTCAATGCCCTTTGTATCATTACCTGTAATGATAAGATCATCTACATACACACACATGTAGACTACAAGTTCTCCTCTTTGTTTGATGAAGAGAGATGGATCCGCCTTGCATTGATTGTAACCACATTTGATCAAATAGTCCACCAATCTTTGGTTCCAAGCCCTTGGAGCTTGCTTTAGGCCATAAAGTGCCTTCTTCAACCTACAAACATGATGTGGAAACTCTTTATGAACAAAACCTAGTGGTTGCTCCATGTATACCTCTTCTTCCAAGTCTCCATTGAGAAAGGAATTCTTGATATCCAATTGGAAAAGCTTCCATCCTTTGCTAGCAGCCTTGCAATGAGTGTCCTAATGGTGCTCATCTTTGCCACGGGGCTGAATGTCTCTTCAAAGTCCACTCCATAGGTTTGTGCAAAACCCTTGGCCACCAATCTTGCTTTGAACCTAGAAATAGATCCATCTGAATTCCTCTTTACTTTATACAACCACTTATTACCTATTACCTTCATGTTCTCCTTCTTGGGCACTAGAGTCCATGTTTGATTTTCCTCAAGTGCGTCGATCTCTTCTTGCATTGCCTCTTTCCATTCGGTGTACCTGCTTGCATCTTCATAGCAATCAGGCTCATGATCTTCTACTACTTTGTTCATATATGCATAATGTGTTGCCATGTATGAATCATAAGTAAACCTTTGAGTTGGATACTTAACTCTAGAAGACTTCCTTTCTTCACCTTTTGGAGGAATAAACCTCCTTTGCCTTGGGAACTTGATCTCTTTCTTTGACGTGGCTTCTTTCTCCATCATGTGTCCTTCATCATCTTCAACTTCATTACCTTCTTCATCCAACTCCACCAATGTTGCTTTGCCTTTGTTGATTGACTGTGCTTCATAGCTTGATGAAGATCTCCCCCTCCATGGTGAGTTCATGCTTGAACTATCTTCATTGATGGAACACCTTGGGCCGCTTAGCTCTAGGTTGATTTGTTCTTCATCATGTCCATGCTTTTCTTCTTCATAGTCCTGCATACAATCATACTTCTTATACCAAGGGAGTAGCTCATCAAATGCTACATCCCTTGATATCCTCAAGTCCTTTGTGTTTGGGTTGAAGCACCTGTAACCTTTATGATCATTTGAATATCCTAGAAACACACACTTTTCTGCCTTTGGATGTAGCTTGTGCCTCAATTCACTTGGCACATGTACATAACAAGTACATCCAAATATCTTCAAGTGGGAAAGATCAGGTTTCTTACCATAATAGGCTTGATATGGTGTCAAGTCATGGATCCCTGAGGTAGGAGCCCTATTCATAAGATACACGGCGGTATTTGCTGCATCACTCCAAAACATGTTAGGTACATTCATCTCATTAAGCATTGCTCTAGCGATATCGGCAATGTATCTATTCTTTCTCTCTGCTACTCCATTTTGTTGGGGTGTGTACGTGCATGTTACTTGCCTCTTGATGCCTTGATCCATTAAAAAATCAGAAAACTCATTGGAGAAATATTCTCCCCCTCCATCAGACCTTAGCTTCTTGATATATGTACCTGTTTCCTTTTCTACCATTGCCTTGAATGCTTTGAAACATGTAAACACATCTGATTTGTTTTTGATGAAATAAACCCAAACCATCCTTGTGCAATCATCTATAAAAGTGACAAAGTACTTGTTACCTCCAATGGATTGCTCTTTGGTTGGCCCCCACACATCTGTATGTATCAACTCCAATGGATGTTGGCATATGTAGCCACTCTTCTTAAATGGAAGTCTCGCTTGCTTCCCTAGTTGACAAGATTCACATAAATGCTTCATACCTTGTCCTTGGAAGTTGGGAAGACCTTCAACCAGCCTCTTGAATTGCATTTCCTTCATTCTTTGTATGTTGATGTGACCTATCCTCTTGTGCCACAAGTCCAACTCCAAAATCCTCTTGTTTCCATATGTGAAGTAGACATGTTGAGTGGAATGAGAATTTACCTCCAAAGTGAAGAGTCTCCCTTGCTTCTTTCCTCTTGCTATGACCTTGTAACCTTGCTTAGGGTTCTCCACAAAGCATCCACCTTTGTTGAACCTTACTTGATAGCCTCTTTCAACCATTTGCCCAACGGACACCAAGTTCTTTGTGATGGTAGGTACATGCAAGACATCCTTGAGACATCTTCCTTCCTCCTTGTCATCCAAAGCTACATCTCCAACATGGGAGATCTCATGGGCTGTATCATCACCTGTTTCTACATGTCCTTTACCTTTGGGAACACGTAGATTAGTAAACCAAGAAGAATTGCAACTCATATGGTTGCTACATCCACTATCAATATACCAAGTGTTATCTACTTTGCTTGAATTCCCATTCATGTGCATCATCAAGAGATTGTCATTTTCGAAACTTGTAGAAGCATAATTACCTTGGCCTTTGTATGAAGAACCTTGATTATAGCTCCTTAAGTTTCCTCCTTGGTAGCAATCTCTAGCATAGTGGCCAAACTTGCCACATATGTAACATCCTTCGCCATCTTGATTCCTGTTTTGTTGATGTCGTCCTCCTCTTCCTCTTGTTCTTCCTCTCCCTCTTTGTGATGAGGTGCCTTGGTCATTTCCTTGATTGCTTGAGTGGCCTTGCCTTCCTCCAAACCTTCCTTTGCCCCTTCCTTGTCCTCGTCTTCCTTTGCCCCTTTGATTACTTGCATAGAAAACTTGTGCATCCTTGCTTTTAGTTGAACTTCCACCTATGTTCATTTCTTCGGTGACCATGAGAGCAACCAATTGCTCAAAATCGGGAAGATTATCCCTTACATATACTGAAGTGGTAAAGGGTTTCCACTTCTCATCATCTTTCAAACCATTGAGAGTATAAGCCACAAGATCGTCATCGTCTACGTGGCTTCCAATGGATCCCAATGCATCTGATAACTCCTTGACCTTAAGTATGTAGTCATTTATGCTACTCCCTGAGCTCTTCCTAAGGTTGTTGAGCTCATTCTTGAGTTGGATCTTCCTTGCTTTGGTGCTTGTTTAATAAAGCCTTTCAAGTGTCTCCCATACCTTCATGCTTGAATCCAAGTCTTGGATATGGCCGATCATGCTATTGCTAATGTGTTGGGAAAGGATAAAGATAACCCTCTTGTCTCTTTCATTCCATTCCCTAAAGGAACTTCTCTGGTCATTGGTTGGATTCTCATCCAACTTAGGTCTTGGTTCACTTCCACTAATCAACCCCCAAAGGCCCTTGCCCATAAGATAGTTGGAGACCCTAAATCTCCATGGTTGATAGTTCCCTTTGTCTAGCTTTTCAATTTGAGTGTTGAAGTCTCCCATATCTAGTCTTTGATACTTGACCTAGCCCTTGGCTAATGCTCCAATGTGTGTAAAATGAAAATGAGGCTCTGAGGTTACCTCAATCCAAAGCTTTCCTTAGATGGACACCTTGTGCTCTTGAAACTTTGAGTAGAATAGCTTCCCATTGATGTGAGCTACCTCCAAGAAGCTTTTGTTGATGCAAATCTTCAACCACCAACTCCAAGAGGTCTTCGTGCTTGTATGTGATGCCTCCAAGATGCCCAAATGCTCTGATACCACTGATGGGGGAAGTATCTCAACCCCTAAGCAACGACGAAGCGCGAATGACCTCCACAGGTATCCTTCTTTGACCTCTGCACACCAAAAGTGCTCTTACTCAGAGCTTATGCAGAGAACTCTAGTGAGCTTTTGTAGACCTGTAGTAGACACCAAGAGCTTTCCAACAAAACAAATTTTACTTCAAATGGATGCTTACAAAAAGAGAAACAATGTCTACAACATGAGCTAGTTGAATGCTCACAACTGCTAGTCAAGCAGAGACCTCACTTCACTCCAGCAAACTTTTCTCAGAGATTATATAGAGAATGAATCTCAAACTTGGGTCAACCTTAGAGAACTCTCATAGCTACCCAATGACACCCAAATCATAGCAAATGGATGCATAGAGAAGGAGAACCAGCCCTTACAATAGAGAGCAAAATATTTCCAATAGAGCCTAGACACAGAGAGAAATATCAATCACACAACTTCACTAAAATGAATGTTGCTCCCAGATTACTCAGAGAATGCTCCAGAGAATTTGTGAGCATAAAATAGACTCTAATACCTATCCAATGAGATAAGAATTACATCAAATGGATACAATATGAGGGAGAACCAATGCTAGCAACGCAGGGGTAGAGAGTTGCAACACTGCCTGCGCACACACATAGATATGCCTACTAAAAGAAAACAAACAAGCAAGCAAGGGGCTAGCTTAAGCAAGGGGATTGCTTATCACAACTCCAACACTTAGTGCTCACTTTACATGAGCTAAAACTCCAAGACGATGGCCCAAAAGAAGTCGGGATACATGCTCCTTTTATAGTGAGAAGTGTGCTCCTAAAATCTAGGAACTACCTTTCCAAATCAGCCTCCTAACTTGGAGGAATTAGTTAAGATGACTTGGAGAGTGATTGAGTGACTTTTCTTGATGGAATCTCGTGGCTTTTGGCTTCCTTTGATTGCTCCACATGTCCATAAAAGATTCCCCACGAATTTGTAGCTTGAAGCTTGACTGTTAACAACATATATATATAATACATTAATATATGTAGATACACATGCATACAAAAATATACATATTTTAGGTCTAAATCTTTAAGATTAAGGTTTTAGGGTTTTAACACCTACACAACATATATACACACATACACATACACATATAATACATATATACATGTAGATACACATGCATACAAAAATATACATATTTTAGGTTTAGATTTTTTAGATTAGGGTTTTAATTAATTATATATAATTAAATATATAAAAGTAGGATTACATAAGAAAAAAATCTGAATATAAAAATAAATAAATATATAAAATAAGATAATTATATACATAAATAAATATAAAAAGAACTAGTGTTTTAAATAATTTAATTAAAAATATATAATTAAATATATAAAATTAAATATATAAAATTAAATATATAAAAATAGGATTAAGGAAGGAAAAAATTGAATATATAAATAAATATATATATAATACAAAATAATTATATACATAAATAAATATAAAAAGAACTAGTGTTTTAAATAATTTAATTATATATATATAATAAAATATATAAAAATAGGATTAATTAAGAAAAAAATTTGAATATATAAATAATATATATATATATATATAAAGTAGGATAAATATGTAGATAAAAAAATATGATAAAAACTAGTGTTTTAAATAAATAAATGAAATATATATGATTAAATATATAAAAATAGGTTTAATTTTAATCATTTTAAATAGAGTGAATATATATACACATACACATACACACATACTTATACACCTATCTATATTCACATATATATACATATACATATATATATACATATACACATATATATATACACATGCATACATATATATACATGTTTTAGGTCTAGGTCATTTTGATTAGGGTTTTAGGGTTTTAACACCTACATAACATATATACACACATACACATACATATATAATACATATATACATGTATATACACATGTGTATAGATATATACATAATTTAGGTCTAAATCTTTAAAATTAGGGTTTTAGGATTTAGGCATACATATAACTCAATTAAGAGGAAAAAAATCTAAATAAATAAATAAATATATATATATATATATATATATATATATATATATATATATATATATATATATATATATATATATATATATATATATATATATATATATATATATATATATATATATATATATATATATATATATATATATATATATATATATAATAGGTCTACAGATAATGTAATGCGAGTGCCTGCTGACTCTGATGCTTGGAAGCACATAGATAGTAAGTGGCCAGAGTTTGCTAGTGAGCCTCGGTCCATACGTCTAGGCCTAGCTATGGATGGAGTGAATCCATTTGGATTACGCAGCTCTTCATGGAGCACATGGCCTGTATGTTTGGTCAATTATAATATCCCACCATGGTTGGCCACAAAGAAAGGTCATTTATAATTAGCTCTTATTGTACCACGTAAGTATAAGGTAAAAAACATGGATGTATACCTTGCACCACTTGTGGAAGAACTGCGTATTTTATGGGATGGGATTATTGTGCGTGACATGTCTCAACCTATAAGAAGACGAGACATGCGAGTGCAAGGCATACTTATGTGGATAATGGATGACTGGTCTGGTTATGGTGAATGTTCAGGTTTATCAATTTCGGGTTACCATGCTCGTCCTTTATGCGGACCATGACTCGAAGCACGCTATTCCAAAGCACTACGTAAAACTGTCTATGAAGGACATCATAGATATTTGCCTGATGGACATGTTTTACGTGAAGGACAAATTGGTCGACAAGTGTAACACCAAATAAAAGCTAGCGATTGGAAACAACTGTGGGATTCAGAAAATTCAGTTACTGGCATGAAACAGTTGTCCATTTTTCATGAACTCCCTTATTGGAGTGAATTGTTGATCAATCATTTGGTGGACCTTATGCACATTTTTAAGAATGTGGGAGAGATTCTTTGGAAAACTTTGATCGGAAAGAAAGAAAGCAAAGCACAAAGGGAGGACTTAGAAGAGCGAGATCGTATGCAGGAGTTGTGGGCAATTACTAAGCCCAACGGAACAATTTCGTTACCAAGAGCTCCTTGGATGCTTCGCAGGATGGAAGAGCAACAAGTGAAGAAAACAATTTCAGAGTTTCGAACACCTACTAGATGCATGAGGTGTCTAAAGACTGCTTTCACACGAAACGACGATCTTGCAGGACTCAAGTTTCATGATTGGCACAAGTTTTTACAGTTTGTGCTCCCTGTAACCCTAAAAGATTGTCTTTCAGAGGATGTACAAAGAACCATTTATAAAATTAGTTCTTTAGTACGATGGATATCTTCTAAAGAGATAAATAGAGATAGCATAGAGAGTGCGAAACTCAATACTATCGAGGCTATTTGTATGGTAGAGAAATACTTTCCCATAAGTATTCTCACTATTCAACTTTATTTACTAGTTCATGTGATAGATGAAGTTGCAATAGCAGGAACTGTCCATAGTCGATGGATGTTCTTCTTAGAGCGCTTTATGAAGATATTAAAAGGGTTTGTTCGATAGAGAGCACGTCTAGAGGGTAGCATGGCAGAGGGATGGCTTGTACAAGAATCTCTTGTATTCATAACTGAGTTTCTACGTATGTCGGATCCCGAAATGCCTCGCTTATGGAGCGATGATGAAGATGTTCATCTCGTAGGCAATGAACCACAAGATAAAGGATAGCAGAGAAAAATGGATGCAGCTTTCAGAGAGAAGGCAATGAAGTTTTGCATAGTTAACTCTGAGCCTATGCAAAAGTGGTTAGAAAGATATGAGCTTGCCAAGGAAACTAACGCAAAGGAAAGAGCTCAGTTTCAAAGAAATCGTTCCACTCCATTTTCGCGTCTTCTAGAAAGTCTTCGATCTCCTGTCAGCCTCACTCCCACTGGCCTCACTCTTGTCGGTGTCACTCCCGCTGGTGTCACTCCTGTCGGTGTCACTCCTATGGGTGGTGCTACTCTTGTAGGAGGTATGTCTCCTAGCTTTGTGACTCCACCACGACCATCTTTTCAGTCATCTCCTACTGGGTCTACTAGTAGACATGTGCATTCGACACCTCACTGCGATACAAGTTCTGGCCCGTCTCGTAGATCGAGGTCACACTTTGGAGTAGGAGGTTCTAGGAGTGGATCTACAGGTAGGTCTAGAGGCGGAGGAGGTGGCTGTTATGGAGGCAGTGTGACGGACGTTGTGTCACCCGCTTCTACTCCTAGGACGAGTACCTCTGATGTAGGTACGTCACGTAGTACACCACGTGGAACACCACGTACACCTTAGGGTGCTGATGACCATGATGACTCCAAGGTGTATAGTATGCGAGATGGAGCTCCGATGATGGATGCGGCTGGCAAAGCAATGCGTGCATGCATACGACAGCTTTGCTCCATCCAGTTTGGACACTCTATAATGCTGAAATAGAGTGAACAAAATAAAGATCAGAAGAATTATATTACACAGACGATTTATCAAGAGTTCCGACCAGTCGATGGACAGTCTCTTGTCAGTTGAGAGTGGATTCTGCACACCACACGTGAGGTTATGTCCCATCGATGATTCAAGGCTCGTGATGCTTTCAGAGTAGGCTTACCAAAGCCTGTATGGTTAGATGCTGAGGAGTGGAACGTGATTCGTGACGAGCAGCAGCAGACTCCTAACCGATATCGCCAACAGCGAGATGCCGCAGCCACACGTTTGGATATGGTTGGACCATCAAATTTAGGCAGCGACGGATATGACATGATGCATCACGAGTTTGTAAGTACCATTTCATTTATTGAATTTATTTGTGTTAAATTTCTCATGTATGTTCCTCTAATCTTTTGTATATTTGTTTTAGGAGCTAGCAATGGGTTGTCCTCCAACACGAACGGAGGAGTCTTACGGATATCGTCATGGGTTGATTGCACTATTGGAGGACTTGGGGACGCAGTGCGATCGTTTCATGGGAGCATTTGCGATGAGGTAATTAACTTATAAACTTGGTTTTTACTTGTTGTTTGTAATTTTCATGTGAATTTATCTCATTCCATTAATGTTCTTTGTTGCAGGACTGTTGATATGGAACGTTCTTTGCATGTGTATGACAGTGTAACACCAAAATTTTATATTTGATTTTTATATGGCAATGCATTGCTTTGCCACATTTTGTAAAAGTGTCATATATGACAGTGGTTTGCCACACTCTTGTACATGCTTCATTATTGAAATATATAACTTATTTTATACATGATTCATGGTTCATTCTGATTATCTCTTTTGTGTCCAATAATACTCTGTTTTATGAAATCATATTTCGGTTGACATTAGAGTACACATCACATGTACTCGGTTTTTTTTGGGCAGAGTGTATTGTCTTTTGTTAAGCAACATCATGGTAATGTTGCTGTAGCAAAAGACAACACACTCTGCCCAGAAAAAAATTTGCAGGTATGGTCGTTGGTATACGCGACGGTACTCCTAGTAATGTCATCGGAATAAGCATCGGTACACCCAGTAGGCGACGATATATGTGACGGTACGCCCAGCAGAGGCTTCGGTATGGGCGCCGATATTACCGATGCTTATACTGATGCATATACTGACGCATATATCGACACTTATACCAACGCTTATACTGACACTTTGGTATCGACGTGTATACCGATCTTTACACCGGCGTCGCGGCAAATAAATCCACGTTCATTTCCCTCCGTAAAAACCTCGGTATACCATCGATCTGTAGAAACTTGATGTATTACATCCATAGGATTTTGTGTTTATGAAGAGGTAGAAACTTGTTGCGCCATGAAGATCCTTTCATTTTCCTCTTACCAACTACATTGGATCGTGTAAAAGGCACATGGTATTCATAGTATGATTGATGTGTTTTTCATTGATGGGAGGACTTCTGACCAGAATTAATGGAGGCTTTTTGCCAGTAATTCACTAAAGAGGGACCTAGATCAATTGGAATGTCCAACCCTTGGAAAGGGTGAATCTTTCTCCAAATTAATGATGAGAGCCAAGACTGCTATTGTAAAATCACCTAAAGCTCCTAGGGATTTGGTGACAAAGAAGTAGGCAGAGAAGGCCGTGCCTATCTCTTCTCAATACAAACTAATAGAAACACTCCAATTGGATGCAGACTTGAAAAAGGTTTGCAATAGTAGCACCATAAATTGAGGAGGCAAGAGCATTACTTGGTTGGGGAGAGAGTCATCTAGACCCTCTCATACAATTAAGGCAAGAGATGGAAGCATTCTAATTAAAAACGTTAATGCATGAAGAAAAGGCAACCACTAAAGACGTGTTGATGTAGCTACGGAAGAAGATAGAACATCTCTACTCCCAAAAGGTAAGAAAACAACTATGGTGTTATCTATGCAACAATAGGGGGCTTCTACCTCAAGATTTTCCACATACACCTATTTGACAACTTTGGCGAACATTAGGAGATGAGGCCACGGAGTGCAAATGCCTTCAAGTTCTCATCATTCTGGCATAGGAAGCAATTGGGTCAATGTTTATAGTCCATGGTGAGTTCAACCACCTATGGTGAGTGCACCTAGAACTTATATGCATACATTTTTTGTAGAATAGATAGGAGGAAATCATGTAAGCCGTTCTTAAAGAAATAATCACCTTCTGGTACGCTATCGATGTGATGAAGATGGAAACATGCAAAAAAGTGCCTCCAAAAACCTCCACCATAATGCTATTTGTGGACTAGTTTCAAAAGAAGACATTGAGTAGCATGCTAATATGATTCACAATAAGAATGCTTTAACAATACAAAAATTATAACCAAAATTATGTTAGATTAGAAAGATACTGAGTGAGCCAACGAGCTACTAGTATTCATGAATAATATAAAAAAGAGGTGATGTTTCCTCAACTGCATGTTTTATGCTCAAATCTAGGGAGATAGGAAGTGTGCAATAGTGATCCATGTTCTATTATGACAATATATCGTTGCAGAACTTCACATGTGCAAGGAAGATGCCTTGATTTACCTTGTTTGAAGCAAAGCAATGGAGCTCCTATGGAAATGAATTTCTTTTTGGGCATTGTGATCTTCTTTCACCTGCATCAAAGAGGAAAAAAAGAGTTCAATAAGCGATAGAAAATACAACACTTGTCGCCTCTTTCCTCAGAGTATGTTTGCTTTGAAGCAAAATCTAGATTAGCGCAACATGCTTTTCACGTTTTCTGTGACTTGAGAGCCTACGTCTGCGTTTCCTGTGTCATCGTTGTATTAAATTTTCCAGATGCTCAAACTGTATATTGGTGCGGATCACATGTTATTTTCTAATGCATTTCTTCACAGAAATCATAGGTATGCTGGAATTTTGATATCTGTACTCACAGTGACAAGGCATGGAGAAGAAGATGGTCTCCAAAGAGAATTGGGATGCAGCTTTTCTCCTATTGCACAGTAGAACTATTCTGATATATTTTTTTCCATATGACTTCTATGATTGCTGATCTACAACATGAGGGTGGCTGAGTTGCAGCCGAATACATTTAATTAATGTTCGGTCTGCGTTTGAGGAAAAGAAAATGCACGTTCTAAAGGAATCTGGACCAATGCAAGGGCTAACAAAATCTGTGGTGTGCCGCCATGGTGCAAGCGTTGTCATCGGTGCATCGAAGATTTAGCCCACCTGTTCTTTGACTGCCCCAAGTCCCGTGTTGTCTGGCATCACGTGTCCCGAGTTTTGAGAATTACGAGTCAAATCAACTGGCAACAAGTGATGTTGGGTGAGGCGATTGGATGCTCTTCGAGGCTATGGAATGCCATCAGAGGCGAGGCTCTCTGGAAGATTTGGAGAGAGCGCTGTGCCGTCAATTTCGACCAAACTCCTAAGGAATGGTCGATCGAGAAATCCTTGTTTCTCCTTGGTAAAAGAATCTCCCGAGTCAAGAGTTCACCACCGTTTAGACATCACTGTATTTATCTCCTGGAAAACAACAAGTTGAAACCCAAATGGGTCCCACATGAGGGTGATGGTAATGTTATCCACCTCATTTGTAATGCCTTGTAGCTTGCTAGACTCCTCCCCTGCGTTGTGGGATTCGGGGGATCCCATGGGCACTAGTCCCGTTCACTTGTAACTTTTTCTCTTTAATATAATTAAAGTCCGGGAGATTAGGCTAAGGCCGAACTTTCTTTATAAAAAAAAAAAAAAAAAATGCACGTTCTTAATCTCTGCAATTTGTGCGGTTTTGAGTTGCTCACGTTTCAGCACAAGTTTCATACCAGTTTCATGCTCCGTTTCCTGTTGAATCTGATGTGAAGTTTACCTGTTTATGAATCCGAGGCACCTCTTCGATCTGACTACCTTCACAAAAATCTATGGCTCAGAAACACACCAAGTTTGTACGAGTTGCTGCTGATCGAATCATGGCGTCTTCATCGGGTACTGTTTACTGTAATTTATGTTTTCCGCAAGCCAACTGTAGATGGATTAGGCAAGTTCTGTATAATTATAATTAAAGTCCGGGAGATTAGGCTAAGGCCGAACTTCCTTTATTTTAAAAAAAAAAAATGGATTAGACAAGTTCTGTTTGTCCTTTACGTCCATAAAGGCATTGGAAGAAAGGTCGCATCATGCATGATACAGAGATCGGTTCACGCACAACGGCAGCACGGCCCGTGAAGCTGTCGAGAGAGCGTTTAATGTCTGAAAGCGGCAGCGACATGCATTCTTTAAAGGAATTGCGACGAGCTGGCTCTTCCGCAACACGATGTCGGCGACATCCAAACAAAGACGCGGCCGTATGACATTTGCCTCTGTTGGAATAACACAGAGTGAAGAGGAACGGCATAAGGCAGCTCATAAAGATCAACAATGGCTGTGGGATCGTCTCCTGGGGATCCGTATCCCAAAGGGGATCGCCATCTCCCAATATCAACAGTGGCTGCTGGCATCGTCAGCTACGGATAGACACCTTAAGGAAGATCGCCAATCGAACTCAAGGGCGGTCTCGAACATGATCAGTCGCAGATCTTTCGATTATCACCACATGGATTGGCAAGCGCCCTTCCATCGAGAGCATCAGTTGCCGCTAAACTTTTCGGTATGTGAGGAATTTTTACAGGCGATCCATCATCGAGGTAGATGAGGCTTTGTTAATTATAAATCTATTGAGGATGCGTGTAGTGATTAACACCATGTAGGCTGAAGACCTACAAACAGCTTTATGTCAACCTTTGAAAAGTGGGAGATAGACGAGTACGTCCACGACTCAATTTCCAAAGAAAAGGACCTCATTATGAGCCATTCTTAAGTGATCTTACATACCTCCTCCCTAGTGATTGAGCCAGGTTGCATTATTCTTTATTCGATAATTCGATTATTCACAAATAACTACTTCGAGATTCATATCAAAGTTTTGCTTCTACTCTTCGATTGATGATCAAAAGAAGTCCAAATGCCTTAATATTTGAGGAGTTAGTGTGTGTTTTGTTGCAGGAAGACTAGTCTAGGCGGAATAGGTCTGTTATGCATGTTGCAAATGAAGCTTTCTTAGCTAATTAGAAGATAAATGGACAAAGATAAATGGAGCTCATCAATTAGTAACCAGAAATATATTAATGCTATACAGGTGAAGAAGGAAGACATATATGAGAAGAAGCAAAAAAGCATAAATTATTTTACAAATAGTGTAAAGGAAATGATCAATATCATAAAGAGTTATACAAAACTAGCTACAAACAAGGAAAAGAAAAAAGAGGCTAGAATGGTTGTTGCAGAGATTTCTACACCTAAGTTAGAGTATGCTAATCTTCTATACAACGAAGAATGGGTATTTACTAATATTTGTAGTTATGATGCATCTTCCCATGAACACTGTATGTCTGTAGTAGACTCAGATGTTTGGTTATACTTTGATAGTGGGGGGAACCAAACATACTATCTGATAGCATAGTTTCTTCAGTTTAGTTGAGGTTTCCCATACTGAAAATACTTTTAGATATGCTAATAACTTCTATTATCATGTAATGGGAGTTGATAAGATCATTCTGACTATTGCTGATGGTAGTTCTTTCATATTATCAAATGCTTTGTTTGATCCAAGGATCAAGAAAAAACTTTTATCACTTTTAGCATTAGCCAAGATAGGCTTGGTAAATAGTCAAATTTTTTGATGACAGGTGTAGAGTTCATGATCTACAAATGAAAATGTCATTATTAGTTTTGGTATTTTATGTTGTAGGTTGTATAAGATCATAGAATATGCAAAATCTATGAATGGTTCAGCATGTGTAGTTCAAGATTCTCAGCCATCTCAAATGCTAAGCTTTGGCATGCACCCCTTGGTCATCTAGATTTTTCCAAGTTACTACACGTGTGAAAATATGATATGGTGTCCTCTTTGCCCAAACTTGAGAAACCTTGAAAACATGTTTATAAAGGTTGTATTTTGGGCAAAATGCAACATTCCTCCTTCCTAAAAGGTGGTTCAATTCGAGCTATGCAAAAATTGTAGCTTGTTCATAGTGATGACTATGGTCCTATGTAGACATATTCTTTTGGAAACTACCTTTACTTCGTGATTTTTATTGATGATTTTTCTAGGCATGCATCAATATATCCATTGAAAGCAAAGTCCAAAGTGTTTATGTGCTTCAAGCAGTTTATATTTTTGACTAAAAAACTATCACCATGTAAGATGGGCATCATTTGTTCTAATTGAGGGGGAAGGAAATACATGTCTTTTAATTTTAATGCATTTCTAGTTGAACGTAGAATAAAATGTCAGTGTACAGTGTTGTATATACCTCAATGGAATGGAGTTCCTAAAAGGAAGAACACATCACTCATGGAGATGGTGAGGTGTATGGTCAAAAGTTAGGCTTTACCACATAGCTTCTGGTTTAAGATTGTTATGTGTATAACATATATACTTAACAGGTATCCCACCAAAGCTTGCAGTCTATCACTCTATATGAAGCTTGGCATGATCACAAGCCATCTCTTACTCATGTGAGTGTTTTTGGTTCTTTAGCATAGACATAAGTGTCTGAATACTAACATAAGAAATTGGATGATAAAGCAATGAAATGTATTTTTTTTAGTACATTTCTAAAAGCAAAGGCTACCATGTGTATCATCCACAAACTAAACGCATTTTGGTTAGTCGTAATGTCATTTTTAATAAGATGCAATTTAGCCATTACTTTCATGTACCAAGGAGACTTCTATTAGCTCTCGAGATGTATATGACACTTTGGTGCCTCTTTTTACAGATAGACAATCAAGTATTGATCTAGATATTTCATATAATGATGCATATAATTCCATTTTTGATGCAGATTTACATGATGCACTTGTTCATGGGAGTGTTGATATAGAGGAGGCAAAAAATATGCAAAAATGGCTAGTGTATACTTTACAAGATAGCAAATTCGATGCGCCTTTATCATATCATACTCGTTTAGGATATCATACTACTTTTTTTGAACTAGATTTCTATGCTATGGCTGTCTCTAGTGTTTGTGATGCAAATGAGCCTATTTTGATTAATAAAGCACAAAATTCAAAAAATTAGATGACTCCTATGTAATCAGAATATGATGCTATTATGAAGAATGGTACATGGTCTTTATGTGATTTGCCTTCTCGTAAGAACGTCATTAGTACTATGTGGGTATATAAGCTGAAGTGTAAGCCTGATGGAACAATTGACAGGTATAAGGCTAGGCTTGTTGCAAAAAATTATGATCAAGAAAGGGACATTGATTTTGATGAGACCTTTGCTCCCACATGCCTAATGACTACTGTTCGTAGAATCTGTGCACATGTAGCTCATCATGGTTGGAATATATATTAGTTGGTGCATTTTTGAATGGTGACTTATATGAAGAAGTATATGTTTTTTAGCCCCATTGTTTTATTTAGAAAGGGCATGAAAACAAAGTGTGTAGGTTGAAAAAGGCATAATTATATGGTTTGAAGTAAGCACCATGTGCTTGGTATGAAAAGATACATTCCTACTTGATTGCACATGGTTTTGAGAACATTCTAAATAAGAGCATCTTATATGTTAAGCATGCAAATGATGTGCTTCTGATCATTGTTACCTATGTTGATGACGTCTGCTTACTAGTCCTAATGAGAAGCATATAGCTAATTTTAAGGTTGATTTGCATACCTCATCTGAGATGTCAAATTTGATGCATTAGTATCATTATTTGGGCATGCAGTTTTTGTAAGTTGATGGCGGAATAGCTCTGAGTCAAACAAAATATATTGACACATGTTTATAGCAGCTTGGTCTTAAAGACTAGAAACCTAAAACCACTCCTATGGAAACAGGTTTATGGTTAGTCTTCATGATGATAGAGATGCATTTGATGCCATTCTCTATCAGTAGGCTGTTGGATGCTTGATTAACTTATGCATAAGTGGCCTAATATTCAATTTGTTCTCTCACAAATGAGGAGGGTTATGTACTACCTAAGTATTAACCATTAGCAGGTGGTTAAGCGCATCTTTTGCTACTTGAATGGTTTCCAACTACTTGGATTGTTTTATCCCAAGGGAGGATCACTAACACTAGATTTACATGCTTTTTCTCTCTTTTTGGGCTACTTTCTATAACACCCATGTGTTCATTAGTTATTTTTATGCTTAATGGATCATGCATATCTTGGTTCAACAAGAAGCACCCTACTCTCACCACGTCTAGTTGTGAGGCTGAGTATAGAGCAGCTTTCACAACAACTATTGAGTTTGTGTGGCTCAGATATCTTATGACTGATTTGGGGTTTGGTTATTCTTCTACCACTACCATCTTCACTAAAACTTAGAGCATGTTGTCTGTTGCAAGGGACCCTCTGTTCCATGCTTTCACTAAGCACATTGAGGTGCACTGTTATTAAGTCAGGAGGTTCTCTGCTAGAGAGATGAGTTTGGCATATGTGCCCACATAGGAGAACATTGAAGATCTTTTGACAAAGGCTCTGCCTAGGGAGAAGTTTGAAGCTTTGTGCAAAGTTTTAGGCTTACTTCCTTTTGTGGATTGATTTCACATAGCTTGGCACTTCATTATACATAAGTACTAGCTCCTTGTTCCACCCATCACTCCTAGGAGGGTTTGTAAATATATTTTGGTAGTGATGTGTATGAACACACTAGGACCACCAGGGCACTTTCTTCCCTTTTTAGGATTTTTTTTCCCTAGGCTTGTATATATGACTATAACCGTAATGGGTCACTTATCTTTGTACATTCTTTTGGTAATAGATTTACTATTGTGTGTTGTGCTCCAAGCCTCGTCTTCTTTCTTGTGCTGTTCATGTGCTTCAACAGACCTCAAACTCCAATATAATTAAGTATTCACTGAACCATAAGTTGCAAAAGGATAATAAAAAGCTCCTTATATGCTTTGAAGTATGAAATTTCATGGATTATGCACGTAATGAAGTCAAATCTTGAAGCATGCCATGAAGTGTAAAGAAGGAGATAGATTTCATCTTCAAAATGAAATATTTTGAAGTACTTGTTGAAATTCTAGTCTACACTTCATACAAGGCTTAAGATTGGAGAATTAAAATATCTCCATTAGTGGTATCATAGATGAGTAAGATCATCAAGTCAACAGATTGAAGAAAATGTATCGAATAGTACATATTTTCAAATTGAAGCTAAAGGAAGCACGATAAGGATAATTTTCACCAAAGGAATTCAGAAGGACACAAAGGACATTCAAAAGGATGAGAAGGAATAAAGAATTGCATCAAAAGGTACATTTCATAACTTTAATATCATCATTTCTCAAAAGAGATAACAGAAGGATGGGTGATAGCATTCAAATAGAAAAGCTTGATAAAGAGAACTATCAATCATGGTCTATGAGGATGGAAGATCACCTAGTGGGCAATGATTTGATGGATTATACCATAGGAGATGAAGGGAAGTCAAAATTTAAAGATCCTAGTCTTCCAACAAGGAGAGAGCTTGCAGATTTGAAGCATTGGATGAAGAAGGATGCTCAAGAAAGGATCATTATCTATATGGCTATTAATTACTATCTCTTGCGACATATCAGAGGGTTAGAGAGTGCAAGTAATATATGTAAGTCTTTGGAAGAGCATTTTTAAAATACAACCAAGGCAAGGAAGTCATCACTATGGGAAAAATTTACAACCTTCAAGAAGAAATCTTCACAGTCAATTTCTAACTTTGTAACCAAGATAAGGATATTGCACATTGATAAATAAATTGAAGAGTACAAATTGTTAAGGAAAATCCTAATAGGTTTTAGAGGTGATAAAAAGTGGAAACCTTTCATATATTTAACTAAGTTAACCTTGGATCATTTCACTCCAAATCTAAATCAATTGCTAGAACACATGCTAACATTTGAACATGATCTTAAAAGTGAGAATGAGAAAGTTGTAGATCAAGTTCAAAGGACACGAAGAGAAATGCCAAAGGCAAAGAACAACCTAACGAAGATGAAAAGTACTTGGAATCAAGCTAACTTCTCTTAAATTAAAGAAAATAGCAGAGGTAAAGGAAGAGGTGGTAAAAGCAAAGACAATGCTAGAGCTTGTTGGAGTTGTGGCAAAACAAATCACTTAGCTAATGAGTATTGTCACAACACTCAAAACAATGACAATTATAGTCAAAACTTTATTAAAAGAGGAAGAGGAGGTAAAAGTCAAACAAGTAACTTCAGATGAAGATGTGTTAGGAATACACATGGTAGAGGAGGTGGAAGAAATCTCTAAAATCAATCCTACAACAACACCTAATACAATTTTGCATCATATCAAAATGAGGGCTCAACCTTCGTTAGAATGCTACACATGAAGTAGAAAATGAAGACCAAAGAATTTTCTATATTGATTTAGGGTGTAGCAATCACCTTAGTGGTAATATTTCTTGGATGAAAAACATGGAAGAAAAGGTACATGGACACAAAATTCAAATTGGAGATAACACCAAACAACAAAGTGGAGAGCATTGGATAAGTAAAAACAAATAATGGGAGTATACTCATAAGTAAGGTATGCTATGCCCCTACAATTCCAAAGAATTTAATCAATGTAGGACATATTGTTAAAACGGGATATGCGGTCATATTCACTATGATGGAGTTTACATGGAAGATCCGAATTGCAGGTATAAGAGTATTGTTATAGGTCAAAAGAAGGAAGCTTTTTTACTCTCAAGGTACAAGGTGATTTGGGAAATGCCTTCTTCACTTATAGAAATCAAATGAAGATTGAAGTGGACTTGTTGCACAAAAAGCTAGGTCACTTTAATGAAAGAAGTATAAAATACATGGCAAAGAATGGATCAATGTTAGGCTTAGCTAATATTCAAAGTGAACACATGACATACAAGTGTGAGGCTTTTCAATTAGGTAAAGCTTACAAGAAATCATATAAAAAGCAAGGATCCATGCATTCAAGCATGCTTGAATTGATACACACATATATGTGGGGTCCTTCAAAGGACTATAGAATAAATGGATCCATATATTTTGTTTTGTTTGTAGATGATGCAACAAGGTGGCTTGAAATTTATGTGATCAATGATAAATCTAAAGTGCTTATGAGATGGAGGGGGAGAGTATTTCTCCAAAAATTTTGATGATTATCTATGGAATGCACGCATAAAATGGTAGGTAACAAGCAACTACTATCAACAACAAAATGGAGTTGTAGAAAGGAGGAATAGAATGATTCTTGAGTTTGTAAGATCCATGATGAAAGAAAAGAATTGTCCTAATTACTTATGGACAAAAGCTATCAACACTGCAACCTATCTTCTGAATAGGATACCATGCAAAGTTTTGGGTGGTATGATCCCTTATGAAGCATGGTGGGTTAAGAGACCTACTC
This sequence comes from Ceratopteris richardii, assembly GCA_020310875.1. NCBI lineage: Eukaryota > Viridiplantae > Streptophyta > Polypodiopsida > Polypodiales > Pteridaceae > Ceratopteris > Ceratopteris richardii. Next base: position 51,369,353 of record CM035415.1, on the reverse strand, counting down.
AATCATTTCAAATTATTTGGATGTTTGGCATATGATTATGTTCCTACTCAATTTATACGTAAGCTAGAACCCAAGATAGAAAAGTATGTCTTCATAAGATATGATATGAAAAAAATGGCTATAGGTTATGGAGTTCATCCACAAAATGATTTGTTTCTAAAGATGTGACATTTGATGAACATAGTACATGGTATACAAATTTAAATAATAATCATTCAGATTTTGAAAAATTCATGAAGATAAGAAAGCAAAATCAAATATGCAAGTGTATGAAGATGAAAGTGGATGAAAGATATAGAAATGAAATTTATATTGGAGAAGGATATAGAACAAGATTTGATCCAGAACATAATGAAGCAGAGACTTCAAAAACTGAAAAGATAAGAAGGTCACAATCCATCAACATATGCAAAAGTTAAAGCTAAAGAGAATTTTGAAAAAGCAATGAAGGAAGATCACGGTGCTCTACTTGAAAATGCTACATGGGACTTGGTACCTAGGCCAACAAATCAAAAGGTACTTGGATGTATATGGGTGTATAAAACGAAACATTTGCAGATGGAAAGATGTATAGATATAAAGATAGACTAGAAGCCAAAGGATACGCTCAAACACAAGGTGTTGAACTTTTGACACTAGACTTAAAGTCTTTAATAATGCAGATTGGGTAGGTAGTAAAGATGATAGATGATCTACTCCTAAATACCTATGCTACATTAGAGACACGCTAGTATGATGGTGTTCAAAGAAGCAACACACAATCGCTTTATCACACACAAAATTTGAGTATAAAGGAATAGTAGAGGTAGCTAGCAAAAGAAGCCATATGGATGAAAACATTTATGAAGAGTCTTCAAATTGAGGAGCGAGTTCCAATCAAACATGTTGATAATATGAGTTCAGTTTATTTGGTAGCTAACCCTGTATTTCATGCTAAAAATAAACACATTCAGATTCAATATCACTTTCTAAGGGAAAAGGTAATCGATAAGGAGATTGCAGTGGTGTGAACTTCAACAAAAGAACAAGTACTAGATATGCTAAGCAAGATTCTAGATGGACCCAAGTTACAAGGTTAAAAGAGATGGCATGAATGAGGAAAAAGATCATAATCACAATTAGTCGCTGAGGGGGAGTAGTTGGTGTAGATCACAATTAGTGATTGAGGGGGAGTTGGTGCATATCAATCACAAATTGATGCTTATGAAAACCTAATAAAGTTAAGAAAGTGCATTGATAAAGTCAATGGAAAGATTTGTTGTAGATAAAAATAAAAAATAATGAAGATGGTCATAAATGAAGAGCTTGAGATGTGATTCTACATATGTTCACTTAGAAGGATCCTAATGAGTGTAGCCTAGTTTCTTTTTTGCCAAAAGGAAGTTTGGCAATAGCCTACTCTTCAAAACTTTAATTGAGAGAAAGAACAACTATACAAGTGAATGGGCCTAGCACCTGAGAGAAAGAACAACTATACAAGTGAATGGGCCTAGCACCCATGGGACCCCCGAATCCCACTAAGAGGGGGTTGTGTTACCGTTAGTGTCCATGTGAAAGGCCAAATGGCCACCAGACGCTTTTTTGTATATGTTCTTTAATAAAACATATAGTGGCATAGTCAGTCACAGACTGTAAGGTAGACAACATTTGTAAGACCTAAGAAGTCTATCTTCGTGCTCCCTGTGTACTCTGTTTTTCTGTGTATTCTGCAACCTTTGTGCGGAGTACTGTGTGCGACCTTAGGAGCTCAGTTTTCTACTTCGAAGATATCGTCATGGAGCTCTCAAGAAGGAGAGCACACAATGGTGCATTGCCATCGAATTACTTCATTGGTATCAGAGCGTTCAATGAAAAAGCTTTGTTCCTTTTGTGCAAGCGAAGTGAGCATCCTCCCCCCCACTTTCTCCAAGGCTTACAACTAACGCAGTGACCAAGGCATAGACCTTGGCATACCTTGTCATCCGAGTCACGGAAGTCACCATTGGGGCCATTCACTGTGCACGAGGGAGGACATCAATGATCAAGGAGGATAGAGTTTCCCGGTACTTCTCGAGAGGTCACCCATCCCAATACTGTTCCCCCCAGAGCTCGCTTAACCGTGGCAATCTCTTGCCACTAAGCTACACTCTTGTGGTGTCTGAAGAAGGGAAAAGACTAAGGTTAACATTACCTTGAACATGTTTTGGTCCCTCAAAGCTTCATTCTTTGCTTTCAAAGGCTGTTTTTGACGCATTTTTGGGGTGTCTTTTGGAGCCATTTTGGAGTACTTTTGCACAGATTTCTTTTCACACATGTCCAAGAACATCAAGAAGAGTGTTCCTTGTACTTCTTTGACAATAAATATCAATCTGTGGGGCTGCGTTTTTATCTGTGCTTGTAAAACTACAGGTTTCTTGAAAGGTTTTTTAGTTTTGGTGGGAGCAAACATTGCAAATTTATGCCGTTTTTGAGCATCAAACATCAGAGTTGACAGATACTTGCAAGTGTTGTTGGCTAGTTTTTGGGATATGCATTCAACCTTTTAGTGTCATTTTATTGCATATATTGAGCACATACACACCATGTACGCTTCTATGGATACCGCTTATGTACATCCATGTGGTCATTGATAAATCGGTTACATTCTTTGCATAAAGCCTTTTACGTTTAATAAAGAGGGTCGTGGTAAGGTTTTCTTAACTGGAAGACACCTAGATGACAGGTTCTCTTCCGTGATGCAGGTGGAAGACTTACTCAGCCTCACCATAGGAGATGTATGATAGTTGTTCATAGGTGTTCAATAAGCCTAGTTGGCTTCTATTGGGTAACTGATTGTATGCAATGGAGTGAGTGATTCACTATGCATGTAACATCAATACTAGTAGTTTTATGATATTTTGACACTTTTCATATGCTCATTTTGAAGAGGATAGTCTGGCAATATTTTTCTAGATTTTTGGTTTGGTCAACTATACAGTGGTCGACTTACTCCTTGATACACTTATTCGTCAGTGTTTGGACTCTTCTAGCTCCATTATCATTCTATTCAGTTCTCTACCATCATACCATCAGAGGTCTCAAGAACATATTGTGGATCAGGGTCTAGTGTGAGTTTTTCAAGGAGGTGCTATAACTTGGATGGCAAAGACCATGTTGAGATCTGAAAATTTGATGGCACAAATTTTGCGAAGAATTAGATTAAAGATGTGCTGATTCAAAGGAGGCAATGGAAGCTAGTAAATGGGATTTCAAAGAAGCCTGCTATCATGGATGAAGATGATTGGGATGTGTTAGATGGAATGGCCAGGTCTACCATTCCCATGCACATGGCAGGTAATGTTTACTTTATAGTATTAGACTGTGAAAGTGCAGAGGAGATTTGAAAGAAATTATGCAATACATATGAAAAAGAGACGAAATGAAATAAAGTGTACTTGATGAGAAAATTATATGACCCTCGCATGAATGACACAAATAGTGTTGCTGCTCCTCTAAATGAGCTTGACGCTACATTCTCCAAGTTACAGGCTCAGAAAATGGATATGGATAATGAAATGAAAGCAGTATTGTTGTTATGCACCTTGCCATCATCATGGGATATGTTTTGCACATCTATTAGCAATAGCGCACTTGGTGGTAAACTCATCTATAATGACATATGTGGAGCACTCTTGAGTGAGGAGATTCGTAGAAAATCTATGGTTGGAACTTAGAGTGGAGATGCATATAATGTTCATGATTCTTAGTAAGGAAAGAATTAGCAACGTGGCGAGAGCAAGAACAAGGAAAAGAATGGTCAATGGAATAAGAGTGGAAGTAAATCAAGGAAGAGGGATATTGAATGTCATTATTGTCATAAGAAAGGACATATGAAGAAATACTATTATGCATTAAAGAATGCTAAAGGTAAAGGATAGAATCTTGATGGGCATGTTAAATAGTTACATGGACCATCTACTTCGATTGTAAAGATTGAAGAAATTAATGTTATTTCTGATGATGTTGATGTGTTGACACTTGATAGTACTGTGCCAACTGAGGCTCTTATGGCTGATTCTCTTTCCCACACGTGGTTGCTAGATTCTGGTGCTTCTTTCCATGTTACACCACATAGAGAATGGTTCTCTAATTATGCAGCGAAGTCTCTTGGTACCGTGAGACTTAGTGACTCTTACTAGTGTGACGTTGTGGGGATTGGAGATGTGGTTGTGCAGTTTATTGATCGTTCAAAATTTACTATGCATAATGTACGCCGTGTACCTCAATTATCATGCAGTTTGATGTCAGTTGGTCAACTTGATGACCTTGGTTACAAGGTGTTCTTCTATGCTCACTCCTTTCGTATATCAAAGGGAAATATGGTTATTGCAAAAGGAAGCAAAGTCGGCTCACTTTATCCTTTATTTGTATAATAGAAAGAACACTTCTTAGCTATTATTGAACAACCTATGGCTTGTATTTGGCATGGTCATTTGGGCCATATACCTCGTATTGGAATGGAAAATCGTTCTCATTTTGGCTACTTATGTGTGTTATCTTTCTCTGATTTTTCATTTTGTGAGTGTTGTCAATATGGAAAGCAAACAAAAAATGTGCATAGAACGCACATTGAATCTTCAATTCAGCCTTTAGATCTCCTTCATACAGATGTGTTTTGTCTTATGCCCACTAGGTCCTTACGTGGTTCTCTTTCCTGAAAGTGGCACAAGAGTTATGGATAGGGAAGCCACCATATTATGATCATCTTCGAGTTCTTGGGTGTGAAGCATATGTTCATATACCCAAGATTCTTAAACAAAAGTTGGACCATAAGTCAAAGAAGTGCTTTTTTCTTGGATATGGTCGAGAAGGACAATTTGGATATCGCTTATGGGATCTTGAAACATGCTGAGTGATCAAAAGTAGTGATGTCATTTTCAATGAGTCTAAGATGCTATAAACAACCCATTAAGGAGGAGGCTAAAAGGAGAATAGTGGTGTTTGAGGATACTAGTCCTCCAGTTAGCATGCATAAAAATGCTACACATAGGGACATTGAAGAGAATGTCCGATCGGATCAGTCTGCACATGTTCCTGTTCAGCAATCATTGAGATGCTCTTTACATGTCTCACATCCACCTAATAGATATGTTCCAGGTTTAGATTTTTGCTAACAGATGCCGGCGAGCCTTCTTGCTAGAAAGAGGCTATGCAGATAGAGGATCATGTCAAGTGGGAGTGTGCCATGAAGAGTGAGTTGGATTCTATTCACAAGAATGGTACTTGGAATTTAGTACTAAGTTTTCCAAATGGCAGGAAAGCTTTACCATGTAAATGGGTATATAAGCTAAAATTCACATCAGATAGTGCTTCTTCAAAGTATAAAGCAGGACTTGTTGCAAAGGGTTTTAAGCAACAACATGGTGTTGATTTTCAGGATATCTTCTCTCTAGTGGTCAAGATGACTACCCCATGAATGTTGCTTGGATACGTTGCAATGGAGGACTTAGAGCTAGTCCAAATGGATGTGAAAACTGCTTTCTTGCATGGAGATCTTACAGATGAGATCTATATGGAACAACCAGATGGTTATGTAGTTCTTGGCAAGGAAAGTCTAGTTTGTAAGCTCAAGAAGAGCCTATATGGACTTAAATACTCCCCTAGATAATGTTACCAAACGTTTGATGCTTTTATGAAGTCTCAAGGCTATTCTTGAAGCAATGAGGATCATTGTCTCTACACAACGAGATGCTTAGATGGCAGCTTGATATGCTTGATACTTTATGTCGATGATATGTTGATTGCTAGGAAGTCCTCATGACTTGTCAATTCTTAAAAAGAAGTTGATTAAGACATTTGATATGAAGGATTTGGGGGATGCCACATCCACAATAGTAGCAACACTAGCTACAACAAGTACAGAATGTCTATTCATGCAACTTAAGGCAGTGTGTGTCAATCATGAAAAATTAGTAAAAAAGACTATTTGGTAGAATAGAATGCACAACACTAGAGTAGAGGACCTACACATCACAAATATCTAAACATTCTTTGAAAAATTCCCATTCTTTTGTGTGAATTGCAATGGAGTTATTACTTCATTGAAACTCATAACTTATCCTTCTCCTAACTCCACGAGATACAAGGCTCTTGAAAGATTCTCAATGATTTAACCTTTTACAAATTGTAAATGATAAAGTGTTACAAGCTATGGTTCATATGAATCATCACATGCTTCCACATATAATCCTCCAAGCTAAGCCAAATGGGAAGGCTTGTATATTTTCACCAACAATACATACACACATATATACACACTTACATATCACATAAACATAGACATATATATGTGCACACACATACACACACACATAAATACACACACATGGACACACCCACATACACATACATACATACATACATACATACATACATACATACACACATGCTTACATACAAACATATAAATATAGACACACACATAAACACACATAGATAAACAAAAACACATACACACATACACACACATAAATACATGAAAATACACAAGTACATACACATAAATACATAAAAACATCTATAGACACACATATATACACATCAAAACATAGTTACACACATAAACATAAACATACACATACATTTACACATATATGCTGACGGAATATTTTTTGAAACCCCTCCTTAATAATACCTTATGTATAGATATGTACCCCTATAGTATTTGTATTTTCCAAACCTTCCTGGAAACCATAAATATATGTGTTTGAAGGAAATAAAAA
>CM035415.1:51295113-51355113 GCA_020310875.1 Ceratopteris richardii | reverse complement strand
ATAGATATTGAGTTATGAGTAATCTATGTGACATGGTCTGTGTACCATCTTCTTCTTAAAAAATCAAGTTTACCCCACAGACTATTTATGCACATTGCTCTGAGTGTCCTCAATATAAATTTATGAATTAAAATTGATATACCTTATTTAACACTTCACTTGAAAGTGTGAAAAATTACTTGGGTCAATTGCTACGAGGTTGTGAGCATTGAGCAAAACCGTGAGTCCTCCATAATAGAAGGTTTTCTCAGGGTGCTTTGTATTCAAAAATTGTCTATTTTGAGATAAAGTTTTGGAAATGATGGTATTATAGTGATCTATTTGAATATAATAAAGGCTTAAGGTGGGTTTTTCTAGAGCACGATTTTGCCAATACCATCTCATCTTTGCATACTACCCATCACCTCTTCACAATGGTACCAGATCATAATCAAAGATTAGGCATTATTTGTGATGGATTCCATCATCTATTGACAAGTTGGATCAAAGCAAGTACTCAGCATGATCTCTAAGAATGGTGGCTTTTCTATTACAACGGAATCCTTATGGATATATCTTAAGAGATGAGATGATGCCAATACTAAGAAATAAGGTCCAACCAACTCAAGAGAAGTAGGAAAGGTTGAATACATCATTTCCAAAGGATGCTTTGGCAAGGTCATATGTTCTCAAATCTATCTTTGACTTTTTAATCCCTCATATTAAGAACTTTAAGACCTCTCAAGAGACATGGAATGCTTTGGAAGCATTATTCTCCTCAAGTACCAAACCTACGAAGAATCATTTATGGATGGAGTCTACAACACTCATAAAGAATTCCTAAGAAAAGTATGACTGAATTTCTCACCAAGATGATGGATATTGCAAATCAACTTGGGAACATGGGAGAAATCATTGATGAAGAGTAGATTGTAAGGCATGTCATCAATGGGATCAAAGCTGATGAAAAGTGGGAGGCCTTTGCCACAACCATGCCTATATATGGATATGCAAATGCATGATTTCAACACACTTATGGGGCAACTCTTCACACATGATGCCAAGATCATGAACAATGGTGAGAACTAAGAAGGTAAACAATCCTCTTCCCTCTATACATATAAGAATAGAGGCTCCAGAGGAAGAGGCAGAGGAGGTAGATGAGGTAGGGCACAAGCTCAAAGCTCATCACCCTATGCCATATGTGGTCTATCAAATCACATCACAAAGAATTGCTTTAGGAATCCAAGGAATCAGAGAGGAAGAGGATACAATATAGGAGTCTATGGAGCTTCAAGAGGTAGGTACAACAACTCTTAAGGATACAACAACAATCATCAAGGAGGACACAAAGGAAGCATGGACTACAACAATTACATAGATGATCAAGCTCAAAAAATTCACTTCTGCTTATGAACATGAAAATGAAGGAAGCTTGGTGAGCATGTATTCTACATAGAATCTGGATGCTCAAACCATGTGGCAAGAAATGTAGGCTTTACTCTGAGACTTTGCAGATCCAAAGGACAAGCATGAAGTTCAAACAAGTGATGACACAAGACATCGAGTTGAGAAGATAGGGAATATAAATACTTCCACTGGTAATATGAATCTATTACGTAAAGTTGTTGATGTAGCAACCATCAGAAAGAATCTCATAAGTGTAGGTTAGATTGTGGGAAAAGGGCTGCAAGTGAGATTTACCAAGCATCAAGCTCCATATCAAGGTTTCAAGAAGATAGAAAAGGGAGAGAAGAAAGATAGGCTATCCACATTTAAAATCCAAGACACCAAGAACATTGCCTTGTTCAACTATGGCACCAAAACCTTATTAGAGCTTGAGGTTTGGTATAAGACATTAGCATTAGAGAAAGAGCCCTCAAACAAATCAATAGAGATGGGACTCTACTTGGAGTACCCAATATCTCAAAGCAACAATTGATATACAAGTGTAGTGCATGTCAATTTGGAAAATCACATAGGCAACCATTCATCAAGAAAGGATAAATACATGGAGACCTTCTAGATATACTAAACTCTATATCTGACTTTCTATTACCACATATTAGAGGATGCAAGACATCTCAAGAGCCTTGGGATGCCCTCGAGACTTTCTTTTCTGCAAGTACCAAAGCGAGAAAGAATCATCTTTGGAACAATTTCAACCAAATGAAGAAGACACCTAGACAAACCATCACTGAGTTTTTTACCAAGGAGGTTGCGGATCAGTTAACATCCATTCGAGAGCTGATTGAAGAAGAGGCAATCACGAGGCAAATTCTTAATGGCATTCAAAGTGATAAGCAATGGAAATCCTTCACGATGGCTTATGATCTCATCATGGATGTGCAGACTCCAGACTTCAACATCTTTCTTGGACAACTCTTCAATGAAGAGGCCACCAATAGCATAAAGGAAGGTAACTCCTATCATGGTAATTCAACTAGTGCATGCACTATGTCATATCGTACTCAATTGGGCTCTCATAGTCTCTCTTTTGCATCAGATTGCTATGCTATGGCTGCATCTAGTCTTTGTGATGAGAAGCCTGTTTCGTTTGAAGAAGCGCAAAATTCAGAAAATTGGATGGTTGCTATGCAATCTGAATATGATGCTATAATGAAGAATGGCACTTGGTCTTTATGTGAGTTGCCTCCTCACAAGAAGGCCATTGGAACTAAGTGGGTATACAAGCTGAAGCGTAAACCTCATGGTACAGTTGACAGGTATAAGGCTAGACTTGTTGCAAAGGGTTATGCGCAGGAAAGAGGCATTGATTTTGATGAGACCTCTACACCTACTTGCCAAATGACTACTGTTCGTAGCATCTGTGCACTTGGAGCCCATCATGGTTGGAATGTACATCAATTGGACATTAAAACTGCATTTCTGAATGGTGACTTGCATGAAGAAGTGTATGTTTTTCAGCCCCGTGGCTTTGTGCAGAAAGGGCATGAAAACCAGGTGTGTAGGTTAAAGAAGGCATTATATGGTTTAAAGCAAGCACCACGTGCTTGGTATGAGAAGATACATGCCTATCTGATTGCACATGGTTTTGAGAACAATCCAACTGAAAGAACCTTATATGTTAAGCGTGCTAATATGTGCTTCTGATCATTGTTGTCTATGTTGATGACATGCTTCTCACTGGTCCTATTGAGAAGCATATTTCTGATTTTTATGCCTTATTTGAGATGTCTGATTTGGGGCATTTGCATCATTATTTGGGCATTCAGTTTATGCACGTTGATGGTGGAATGGATTTGTGTCAAACAAAGTATATTGACACATTATTGTACCGTTTTGGCCTTGAAGACTGTAAACCTATTGCCACTCCTATGGAAAGAGGAGTTGCGACTGAGTCTTCATGATGTTCGAGATGCATTTGATGTTGTTCTCTATCAGCATGCTGTTGGATGCTTGATTTACTTATGCATAACTCGGCCAGATATTCAGTTTGTTGTCTCACAGATGAGCAAGTTTATGCATTGCCTAAGAGTCAAGCATTGGTAGGTGGTTAAGTGCATCTTTTGCTACTTGAGTGGTACTCGGCTACTTGGGTTGTTTTGTCCGAAGGGGAGATCACTACCGCTAGATTTGCATGCTTTTCTTACTCTGATTGGGCTAGTTGCTATGATACTCGTGTGTCCACTAGTGGCTTTTGCTTCATGCTTGGTAGCTCATGTATATCTTGGTTGAGCAAGAAGTAGCCTACTATGGCCACTTCTAGTTGCGAGGTTGAGTATAGGGCAACTTTCACAGCGACTGTTGAGTGTGTGTGGCTCAAAATCCTTATGGCTTATTTGGGTGTTGGTCAGTCTTTTGCCACCACCATCTTCACTAACAGTGAGAGTGCATTGGGAGTTGCGAGGAACCCTGTGTTCCATGCTCGCATTAAGCACATTGAGGTGCATTATCACTATGTCAGGGAGAGGTTCTCTGCTGGGGAGATCAGCTTGGCATATGTGCCCACACAAGAGAACATTGCAGACCTTTTCACGAAGGCTCTGACTAGGGAGAAGTTTGAAGCTTTCCGCAAAGCTTTGGGCTTACTTCCTTTTGTGGACTGATTTCCACATAGCCTGGCACTTCCTTATACATGAGTGCTAGCTCCTTGTTCAGTGCATCCCTCCCAGGGGGGATTTGTTGATATATTTAGGTAGTGATGTGTGTGAACAAACTAGGTCCGCTAGGGCACTTTTTTTCCTCTTTAGGAGGTCCCCCCCCCCTTTTATATACGCCTATTGCCCTAATGGGCTACTTATCTTTGTACATTCTCTAGTAATACATTCAGTATTGTGTGTTGTGCTCCAAGCTTCTTCTCCTTCCTTGTATTGTTCGCGTGCTTCCGCAGATGTCTATCTCCAACAATTCTTCATGGTCGTAACTACCTCGGAAGGTCTCAATATTCTTGAATTATCTCTTGGTCTAGTTAGAGGAGATTCTTCATTATCCATATGTATTCTATCTCCTCTTCATCTTTCTCGCTTTGTTATACATGTTCCCTTCTCTTATCTAACCCTTCCTAAATTGTGCACAAAACTTAATTTTACTTATCTTAGCAACCAATGGGTTAGATTGTCCTGTAATCATTTGTTTATGAGATGGGGTTGGCTTATGCAAGGGAAATATCTTTTCACCATTCCACACATCAGTTTTCTTGTTGTATGCTGACACCTAGTATATCCTCTCTGAAGCATGATCTATATAGATTACCTTTCTTAGTATATCTAGGTCTTTGAACTCATATACTAGGATTTCATTCTTTGTGTGAGGTTTGGTTGTTCAAAATCTCCAAATGGATTCTTTTGTAGGATCATTTACATAAATATATATGCTCGCATTACTATGAGGTACTTTGGATGTAGCAATGATCCGTGTTAGCACTAACTTTCCTCTCGAAGTACTAGGTCCCATGTTAGGATCATCTTCCTTATGTTCTCGTATCTCTAGCTATGGAAGAATAGTTCCAAATTCATCAGGCCTATCAGGGAAAGTAACCATGTACATAGTTCCTTGCTTATCTATGTATGATCTATTTGCAAAGTTGAGTATTAGATGATCTATCCCATAAGGTTGTTCATGATCTTTTAGTTGGAATACTGATCTTCTTAGACCATCCTCATGCAAGAACGTAATCATTTGCTACAGATATATTATAATTGCATTTTGTACGACCCTTTCAAAACGTTTAAATAGGATACCCTCAAACTGATTGTGGGTCTCTCCATAATATATGAACTATTCGACTATATAGTTTCCTAACTAAGGTTTGAATGAGGGCTACTTAATTTCTTTGACCATGTTTTAATAGTGCCATTGACACTAGCTTCAGAAGACCTTAAGCTTTGTCGATCCACTTTTCCAAGTTTTTTTCCCAATCTTAAACTCATAAATTTTCTATGCCTTTCCCTTAAACGATAATTTTTGCATGACTAGGTTCCTTGATTCTAAATTGCTTTTCATTCTTTTAGTTGATATTATTTGACTCTTGTCTTTATTTAGTCTTGTCAAGATTACCTTGTGTGATTTAGATTTGTCATTTTGTTATTAATTTGTGTTCCTTCCTTTAGATTTTTTGTAGTTGAGATTTCACTTAGATATGTTGATCTTGATGTCCCTTAGTGTGTCTTAAACTTCTTGTTTTCTATCACAAACCTAAATTCTAACCCTAGAGCTATGTACTTAGCCTAGGCTAGAATTGAAGAAGGGCATTTAGTATTTTTTGGCCTCTGTTCATGTGCTCTAAAATGCTTTCCCAAGCTCATGAGGTCTCAACCTCAGTAATCAAACACCCGTTTATTGTCCCTGGAGTCACTTGCACACCTTGACTATGTGCTAAACCCTAAAAGACCACAAAGCATTAAATTTGGCCAAAATTTACTATTTTTTCTTCAAAAAAAATGCTTAATGGTCTATCTATCATGATAGGCTAGTTTTTGGTGAGGGATGAGGTCTTCTATGATAGGAACCTCTATCATGATAGATGGGGTCTATCATGATAGAGAGAATCTATTGACTTTGTTCAGTCATGATAGAGAAGGTTTTACCATGATAGATGGGGGTTTCTGGCGATATATGTGGCCTCTTAAAATCGAATCTATTGTAGTAGAATGATCTATTGTAATAGGATGGTCTATTTCAATAGATGGAAGTCTATAATATTTTTGGGATTATCACAATAGAGGTTGCCTTTCGCAATAGATGGGGTCTATCAAGGCTCAATCTCTCATGATAGGTTATTCTATTGTGATAGATCTATCACAATAGAGGGTACGATAATAGATGGGTCTATCCAACTTCACTTTGTCATGATAGATGCGGGTATGTTGCAATAGAAAGGTTTTTCATGATAGACGGGGTGTGTCATGACAGGCGGTCCTTGTTGTGGGGTTGGTGTATCATGATAGATAGGCTCTATTGTGATAGAGTGGCATATCCCAATAGATAGGGTCTGTTGCAATAGCACTTGACTTTCACGGGTGTGGTGTGTCACAACAGAGCAAAAAACTCCAATTTTCGCTGAAGCATTTAGTCCATTAGGAAGATGTTGGGGAGTCTTGTCACCCTCTATGGTGCACTTCCCAAAATACACACTTTTTGGTATGCCACGATAGATTGATCATGTATCTTTGGAATCTTTGTAGGGGTCTATCATACACATGTGGGTTGTTGCAGTCGATGATGGACCTGAATCTGTAAAAAAAACAAGAAACACACAAAATAAGCATGCAATTTTGCTCTCTCTCTCTCTCTCTCTCTTTCACACACACAAATATTCGGGGGCTTAATGAGGGGGAGGGGGGTAAATGGTTAGGAATGTGAAAATTCAATGAAGTAGAAGATGGAGTAGGGAGGTGAAGGGGGATAAATGGACAAGATGTAAGTGAAAATGGTGATGAAAATGATTGAAAAATGAGAGAACTTTCTAGAAAACCTACTCACCTAAAATCCATTGTCTCTTCTCTACACTCTTACCATCACACACTTGCCCCTGAGTAATGTTCCCCGATAGCAATGCCAAATTTGGTGTCTCTTATAGGCAGCATTTCCTCTAGAGTAGGGAACTCAAAAAAAACCATAAGGCTCACAAGACATAAGCAAAAAGGAAACCCATCCCATAACCTAGAAATATACATTCCACTTGAAAAAGACACCCAACCTACAAAAAACACATTATGCTTGCAAAAGAAGAATTTAGATGCACAAAAAACACATTATGTATGTATGTATGTATGTATGCATGTATGTATGTATTATGTATGTATGTATGTATGTATGTATGTATGTATGTGTGTATGGATGGATGGATGGATTTATGTATGTATGTATGTACATATATTTGTATGTATGTATGTATGTATGTGTGTGGATGCATGCATGCATGAATTTATGTATGTATGTATGTATGTATGTATGTATGTATGTATGTATGTATGTATGTATGTATGTATATATGTATGTATGTATGTATCTATGTATGTATGTTTGTATGTATGTATGTATGTATGTATGGATTATGTATATATGTATGTATGTACGTATGTACGTATGTATGTATGTAAGTATGTATGTATGACTGTATGAATGTAAGTATGTGTGTGTATGTATGTGTGTATGTATGTGTGTATGTGTGTGTACATGCGTATGAACATATGTGTGTATGTGTGTATATTTTTATGCACATATCTTTGTATGTATGTATGTATGTATGTATGTATGTATGTGTGTGTGTATGTATGTGTGTATGTACATAGGTATGTATATCTCTATGTATCTGAGTAAGTAAGTAAGTAAGTATTTACGTAGGTATGTATGAAACTATGTAATGCCGAAGAGTCTTCAATTTAGGAAGGTCTTGAATTTGCCGAAGAGTCTATTCAAGATGTCATCTTCCTTAAGATTGACTTTGACAAAGCGTATGATAGGCTTGAATGGGACTTCATTCTCCAATCTCTTAAAGACCTTGGTTGTAGTCAGAAATTCACTAAGATGATCTCTCCCTTGCTAGGAAATGCATTGATGCAGATTAATGTTAATGACTAGTTGTCGAAGATTATCATACTAAAATGCTGAATCCGGCAAGGATGCCCTTTAGCCCGTCTACTTTTTGCTATTGCTATGGATGGGCTCACTTGCCTAGTGAACCATGATGTGGACTTAGGCTACATTTAGGGTCTCGCACTCCCTCTAAGTCATGGCTAGATGATCATGAGACTACTTGTAGATGATATGAATGCCTTCGTGCATGACGACCTGACTAGTATTGAGACCTTTTGGTGATGTCTGAACAAATTTTGTGTGGCTTCAAGATCACAAATTAACCACTCTAAAACCACCTTCAGAGCCATTATTGGTCTTCTACCTTGATTGCTAGTTGACTAGGGATGTCAAATGATCCCGAGGGGACAAATCTTCTGCCTTCTTGGTATTCTGATGGGATTTGGCATCTCGATGGACCAACAATGGAATTGGGTCCTCTCTAAGATCGATAACAAGTTGGCCTACTAGAAAGATATTCAGATCAACCTAGTGGGGTGTGCCATGGTAATCAATACATTCCTTATCTCATCGACTATTTACTTTCTCTCTTGTTAGAGACCGAAGGATTAAGATATTATCAAATTGGAAAGAATCTGTAAAAACTTTCTCTAGATTGGTGATCCTAATAGAAGCAATGTCCCCAAAATTAAATGGTCTTCCTGTATTAGCCAAAAGGATCAGGGGGTTTTGGGCATTCTCTACATTCAGGGCATGGAAAACAAGTTGGCGGGTAAATGGATTCTCAAAGCTTGGTGTAAAAGTGAGGCCTCGTGGGGACCAAGCTTATCTTCAGGAACATGAGTGAACTCATGCTTTTGGGTCACTCAGGTTGGAAGGACTTTGGGCCTCCTCATGCTCCTGTTCTCCCTGCTTCTAATGTCTCCTAAAAGCTCAAGTCTAGTTTGCTCTTTGTGGAAGAGTTGGAACAAGGTCAAACAGTTTGTCAGAATCAATGAAGATTGGAAATGGGCATCAGATGCATGGAGTTCTGGAACCTCCAAAAAGCTAAAAAGCTCTAGAACAAGGGTTTTCAATACTAGAAACACCTCTTCAATCAAGAAACTGCCCAATGGATTAGATTTGAGGATATCGATCCAAAAATCAGAGTGAACTTCGAACAGTGGATGCTTTTGCAGAGTAGATGCATCGCTTGACAACACTCAAAAACATGTGTCCTCATCAATCAAGACCCTCCCCACCATGAAGGTCTCAAATGGCACAATGGTAATAGCCTAGTCAAGGAGAATTGGGACTATCATATCACATTGAATAAGAAATGGTGTCTTACGTGGTTGGCCTTGCAATGGGATCTAAAGTTCATGTCTCTCTGGCACCCCCTCATCGAGATAAAAAAGTCAGTGCTTATGTGGATAATCCTCCATCGGGGAATATAGTCCAATAAAAAGGCTAGCTAAATTTTTGGGGCTCCTCCATCGTGTAAGAGGTGTCGTCGTTGCATTGAGGATTTGGGACACATTTTTCTCGCATGCCCCAAATCTATCTTGATCTAGCAAATTCTTGGGAAAATCTTGCATATACATGAATATATGGAAGCATCTGCTTCTAGACGAGGCGATTGGTTGCTCCTCATATTTGTGGAGTGTTATAAGAGGTGAGACCCTCTGGAAGATTTGGAGAGAGAGATGTGCTTCCAATTTTGGAAACCTGCCTAAAGAATAGTCTATCCAGAAATCTCTTTTCCTTCTTGGCAAAAGAATATCCAATTGTAAGAAGTCCCCACCCTTTAGGCACCATAGAGTGTTTTTCCTTGAGAACAACAAGATTAAAACCAAGTGGGCTTTGCATGAGGGGGATGAAGCATTTATCAACCACCTTTGTAAAACGATCTAGCCATTTATGTTCTTCCCCTACTATGTGGGATTCGGGGGGTCCCATTGGTACTAGGCACGTTCATCTGTTCTATTGTTTCCTTTTATTTTAATCAAAGTGCAGGAGAGTAGGCTAATGCTGAACTTCCTTTTTTGAAAACAAAAATGCCATACAACAAGAAACAAATTGGTAGCATTTTCCCTAGAGTAGGGAGCTTAAAAGAGAAATGATAAGGCTCATAGGCCATAAGCAAAAACTGCTCATAATCCATAAGAAAAAAGGGAAACCATGCAATAGCTAACAAAAATACTTTCTACCTTCAAAAACACATTCTACAAGAAAAAAAAAACATTATATCCATATGTTTACGTATCTATGTGTATGTATGTCTATGTGTTTATGTGTGTGTATGTGACTAAGTGTATGCATGTGTATATATGTGTGTATTGTGAAGAGGTGATGGGTAGTATGCAAAGATGAGATGGTCTTGGCAAAATCCTGCTTTACACCATCCCTGATAACTTTAGAGACTCTTAGCAAACACCTTAAGTTTCCAATATATGCAATTAGATCACTATAGTACCTTGGAGCATCATTCCCAAAACTCTTTGTCAAAATAGATGAAATTTGAATACAAAGCACCTTGAGAAAAGCTTTTATTTATGGAAGAAGGTTCTTAGTGTTTTGCTCAATGCTCATTAGCTAGTGGCAATTGAATTGAGACCTTTGAAAAATTTAGGTGACATGTTAAGCAAGCCATACAAATTTATTTCATGAATTTAGAGGGACCACACTCAAAGCAATGTGCATAAGAATTTGGGGTGGGGGGTAAACCCATTGTTTTTAAAAAGAAGATGATACACATACCCTCTCAGATGGATTTACTTATAACTCAAGATCTATGCATCCAATTAGTATGAAACTCTGGAGATATGCTTACTATAGTCCTAGCGTAGTGTTCCAATGAGTGGATTGGATAATGAGTTCTCACACATAGATAAATGTCTCAAATAACTCGAGAGAGTTACTCAACATACTATAGCAAAAAATAGGGATTCAGAAATCAATAAGATTGAAGTATAAAATGTATTGAATGCTCTATCCTCTTTGTTATCCCAGGACTTGAAGCATAGTGTATTTATACACTTTTTGACTTGGTGACTATTAGATCTTCGACCTAAAAGTGATCCTAAATTTTAGCATATCATTTGAGATTTGAATTCAAAATAAGTCATGGAGTTTGGATCTCACTAAACTCACAAGATTCTCTCCATCCTTCACTTCTATCTTTGACTGAGATAAAAGTTAAATATATAACCTTTGATAATTCAAATCATACATTTTCAATGGATATATGTTTATGTCTCATAATCCAAGAGAAGTCCAATGTGCATTAGTCAAGCATTTAGACTTGTTCCATGCATTGATAGCTCCACCTCAAGTCTAAGATGGTTGAGTCTTCAATCCTTCAATACTTCCTAAAGTACAATCATAGCTTTGAATGTGTTTAACTTTACTCCATATAATGCCTTGGTCATCATATATGCACATTGTTATTGAGTGGATACATACGAGATCTCAATATCCTTGCTTGTGATTTTCTCCCTAACATAGTGATGACAAAACTCTATCTTTTTGGTCCTAGCATGATAAATTGGATTTCATGCAAGATGAAGTGATTTTATGTTATCTCCAAATATATGAGAAGTAGAAGTTTTGAGACCTTAATCTAAGTACAAGGTTTTGATCCACATGGATTCCTAAGTTGCATGGCCTAATTTTCTATATTCAGCTTCATTTGATTAAGTGCAATAATAGTTTGCTTCTTTGATGACCATGAAATGAGCTTTGTACTTGCAAAAGTGAGATATCTTGAAGTAATTTCCCCTATCATCTTTAGAGCCTATCCAATCTGCATAAGAGAAGAGATTTATGTCTATATCAGATAATATATTAGACCTCCATTAATGGTACCCTTCAGATATTTGAGTATCCTTTTGGCTGTTTCCATGTGAGGTTTCTTAGGAGTGTGCATAAATTGACTCAAAACACTTACACTATAGCAAATGTCTATAGACAATGTGGCATAGTTCAAACTACCCACTAAGCTTTGGTAGCTTGTTATGTATTTAGTTTGGTTTCCTTCATGAGAACTTAGCTTGAAATTCATCTCCATGGTTGTACATGCAACCTTAGAATTCTCCATCTTGAATTTTTCAAGTATGTTCTTGATGTATTTCCTTTGAGTGAGATACATACCCTTTTTTGTGTATACAACTTCCAACCCTAAAAATGTATGTGAGTTGTCCTAGGTCAGTGTTGTTAGAACAAGTTCATGGCAAGTCTAAGTTAAGTCTTGAGTCTTCAAATGTCATAGAAACTTGAAACAAATGCTAAAGCTTTGAAGAGTTCATTTATGAACTCACCCTTGTAGCTCTTTGAGTATTTACTTGATGTAAAAGTGAAGGAATCAAAGTGGTTGAATCCACTTAATGAGAAGGGAAAGAAAAGCCACAAACTCGTGATTGAGCTAGTTGAGAATATATCACTAAGAATTAGAAAAAGAGGTTTTAGGTGAGCAAGATTCAAATTCAAAACTTGACTCCAATCATCAATATAGCTGAGCTTCTTGCCATATCAGAGTGTGATCTTAAGGCACACGCATGTACCAAGTGATCTTCCAAGGTACATAGGGTGTCTAATACATCCTTTGGAAAGCTAAAAGGGCCCACCACATATCTCTAGAGTTCATTTGGCTGGTGTAGTGCAAAGTTTTTGCAGCACCACTTCATCTTCATCAAGAACAAATCCATCCTCACAGTGGTATCAGAGCAAGGTTTGACAACATGGTTGATGGATTTCCTTCATCAATTGACAAATCGGATAGAGGTAACTACTCAACATGGTCTTGAAGGATGGAAGCTTATCTTCAAGGCAAGAATCTATATGGTTATATAGCTAGAGATGAAGTTATGCCAAGTTTCACGAATAAAGGTCAACCTACACAAGAAGAGCAAGTAAGATTGAGCACATGGTGCTCCAAGGATGCACTTGCAACGTCTTATCTCCTCAACTCTATCTCAGATTTTTTGTTGACTCACATTAGAAGTTGTAAGACATCACAAGAATTGTGGAATGAACTTGAGGCCTTCTTCTCTTCAAGCAGAAAGGCCATAAAGAACCAACTATGGTTGGAATTCACAACACTCAATAAATCTTCCAAGCAAAATGTGATTGATTTTGTCACAAAGGTCAAAGATATTGTTGATCAACTAGGAAGCATTGGAGAAGTGATAGATGAAGAACAAATTTTAAGGCAAGTCATCAATGGTCTGAAGGCAGATGACAAGTGGGAAGCCTTTACAATAGCAATGGATCTATACATGGATATATGCATGTCCCATATTTCAATACACTTATGGGACAACTGCTTACTCAAGAGGCCAAGCTCATGAAGAATGGAGACGTTTCCAAAGGTAACCAATCTTCCACTTTGTATACTGATAAAAATAAAGCCAAAGACAACAAAGGAAAAGGGAAGAAAGTGGATGTTGAAGTAGGTACACACCAAGCTAACTATGCAGGTAGAGGAAGACATGGTAGAGGTAGAGGTAGAGAAGGAAGACAAGGAAAGGGGAGACCCCAAGACTCTAATCCTTGTTCTATTTGTGGATTAACTAATCACACAACTGAGAATTTCTTTAGGAATTCCAAGAATCAAAGGGGAAGAGGCTACAACAGAGGAGGTTATGGCTACTCAAGAGGAAGATTCATCAATTTCCATGGCAACCACAAAAACTACAACAATTCAACTTGCCAAGGAGGATACAAAGGGAGACGAGATTACAACAATTGAACAGAAGACTCAAATGAAGAAGACTCTCTACTTCTTATGAATATGACAATGTCACAAGGTAAATCTGATGAGCATGTTTTCTACATAGATTTAGGTTGCTCAAATCATGTGGTAGGAAATGTGGCCCTCTTATCAGATTTAGAAGATCCAAGGAACAAGCATGAAGTGCAAATAACTGATGGTACAATGCATCTGGTGGAGAAGATAGGAAATGTAAGAGCACCTAATGGAAACATCAACCTACTTAGCAAGGTACTCTATGTCCCTACCATCACAAAGAATTTGATAACTGTAGGACGGATTGTGGAGAAAGGCCTACAAGTTAGGTTCACAAAATGAGGAGCATTTGTTGAAGATCCAAATCAAGGATTTAGGAGGATTGCAAAGGGTTAAAAGGCAGGTAGATTATTCACATTTGAGTTGCAAGGCACTAGGAACATTGCTCTCTTTAATTATGGTAGTCAGACACTTATAGAATTGGAAGTATGGCACAAAAGGTTAGCACGTATTGGTGAAAGATCATTAAAGGAAATGTGCAGGGACCAAAGTGTACTTGGACTCCCTAATTTGTCAAAGAAACACATGATTTATAAGTGTAGTGCATGTCAATTTGGAAAGTCTCACAAGTTACCATTCATGAAGAAAGGATATATGCATGGAGATCTCTTGGATTTGGTTCATACAGATGTATGGGGACCTATCAAGGATGCTTGAATATCTGGATCAAGGAATTATGTCTCCTTAGTTGATGATTGCAGTAGATGGACTATACTATACTTTATGAAACACAAGGATGAAGTCTTTTCATGCTTCAAAAGATATTTAGCTCTTATGGAGAACCAAACAAGTAAAACACTAAAAAGGCTAAGGTCGGATGGAGGGGGAGAGTACTTCTCCCATGAATTTGACTACTTTCTTCAAAAGAGGGGAATCAAAAGAGAGGTTTCTACAAGGTACACTCATGAGAAAAATGGAGTGGAAAAGAGAAGGAATAGGACAATTGTTGAAGTTGCAAGGTCTATGTTAAATGAAAAAAATTACCTAATTATTTATGGGTTGAGGCTGTATCCACAACAGCTTATTTGATTAACAGGTTACCATCAAAATCACTTGATGGCATGACATCATAGGAGTCTTGGAATGGAAGAAGACCGAGATTGGATCATTGTAAGATTTTTTGATGTATTGCTTATGCTCATGTTCTTTCACAACTTAGAGGAAAGATGGATCCAAATTAAAGTTGAAAGATGTGTGTTCATTGGATATGACAACAACCAAAAGGGTTAAAAGCTATAAAACTCAACAACCAAAGGATTCTTGGTGAGTAGAGATGTATTATTTGATGACTAAGGTCTTATGGAGACTAAGGTGAGTAGAGATGTATTATTTGATGACTAAGGTCCAAATTAAAGCTGAAAGATGTGTGTTCATTGGATATGACAACAACCAAAAAGGTTACAAGCTATAAAACTCAACAACCAAAGGATTCTTTGTGAGTAGAGATGTATTATTTGATGACTAAGGTCTTTTCATGCTTCAAAAGATATTTAGCTCTTATGGAGAACCAAACAAGTAAAACACTAAAAAGGCTAAGGTCGGATGGAGGGGGAGAGTACTTCTCCCATGAATTTGACTACTTTCTTCAAAAGAGGGGAATCAAAAGAGAGGTTACTACAAGGTACACTCATGAGAAAAATGGAGTGGCAAAGAGAAGGAATAGGACAATTGTTGAAGTTGCAAGGTCTATGTTAAATGAAAAAAATTACCTAATTATTTATGGGTTGAGGCTGTATCCACAACAGCTTATTTGATTAACAGGTTACCATCAAAATCACTTGATGGCATGACATCATAGGAGTCTTGGAATGGAAGAAGACCGAGATTGGATCATTGTAAGATTTTTGGATGTATTGCTTATGCTCATGTTCTTTCACAAGTTAGAGGAAAGATGGATCCAAATTAAAGCTGAAAGATGTGTGTTCATTGGATATGACAACAACCAAAAAGGTTACAAGCTATAAAACTCAACAACCAAAGAATTCTTGGTGAGTAGAGATGTAGTTCTTGGTATGAAGACTCATGCAGTAAGATCAAATTACCTTATGATCTTGAAGATCATTTTCCAAAGCTTGTCAAGGGTAACCCTTCTAAAATTGAAGAACAGGATACCTTAGAAGATGATGAAGCAACTAAGATTGAAAAACTCAAAATGTGGAAGTCTAAAGGTAAAGCTAAAATGTAGGAAGTTGGACAAGAGGCAAAATCACCACATCATGTCTTAAGAAGGTCCATGAGGGAGAAAAGAAAACCAAAGAGGTATGGGTTTGATACTTCTCTAGTTACTAAACATTCAATCTATCTAGCACAGGACATAAATCAAGAGGAACCCTCAACATTTAATGAAGCAAAGAAGAAATCAAAGTGGAGGCATGCAATGGAAGAAGAAATTGAAGCTCTTGAGGAGAATAGCACTTGGGAATTAGTTCTCAAGTCTTCATCAATGAAAGTGATAGGCTCAAGATGGATCTACAAATTGAAGAAGAATTCAGATGGCTCCATTAACAGGTATAAGACAAGGCTTGTGGCAAAAGGCTTTGCACAAACTCAGGGAATTGATTATGAGGAGACCTTCTCTCCTGTAGCAAAGATGCAAACAATTAGAGTCCTACTTAGTATTGCTTCTTCCAAGAATTGGAAAATACTTCAATTGGATGCGAAAAATGCATTTCTTATTGGATGGATAATAGAAGAGGTGTACATGGCACAACCCCTTGGTTTTCAGAATCAAATACATCCTGATTATGTGAGTAAACATAATAACGATCTATATGGATTCAAACAAGCCTCGAGGGCTTGGAATCACAAAAAGAGTAATTCTAAAGTCATCAAAAAGAGTAATTCTGAAGTCATCCATTCTGAGGATTATATAGTCTATAGCCTTTGATTGAGGTTATAGCCTATACACATGCACTTCCTTGCCTTAGGGTCTGATTAACATCTAGTTTCTGAAGGTAAATGTGTGCATATGCAATACACCCAAAGATATTCCAATGGTCCAAGCTTGGTCTTCTTCCATTCCAAGCTTCATATGAATTCATGCCATCCACAATCTTTGAGGATACTCTATTTATCAAATATCTGGTAGTAGATAGTGCCTCTGCCCACAACTAGTTTGGTAAATTCTTATCATTTAACATGGATTGTGCTACCTCCAAAATGATCACATTCCTTTTGTCAGCATTCCATTTTCCTAAAGAGTGTATGTGGTAGTGATTTCTCTTTTGATTCCTCTAACTTGGAGATAGGAATCTAATTCATGGGAGAAGTATACTCCCTCTCCATTTGACCTTCGTTTTTTAGGGTTTTACCTGTTTGATTTTCCACAAGAGCCAAATATTTATTAAAGCATGAAAACTCTTAATCTTTATGCTTCATGAAGTAAAACATAGTCCATCTTATGCAATCATTGGTAGATGACACATAATATCCTTTGCTTGGTCCCGAAAGCTCTGCTATGTATGTAAAGAATAAGAAGAAAGGAGATAAAGGTAAAGAAAAGGATGAAGCAGAATCAGCTTCTCAGGTTAATTATGTAAAAGGAAGAGGTAATGGCAGAGGTAAAGGTAGACGAAATGAAAGAGGAAGAGGTAATCAAATTAACAACAAGAAGACATGTTGGATTTGTGGCTTAGGCAATCATCTAGCTTATGATTGTTGGCACAATGAACAAGGTTCAAATCAAAATCAAAGTAATAATGGTAGAGGCAAAGGTTAAAAAAATCAAAGTAAATTTCAAAGAGGAAGGCAAAGTCAAAGAGGTGGCTATGGTAGAGGTGGCGGAAGAAATTGGGGGCTGACTGAATCCTACAACACCATCTATTACAATTATGAAAATGATACAGTAAATGAGAATCATACAACATTGATGATGAATTCAATAAGTACATCAGAGAAAGAAAATATCAAGGTATTCTATATTGACTCTAGTTGTTCTAATCATTTGTTAGGTAATATAGAATTAATGTCAAAATTAGAAGACAGAATGTCTAGTCATATAGTTCAAATAGGTGATAACACAAGACACAATGTGCATTCAATTGGAAAAGTGAAATATATGAAGTATTTCGATGGCGATGCACCACAGTGCACTCTCCATCTCGAGAGCTCCATGACGATATGCTTGGAGTAGAAAACCAAACTCCTAAGGCCGCACGCAGTACTCCGCACAGAGGCTGCAGAATACGTAGAAAACACAGTACACAGGGAGCACGAAGACAAACTTCTTAGGTCTTACAAATGTGGTCGAACTTACAGTCTGTGACTGACTAGGCCACTATATGTTTTATTAAAGAACATATACAAAGAAGTGTCCGGTGGCCATTTGACCTTTCACATGGAGACTAACGGTACAATCTCCCACTAAAGGCCAATATGGCTAGAGTAACTATGGGAGAAAAATAAAGAATGATAAAGAATACCTGAGTGTACGTATACAAACTATACCTCCCACCTGATGGGCATGTTACACGATATACAAATGACTGTGTAAGATCAAGAATCAAGTAACCCCCATCAAGTGACAACAGTGTCGAAAGCTATCATGTGGTAGAGCTTTAGTCAAAGCATCTGCAGCATTATCTCGAGTGTGAACCTTCTCAAGAATAATGCTCTTAGTGGCTAAGCAATCTCTAATGAAGTGATACCTCACCTCAATGTGCTTGGTCTTTGCATGATAGACCGGATTCTATGCTTCCTTACATGCCTCACTTGCTGCAACATACTCTGCTTCTGTGGTGGAAACAACTGTACATTCTTGAAGACGAGATCTCCAAGAGATAACACCTCCAACAAAATGAAAAATGTACCCTGATGTAGACTTAAGATTGTCTACACAATGAGCATAGTCAAAATCTGTGTAACCAATAATGGAAGATTTCCCTCTACTTAAGCATAGACACTTGTCCTTAGTGCCACTCAGATATCTCAAAATCATCTTCACCGCTTCACAATGTTTCTTGCCAGGATTGGACATATATCTGCTCACAACTCCCACTGCAAATGCAATGTCTGCTCTCGTAGCTACCATAGCGTACATGAGACTACCAACAACAGACTGATAGGGAATTTTGGTCATGAAATCCTTTTCCTCATCTGATTTGGGGCAATCATCCTTGCTCAATTTCACATATGTGGGTAAAGGTGTACTCAATGCCTTTCCACCCTGCATATTGAACCAGTTAAGTACTTTAAATATGTACTCACTTTGAGACAATTATATGCATCTTTTACTCCTATCACGAGTAATGCACATGCCAAGAATATGCTTGGCATCCCCCAAATCCTTCATATCAAATGTCTGACTCAACTTCTTTTTGAGAATTGACAAATCATAAGAGGACTTCCCAGCAATCAACATATCATCGACATAAAGTATCAAGCATATCAAGCTGCCATCAGAGCATCTCTTTGTGTAGAGACAATGATCCTCAGTGCTCCGAGAATAGCCTTATGACTTCATAAAAGCATCAAACTTTTGGTACCATTGTCTAGGAGACTGATTAAGTCCATACAAGCTCTTCTTGAGCTTACAAACTAGACTTTCCTTGCCAGGAACTACATAACCCTCTGGTTGTTCCATATAGATCTCATCTGTAAGATCTCCATGCAAGAAAGCTGTTTTCACATCCATTTGGACTAGCTCCAAGTCCTCCATTGCAACAAATCCAAGCAACATGCGCAAAGTAGTCATCTTGACCACTAGAGAGAAGATTTCCTTAAAATCAGCACCATGTTGTTAAAACCCTTTGCAACAAGCCATGCTTTATATTTTGGAGAAGCACTATCTAATGTGAATATCAGCTTATATACCCATTTACATGGTAAACCTTTCTTGCCCTTTGGCAAAGGTACTAAGTCCCAAGTACCATTCTTCTAAATAGAATCCAACTCACTCTTCATGGCACGCTCCCACTTGACATGATTCTCTGTCTGCATAGCCTCTTTGTAGCAAGAAGGCTAACAGGCATCTGTTAGCATAACAAAATCTAAACCTGGAACATATCTATCAGGTGGATGTGAGACACGTGCAGAACGTCTCAACGGTTGCTGAACAAGAACACGTGCAGACTTATTTGAATGGACATTCTCTTGAACATCCCTATGTGCAACATTTTTATGCATGCTAACCGGAGGACTAGTATCCTCAAACATCATTCTTCTCACTTCAACCTCCTTAATGGGTTGTTTATGCATCTTAGACTCATTAAAAATGACATCACTACTTCTGATCACTGACCGTGTTTCAGGATCCCATAAGCGATATCCAAATTTTCCTTCTCGACCATAACCAAGAAAAATGCATTTCTTTGACTTATGGTCCAACTTTTGTCTAAGATTCTTGGGTATATGAACATATGCTTCACACCCAAAAACTCGAAGATGATCATAATATGGTGGTTTCCCTGTCCATAACTCTTGTTCCACTTTCAGACCTTTGGCAGTACTAGGTGAAAGGTTAATCACATGAACTGCAGTCAATACTGCTTCTGCCCAAAAACCTTGTGAGAGGTTTGCATGATGCAACATAGAGACTAATCTATCTTGAATAGTTATATTCATCCTCTCAGCTACGCCAGGGGTATAAGGAGTTGTAAACTCTCTACGAATCCCTCTAGACTGACAGAAAAGGCCGAGTTCATGTGAGGTATACTCACCCCCATTATCTGAACGTAAAGCTTTAAGCTTAATTCCTTTTTTAGTCTCAGTTGAAGCAAGCCATTTTCAGAAAGTAGGGAATACATCATCCTTTGATTTGATAGGATATACCGAGACTTTTCTAGTGGCATCATCTATGAAAGTGACAAAGTAAAGAGAACCACCTAAGGACCTAGTGGGCATAGGACCACACACATCTGTATGAAGGAGATCTAAAGGCTGAATTAAAGAGTCAATGTGCGTTCTATGCACATTTCTGGTTTGCTTTCCATATTGACAATGCTCACAAAATGAAAAATCAGAGAAAGATAACATACGTAGGTAGCCAGAACGAGAAAGATTTTCCATTCCACTACGAGATATATGGCCCAAATGACCATGCCAAATACAAGCCATAGGCTGTTCAGTAATAGCTAACAAGTGTTCTTTCTATGATACAAATAAAGGATAAAGTGAGCCAACTTTGCTTCCTTTTGCAATAACCATATTGCCCTTTGATATACAAAAGGACTGAGCATAGAAGACCACCTTGTAACCAAGGTCATCAACTTGACCAACTGACATCAAACTGCATGATAACTGAGGTACATGGCGTACATTATGCATAGTAAATTTTGAACCATCAATGAACTGCACAACCACATCTCCAATCCCCACAACATCACACTGGTAAGAGTCACCAAGTCTCACGGTACCAAGAGACTTTGCTGCATGATTAGAGAACCATTCTCTATGTGGTTTCACATGGAAAGAAGCACCAAAATCTAGCAGCCAGGTGTGGGAAAGAGAATCAGCCATAAGTGCCTCAGATGACACAGTACTATCAAGTGTCAACACATCAGCATCATCAAAAATAGCATTAATTTCTTCAATCGTCATAGTTGAAGTAGATGGTGTAGGTAACTGTTTAACATGCCCATCAACATTTTGTCCTATAGCTTTAGCATTCATGTGTCCTTTATTATGACAATAATGGCATTCGATATCCATCTTCCTTGATTTACTTCTACTCTTATTCCATTGACCATTCTTTTCCTTGTTCTTGCTCCTGCCACGTTGCTGATTCTTTCCTTGGTAAGCATCACGAACATTATATGCATCTCCACTCTGAGTGCCAACCATAGATTTTCTACAAATCTGCTCACTCAAGAGTGCTCCACATATGTCATCATTGATGAGCTTACCACCAGGTGCACTGTTGCTAATAGCTGTGCAAAACATATCCCATGATGATGGTAGGATGCATAACAACAATACTGCTTTCATTTCATTATCTATATCCATTTTCTGAGCCTGTAACTGGGAGAATATAGCATCAAACTCATTTAGATGAGCAGCAACACTATCTGTGTCCTTCATACAAAGGTCATATAACTTTCTCATCAGATACACTTTATTTGATGCCGTCTCTTTTTCATCTGTATTGCATAACTTCTTCCAAAGCTCCTCTGCACTTTCACAGTCTAATACTGTAAAGTAAACATTATATGCCAGGTGCAAGTGAATGGTAGACTTGGCCATTTCATCTAACTCATCCCAATCATCTTCATCCATGTCAGCAGGCTTCTTTGAAATCCCATTTACTAGCTTCCATTGCCTCCTTTGAATCAGCACATCTATAATCTGATTCTTCCATAGAGCAAAGTTTGTGCCATCAGATTTTTGGATCTCAAAATGGTCTTTACCCTACAAGTTATAGCGCCTCCTCGGAACACTAGCACTAGATCCTGATCCACTGGATGTGTCTGAGACCTCTGATGCCATGATGGTAGAGAACTGAATAGAATGATAATGGAGCTAGAAGAGTCCAAACACCAACAAATAAGTGTATCAAGGAGTAAATCGACCACTGTATAGTTGACTAAACCAGAAATTTGGAAAAATTTTGCCAAAGTATCCTGTGAAAAATTAGCATATGACCAGTATCAAAGTATCATAAAACTGCAAGTGTTGACATGTTTACCTGCATAGTGAATCACTGACTCCACTACATATAATCAGTTACCCAATAGAAGCCAACTAGGCTTATCGAGCACCTATGAACAACTATCATACATCTCCTATGGCGAGGCTCAGTAAGTCTTCCACCTGCATCACCAAAGAGACCCCGACATCTGGGTGTCTCCCTGTTAAGAAAACCTCACCACGACCCTCTTTATCAAACGTAAAAGGCTTTATGCAAAGAACGTAACCGCTATATCAATGACCACATGGACGTACATAACCGGTACCCACAAAAGCATACATCATGTGTATGTGCTCAATATATGCAGTAAAATGACACTAAAAGGCTGAATACACAGCCCAAAAACTAGCCAATAACACCTGCAAGTGTCTGTCAACTCTGATGTTTTCGGCTTAAAAAAGCTGCATAAATTTGCAACGGCTGCTCCCACCAAAACTGAGAACCTCTCGAGAAACCTGTAGTTTTACGAATGTGACTGAAAATATAGCCCCAAAGGTTGATTTGTCTGAGAAGTACAAAGAACACTCTTCTTGATGTTCTTGGACCTGTGTGAAGAGAACTATGTGCGAAAGTAATCCAAAATGGCTCCAAAAGACACCCCAAAAATGCTTCAGAAATAGGCTTTGAAAGCAAAGAATGAAGCTTTGAGGGACCAAAACTTGTTCAAGGTAATGTCAACCTTAGTCTTTCCCCTTCTTCAAACACCACAAGAGTGTAGCTTAGTGGCAAGAGATTGCCACGGTTAAGCGAGCTTTGGGGGGAACAGTACTGGGATGGGTGACCTCTCGAGAAGTACCGGGAACCTCTATATTCCTTGATCGTTGAGGTCCTCCCTCGTGCGCAGCCAACGGTGACTTCGGTGACTCGGATGACAAGGTATGCCAAGGTCTATGCCTTGGTCGCCGAAGTCGTAAGCCTTGGAGAAAGCCTTGGGGGGGGGAGGGTGCTCGCTTCGCTCGCACAAAAGGAACAAAGCTTTTGCCTCGAACTGCTCTGATACCAGTGAAGTATTTCGATGGTGATGCACCACAGTGCTCTCTCCTTCTCGAGAGCTCCACGACGATATGCTTGGAGTGTCCGGTGGCCATTTTGCCTTTCACATGGACACTAATGGTACAATATAGGAGTGGAGCAGATTTGCTAACCAATGTTTTGTTCTTGATATAGCTTGACTCATCATCCACTAATATAGCTTGGCAAGACGTCACCTTCTAGAGTGGCCAATTGAACCACACCTCTAGTGGAAATTCTATTAATGACCATGGGTCCATATCATTGTTTTCCAAACTTATGGGCATGCTACTTTAGTGTATAAACCAACAATAGGCCTCCCTCTTTCAATCCTTTATCCTTGATATGTGGATCAAAGTAGGCCTTTTGTCTTTTCTTTGTAACGTAGATGCTGTCGCTGCTCATAGCATGGTATCACCTAAGCATTCTAGATCTAGTATCCTTGAGGACAACTCATGTCCATTCCACTCGTGTTCTTGTGCTAATTTGAAAGTCGGGATCAAGAAGGCCAATGGTAACATAACATTCTATCCAAAGACCATCTGCAATGGGGTGGCATTGAGTACCATTTTGTAGGCAACTTGGTAAGCCCAAAAATCATGATGAAGTAGTTTATCTGAATCAGAGCATTTATTATAGGATCTTATTTTTGCTCTTAGCTTGTCGATGATAGGGGGTAGACTTCTTATGTATCACTCAGAATTCTTGGAGAAGGTTTTCAATGACATCGTTCAAGAAGTGTGTACCTTTATCACTTAGTAACTCTATTGGTAACCCATATCTAGTGATCACTTTCTCGAATAAGAACTTAGCTATCATTTGAGCATCATTCTTTGTCGTGGATTTTACTTCTACTAACTTGGTAAGGTAATCTATGGCTACAATAATGTACTCTGCATGGGAGTTTCTAGTTGGGGGGTTAATAGGACCTACAAAGTCTATACCCCACTTCGAGAATGCACATCCTCCCATCATTGGCCTCAAGGGCATCTTGTCTTTTCTGATTCAATATTGTGCACGTTGGCATGTGGCACATCTCTTCACATAGGTATGTGCATCCATATGAAGATTGGGCCACCAAAATCATGAGAATAGAATGGTCTTTAATTACTCGACCAGGCCCAAAATGTCCACTTGCAACACCATTATGTGCAGTTTCTAAGATTTTCAAATAGTCTGTTTCATGAATGCACAATCTTAAGGAACCATCTTTGCCTCTTTGGTATAGGCTATCTCCTCTTAAGGTATAATCCTGAGCCTCTTGCTCCATTCTTCGTTTTCTTGCTAGACTAGCCTCACTAGATAGTGTTCCCGATCTCATAAATTCTACCAATGGAGCAGTCCATTCTAGATTTAATGCCACATGATAAAGGGTATCATACTCCACTCGGGGTATTTTTGGCACACTAAAAATTTCTGAATCCACTCATGTATTTCTTTGTCCATATTGGGCCAACACACTCCAAAATGTTTCAGATTTTGCAATTTTCATTGTTTAGAATAGTGATTTCCTAGTAATCCTTCATGGGATTCTTGCAACCAACTACTCTGTTCATGCTCCTCAACATTACAAGCTAATACACCCTCTATATCTTCTTTGTACATACTTCTTGCCAATATTTCATATTTTTGTGATTTTATAGTTTGACCTTTGTTGATTTTTTCGATTCTTATTTATGGGTCCAAAGGTGAGAATAGATACCAACTTATTTGCCCATTTAGGAACAACTTCGAATTTGAACAGATAAGCATGGGATAGTTCATCTGACACTCCTTGCGGTGACCCTGACCTAAGATCTTATCTTGACGTGCAATGAACATGCAACTTTTTGGGTTCAGCCACACTTGATATTCTCTAAATTTGTTGAAGATATGTCTAAGCTCGGGGATGTGGTGTCTTCATTCTTGGGAATGAGCACATAAATCATCCACATATGCTTCAAATGAGCCTTTGGAGTCACTTGCAGGTGCATTGGTGACCCCAAATGGCATCACAGGAAATGCAAAGATTCCCCACTCTATGGCAAAGACCATCTTGTGTTGATCTTCTGGGGCAATGGCTACTTGGTTGTAACCTGAAAATCCATCAAGGAAGCTATAAACTTCCTTGGCTGCAACATGTTCCAATGAATGTTCAGTGATTGGAAGCCGATAGCTATCTGTGATCATGGCGGCATTACCTTTTTTAAGGTTAATACACACTCGTAACTTTCCGTTCTTCTTGGGCACCACTACGATGGGGGACACCCATTTAGTATGCTAAATCTCATAGATAAATCTAGGTTCAATCAGTCTATCAATATGTTCCTTTATTTTTGCTACATAAGTGTCATTATATGTATGGGGCTTTTGTTTGGTGGGCTTCGCATCAGTCACCATAGGGATCGTATGAAAGCATATTTTTGGATTTACCCCCTTCAAGTCTTTATAGGTGCACGCAAACACATCCATATATTCCCTTAATAAAGCTACAAGCTCTACTTCCTCTTCTGCACTTAGGTCTTCTCCTATGTATGTACATCACTCTTTGTTCTCTTCAATGGTTACTACAATTTTCTGGTTTTTTATTTATTATCATATGCTTCTCTTGTAATGGCCTCTCTCATAGGCATTCGTATCAAAATTTTCAAATCTTTGACTTCATATTTCTTGAAATTCTTTGGTACTTTAAACAATGATTCCTCCTCTGCTTGTTTCGTTGCGTTTCTTTTCTTTTTCTTTCTACTACCTTTAGTTTCTTTCCTTGAATTTATAGTTTTAATGCTTGTGAGAGGTTCTTCTTCTTTTTGGGTAAATGCTCCTATAATTTCTAGATACACCTCCCTTTGATTCAAAGCAACTATCCATCACAATGGACTCTAGATCATCGCCGTCCTCTTCTTGTATGATTCCTTAGAGTCACACTCCTCTAGCAAGGGTTCACACATGAACAAAGAGATATCATAACCCTCCTCATGACAATGAGCCATTGTTCTTCATTGATAGCAATGTCCATGGTGGCTAAGATTTCTACCCAATCATGAGGCTAAAATTCCTCATTTGGAAAGATCATTGGTGTGTAGGCTGGGTCTCTCATCAGTCTAGCTCCTTGCAAAGTTCCTTCTTCTCTAGCTTTTGGGTGTCTTTCCTCCTCCTTTGTGAGCTTACACATCCATAACTGAGTATCTTCGTACAGCAAGGATGGATTCGAAGAACTTAAAGAATGCACAAAGATTGAATCTTCTTGCACCTTGTGGATAGGTTTCCATTCTAGGGTGCTACATCTCTAAAGGTATAATCCTTCAAATTGACCTTGGTTGTGAACCCTAAGTGCTGAAAGTACAAGGAGTTGGTTCCCCAATCTTGTATTATTTGTAGTTATGATAGGAAGGGCCTTCCTAGGATCATTTCATAGACATTATTTTTGCCAAAGTCACATATAGCAAAGGTGTGTTCAAACTTTACACCATAAGTGGTTAGAGGTATGCCTCTAGAAATCCTAAAGGTCTTTCAATATGGATGTCAACCATTGGAAGCTTTATTCTAGTTGGTCTTAATGTGGGTTTGCCCCAAAGTTGCAACTTCAACACTTGAATCTAAGATAGCTTTGGTTGTGTAGCCTTGATAGGTGATTGGAAGATAAGTATTACCTTTTTCACCTTCGTGGAAACTCCTATAAAGAATTAGATTCAAAATCTAATCTTTCATCTTCTTTTTGCTCTGCTTGGTCTCCATAAATAGAGGGAATGTCTTGCGGATATTGATCATGAAGATCATAAATTTTAGGAATAGGAGGGTGATTACCCTTCTCCTTGGCCCATTTCTCCTCTTGTATTTCTTGCAAGAACTCTTGAGAGTACCGTTGAATTGAAAGAGCTGTTCCAACATCCCTGGAATCAAGAACATAAACTTCCATTGGTAGTGATCTTTCTCTTTCAACAACTGGTTGAGCCTGTGGAGGTAAAGAAACTTGTGGCTTGTTTACCAACTACTCTAGTCTTTTTAGTAAGCCTTGTAAACACAAACTCGGTTTGATAGAATGTGTCTGATTGAACAATTGATTGGTATCAAGCATAGACTGAGCTGTTTCTACCATTTTCATGCAAAATTTTGTTCATTCAATCTCTAAATCTGCTCTCGGGTAACTCTTGTCTAGGTTTACAACTGTTGGCCCTTCTTGAAGTCAAGCCTGGTATGCGTTGAACATCATGTCCAATCCTTTTGGGATTGGATCTACGAGAACATACCTTGGTTGTGGTCTATTTACAATGGGTGGAGGGGGGGTGGGATGAAGTGGAATGAATGGATTTTTGTTGTGCGAGGGGTTTTGAGATGCAATGTCTCCAATTTTGATTTTTTCATCTTTCAGGCTTTCTTCTAGTTTAGATAACTTTCTAGCCCACTTACACTTGGCTTTTTTCGTGGTATCCTTCCATGTTCTTGTTTTCCTCTTACTAGGCTATCTTGGTTCACTTGACTCTGATTGTCTACTTGGTTTAGCCCTAGTGACTACCTATATAGCAGCTAATTAATGCTACTTGAACTTGAATCCACTAGTAAGCCTACCACATTAATGGGTGTAACCTTTGGTGCACTAGAGGGGTTCCTTGGACAATCTTTCAGGAGATGTTCTTTGCCACATTCAGGATAAAAGCCTTGTATTGTGATATTTTGTCCTAGTCTCAGAGTCGATGGG
Source organism: Ceratopteris richardii (assembly GCA_020310875.1). Taxonomy (NCBI): domain Eukaryota; kingdom Viridiplantae; phylum Streptophyta; class Polypodiopsida; order Polypodiales; family Pteridaceae; genus Ceratopteris; species Ceratopteris richardii. Next base: position 51,327,039 of record CM035415.1, on the reverse strand, counting down.
TTGGTATATTCACGAATGAAATGGGTGCCTTCACATCTAAAACATGGTCCTCTGGGGGCTTCTGATCTCATTTATCTCAATTGGGGCATGGGGTTAGGAATTGTATACATGATATTGGAGTATTCTGGCTCCCAATTTGATTCCATAGGTGGTGTCTCATATTGATACCGATAAGTCTCACTATGCTCGGGTGTCTCTGTGTAATAAGTTTGTGGACTATCTTCATGGGTGTAGTCAGAACTTTGAGCAAGGGGGTCATTTTCTAAGACCAATGGGATCATCGACACCACTGCTCCATTAGGATTCTCCTTTGCCACTGCATACTTAATTGGAATCACATTGGCAAGAGGTTGTGGTTTGTTTCCTAGGACCAATTGTGGCCTATATGGTGCTTGATATTGCACTTGGTATTGAGGTTGATATTGCTATTGTGTCCTATAATGCAGTTGTTGGTATTGGTTCTAATACCTACCCTATTTGTAATGTTGCTGATAAGTTTGTCTGATAGCTTTCCTATTGTACGGAAAATCTTGAGCTGTATGGTTCATGTATTTGATCTCAATAGTGCAATATGGAGCATTTAGTTCTCTCATGTTTTGGTTTTCCATTGGGCATACATTAGCCATGTGGTCGCCTTTGCAAGTATACCATCGCTTCAATGATGTGACCCTTGGTGGTTTTCTATTTTGAACTCCTATATTCTTAACAACTTGCTTACCTAGGTCCTCTATTTTAGTGGAGGTTTTGGAAGTATGACTAGTAGAATTGTCAGAATCCTTATAGAGTTTGCACAGTTCTAACTCCTCACCCAAGTTGTCTTCTATGTCAATACACATTCTCAAGCATTGATCTACTGTGATTGGCTCTTGAGATATACATATGATCCAAGTTTCTGGCTTACAAGTTTATCTAAAAACAAGGAAACTTTTTTTTCTTGTGTAGGTAATTCACATGTGGGACATCTTTCTACGTATTGTTTAAATCTTCATCCGGTTAGCCGAACTGTTTCTTGGGGTGTTTGCTTGAAGCTGTGGATCAAGTATGATGTGTTATGCTTGATGGAAGTCTTGGAAAATTCTATAATGAATTCTTCTAGAAGTTGACCTATATTTTGCTAGTTGCGATTGTTCAGGGGTTGAAACCAAACTAAGGCAGTACCCTTGAGGGTCAAACCAAAAGCCTTGAACTGGGTGAAAAAGTCCTCAACCTATTTATCTCTTAGCACTTGTTTGAAATCAGCCACATGATCATAAGGACATCTTCATGCATCAAAGTAGTTATTCATTGCCTTGACCACTCGAGAGGGTCTAATGGTTCTTGGGTACTCTCAGGGTCTAGGGAAAAGGAAATCTTGTTCATCTCTTTGATGCCTGTGTGCTCTATGTCTCTCTCTTTGTCGTCTTTCACTTTCAAGTCCTGATTTATCTCTACCCACTGTGTGCAAAGCTTACCTTAGGTCTGTCTCTAGCTCTTTCCCTCTAGTTTTCATGATCCTGTGATGATCCTACACCTTGGAGGCCATAGGAAACATTAGATCTTGAAGGAGGGAAAATTAATTCACCCTTCCAAGTGTATACAGGCCTCTCATGCTCTATTACTAAGAACATTCTCTCCGATGTGTTATCCAGATAGACAACTTTGCATGGTATCTCAGGATGTTTGAACTCGTAGATGGTGAATCTACTTATTTTGCTAAGTTGATCTGGCTTGAATCTACAAAAAGCTTCCTCAATTTCTCTATTCAAGAACAATTCTATACTTTTGTTGTCTTTGAGAAGCCACTCTGGTGTTATTACTCTACTCAAGATGGATTTTCTTTGAGGAGTCTTGGGTCCTCATCCGAGGTCTCCTATCTCGTTCTTGAGAATGACATTTTTTAGCTCATCAGTCCTTTCTGGTAAGCTCGTAACCACATATATGGTTCCTTGCTTATCAATATATCAACCCTCTTTGAATTCAACCACTAGGTGTTCAAATATGAAGGGTTGATTGGGATTTCCAAGTTGGACAACTAATCACCTTAGACCATCCTCATAAATGTGTGCACCTAATTGGTTAGTCTTAATATATTCCAACTACATCTTATAGGGACCTTTTGATGTCTATAAATAGGTAGTGCCTAAGCTACCTACGGGTCTCTCTATGCTAAAAGACATTTCTGAAGCACTCATTTATGAACTTAACTCGTAGGGATAATCACTAAGTTGTTGTGCCTACGACCTAGCTATGTGATTGATACTAGCTTCAGAAAATCTGATGCTTTACCTATCTTGGCCTAGGTGTTTACTTGATCTAAGGTTCATATGCCTTGGTTAAGATTCCAAAATCTCTCTAGTACAACCTCGTTGCTAAGAATTGAGTGAGGGTGTTAAGAATGCTTACAACCTCAAGTCACTTCTCCTTGTTTGCACTTGTATGCCCAAGATGCATGTTCCCAAGCTTGCTCACACTAGCACCTTGCTTTGGTTTCTCTAAGAGCCCTTAATGATCTTGTAAAAGTTCCAAGTTTAGCTTAATCTTTTAACTTCACTTGATACACAATTTGATTATGATATTTCTAAGAAACCTTTTTCCCTCTTTGTATTGATAAAAATTCTCTAGAGCTTCCTTGGTTTCCTAATCCCACTTCAAGGTCAACTTCAAAATAGCCTATCTAAAAATAGATTTCAGATGAAAAAGTTTTATCAAATCAGGCTCCTGGGGGTCAAAATAGGCAAACAGGATGTTATGAGAAAATCAAAATCTTGATTGAGAATCATGATTCTGAACAACCCAAAAATCACGATTTTGAGTGAGAATAAGGATGTTGAGACACCTTGAAAATCACAAAAATCACGATCTTGACTGAGGATCAGGATATTGAGCAATTTTCAAAAATCATGATTTTGATTGAGGATCGTGTTTTTGATACACTCTCAAAATCATGATCTTGGCTAAAAATCATGTTCTTGGGAATCACAAAAAAGTCACGGTTTTGAGAATGACAAAAAAATCGCATTTTCGATACAACTAGAGAATTAGGATTTTGAGCACAACCTGAGAATCGTCTTTTGTGAGAATGAGTTAAAAATCATGATTTTGAGAATGACTTGATCGTGTTTTCTTGAAAATCTTGTTTTTTCTAAGAATCGTGTTTTTTTCCTAAAAATCATGTTTTTTGAAAATGGCCTAAAAATCGCGATTTTGAGAATGACCTAAAATTTGCGTTTGGCTAGAGAACCGTGTTTTTTTTGAAAATCGTGTTTTTCTATGAATAAGCTAAAAATCACCATTCTGAGAACGACGTGAAAGTTGCAATTTTTGAGACTAAATTTAGGTAGGAAATTCCAATACTAAGAAAATCTTGATTTTCAAAAAATTTGAATTTTTTAGAGAATCGTGATTTTCACCATAGAACCGCATTTTTTTGAGATTTTTGGCGAGAACTTTGAATTTCAGCAGTGAGGCCTCTATGTCATACAAAAGGTAACAAAAATCATAGAACTTGCATACATCAACACTTTGTCTCCCACTCTCTCTCTGTCTCGCTCTCTCTCTCTCTCTCTTGCACACCCAAGAATGAAAAACGAGGTGAAAATGTGGAATGTATAGTCAAAAACAAAAATTTTCTATGAAGGTAAAGATGGGAGAAGATGGTGATGACGATGATGCTGAAGGTGGAGAAAACAAATCAGAAAATAATTGAAAATGACTATTTTTTACATTCCAATGTCGCAAATCTACGATCTTACCGTCACAAGGCTCATCCTTGAGCAACGCTCCTTGGCAACAGTGCCAAAATTTGGTGTAGCCAAAGTGTGAGAACCACCTCCTTTACTTGTCGATCCGTGGAGACATGAGGAGGATATGAAGATCGTGAGCAGGTGAGAACCAACATTAGATCATTGTAAGGTTTCTGGATCAATTGCCTATGCTTATCTACCATCACAACTCAAACATAAGCTTGAGCCAAAGGCTAAAAAATATGTATTCATTAGATATGATGAAAAGAAGATGGGTTAGAGGTTATGGAATCCTCTAACCAAACTATTGATTGTTTCCATAGATGTGACGTTTGATGAATAGAGGAGTTGGTATGCAGAACAAAATCACAAAATTGAAGCATTTGAAGAAGAGTTAAGAAGAAGTGAGAGAGGTAAGTATACAAGCAAGTAACAAGGTATTCTCATGATACTTCTTATATGAATCAAAAAAGCTATGTTTACATGGTCAAAGAAGATGAAGAACCTCAAAGCTATGATGAAGAAAAATGCAAGAGACAATGGGAAGAAGAAATGAATGAAGAGTTCAATGCACTTGAGGAGAACAATACATGGGAGCTTGTTCCAAAACCAAATGGTAAGAAAGTGATTGGAAATAAATGGTTTTATAAAGTGAAGAAGCTTGAAGATGGAAGAATAGCGAGATATAAAGCTATATTGGTGGTCAAAGGCTATGCCCATACTCATGGCATAGATTCTAATGAGACATTTAGTCCTCTCGCAAAGATGTCAAACATAAGGACAATCATTGCTATTGCAGCATCAAAAGGATGGACCTTGATTCAATTGGATATAAAGAATACACTTTTGAATGGATACATATTTGATGACGTATACATGGAGCAACCATAAGGGTTTGCAAAGTTAAGGTATCCAAATTATCTTTGCAGATTGAGAAGAGCACTCTATGGGTTCAAGAAAGCTTCAAGAGCTTGGAACTTTAGGCTTTCGAAGCATCTTAATGATCCTAGATATCAAAGTTCAAACGTAGATGCAAGTCTACTTATCAAAAGAACAAATGAAGCCATAATCTACATTTGTATTTATGTAGATGATTATAATCAGAGGTACCTTAAATGAAGGAATCAAGGAAGTAAAGAGGTTACTTGAGAAGGAATTCAAGATAAGTGATCTCGGAAAATTGTCATATTTTCATGGAATGGAAATCACTTATGCAAATCATGGCATATATGTATCACAAGAAAGGTATCTTCTAAACCTATTGAAGAAGTTTAACATGGAGAATTGCAGAGAAGCTTCAACTCCACTTGAAGTCAATCATAAGCTTAGCAAGTATGATGGTGTAGAATTCAAAGACATGAGGAAGTATCAATCTTTAGTGGGAAGTTTAGTTTATGCTACACTTACAAGACCTGATCTTAGTCATGCAGTGGGAGTCCTCTCACAATTCATGTATTGTCCAAAGGATCAACATTGGATTGCAGGTCAAAGAGTTCTTAGATATATCAAAGGAACTATAAAGGAAGGATTATATTATCCTTTTACCTTAGACATAAAGTTGAGAGTATATAGTGTCTCAGATTGGGCAGGAAATCAAGATGATAGAAGATCAACACATGGATACAATGGTGTACATAAGTGACAATCTTGTGAGCTGCTGTTCAAAGAAACAACATACCATGTCATTATCATCAATTGAAGTAGAATACAAAGGGTGTGGAAGCAGCTAAAGAAGTAGTGTGGATGTAGACCCTTTTTCAAAAGCTTAGGCATTGATCAAGGTATACCTATAATACATGGAGATAAAATGAGTTCATTATATCTTGCATAAAATCCAGTATTTCATGCAAGAACAAAGAATATCGAGATTCAATATCATTTCTTGATAGAAAAGGTAATCGAGAAAGAACTTGAAGATGTGTATACTTCTACAAAAGATCACATAGCAGATATCATGACAAAAAGCTTGGATGGAGTGAAGACAAGTAGATTGAAAGGAATGGTAGGAATAAAAGAGAAGGAGATTGTATGAAGAAGTTAAAGAATGCAGGTAGAAGTTTGAATTTGAATTCAAACTTTGGCTCCAAGCATGACTTTAAAAGAAGGTTCTAAAAGACCCGTGTGTATCTCGAAGTGGTGAGATCATTTTGAAGTACACTCATTGTGAAGTGGGACCTCATGTCATAGCTCACTCACCTCTCACACATTGAGCAATGTATGATTTCCAATGACATTGTATTTGTACATGTTTTAATACATATATGATCATTACACTCTAATCTTACTTCTTTGTCATAACTCCATCAAAACAGTGATCTTGTGAGAGCTTTTTCTCAGTGCGTACTTGATCATTTGCAATGATTTAAAGCATGCTAGAATCAGCATATTGTCTATTACAAGCCTCCAAAGTTTCATTAGCATTGCATCTTGAGATCGTCAGATATATGCATGACATTCCTCACTAGTCTGCTAACTGTAGCACCCCATGAATGTCGGGATAGAGCTGTGGATTGCTAAACTTATTTCTCTGCATGTAGTCCATCATCTTTTATGAAATTACTCATTATTGTTAGCTTACTAAGTCAATTAGAGTTTCCCAAAAGGAATTTAGTCAATTGCTGTTGTGCTCAGAGAATTGTGCAAAACACTAAAAAAGTGTGTGAACTAAAATAGCAAGTTCTTGATCTTGGATTATCTTCTAATCTATTTGTTTTGATCCTTCCATTAGTGGATCACCTTCTAGGCAACATATATGATTACTTATGTTCATTAGCTACCTAAATAGGCCCACTACACTCTCCAACCATCATTCTTGGCAGGTGTGAAGCAAGATCTCGCTACACCACTCCATCTCTTCTGACTATCCACCATCTCCTTCAACATATAGGACTTAGGCCTACTTGATTTATCATTCGGTAAACACCCAATTGATGGGAATCCCAACTTGCATGTTGGAGGAAGGCCATATTGGACCATGTAAGGTATTTTAAGGAAAGGGAGTTACCAGGGTCCCCAACTGTGGGGTCCGGGGCCGTGGTGAACAACCATGGTTGGGCAGTCCCACGGGGCAAGTGTATGGCAATATTCCCTCTCAAAGTCAGAAATCATTTATATTTGTTAGGTCAGTTTGACCGACCTAAGCCATGTATGGCAACTATGCGGGTGGTGGCCGCCCACTCTCTACCACCCATGTATAGCCATCTATGGAAGGTTGTTGATTATCCTATATATACATGACTTGTACACTATTTGAGATATGGAATCGAGCCAGCGTACCTCTACCTTGTATCTCCCTATCTAGAGTTGTATAGATCACCATTTAAGCTCTAGCTTGAGAGCGCACGGGTGGACAAGGTCATCATCTTTGTACTTGCTATTAGTAGAAAATTGTTGAGATTCTCCTATATCTGTAATCTTCTCTGTCATTGCACCTATGTTATATCACATAACTATTGTTTTACAGATTTTATTTGAGGATGATAGCTTCAAAATGAGCTACGAATCGTGAAAAACGTTACACTATAGTATGAGATCTAACTCTAGGAATATTAGGCAAATGTGTGTGAGAAAACTTGTAGCTTGCAACTAACATTCATACAATCATGATATCACTTACATTTCTTGACATACAAGGAATCAACTCAAATACTGCTACACAAATATGTGTTTACTATTAGAGAAGATTTCTAGAAAAATGCATGGCCTTATTCCGCTCATAGCCATAGAAAGATCTCCTACTCTAAGTGACCTCTCATCTTCATCTCTCTTTGAAAATACCTGACTCCCTCTCTACTCACTTAGGACATACAAAATTGAGTTGTCACATATTTCTTTATCTCAAATTAACTTTTATAAATATTCTCTATTTACTGCTAAACTCAAAACACATAATCCTAGATGTTTTGAACTAAATTTGATCTCTAGTTTGACCCTATATTACATGTGTGAATTTTTCCCTTCACATAGGCATGATTTTCTCAGTATGTAACTTCCATAGCTCTTTATTCTTTTTATTTCCTCTTATGTATTCATGCCTTCATGCCTAATTTGTGAGTGAAGCCCAAACAGCTTTCCCTCCTCTTGTGCCATATTTCTAACTCAAATAATGTTTGAGCTCTTGTGTCTTCAATTTCAAATCTGAATAATCTACCTAACTTATCACCTTTGGCAATCCTTTTGAAGCCTTGTTGGTGGTCTTCTACATATGCTCCATGTTTAGTGAATCTGGCTTGCAAACCTTTCTCAACAATCTGCCCAACACTAATTAGGTTTTTGGTTATAGTTGGCACGCACAAACCCTTGCTAAGAAGGTTCATACTACATTAGATGTTTTGACATTTCCAATTTTCTTGACTGAATGTTTAGTATCATCACCTGTTTGTACTTCATGCTTCCCCTTGAGTTCTTCAAGATCAGATAATAGAGCTACATTTCTAGCCACATGATTGGAACAACCTAAATCAATGTGGAAAAGATGCTCATCATCTTTACCTTGCTTGGATGGCATGTTCATGATGAGTAATTCGTCTTCTTGGTCTTCAGTGTAGTTGTTGTAGTCCCATCTTCCTCTGAATCCTCCTTAGTAATTGTTGGTGTTGTATCCTTGATTATAGTTATGGTTCTAGTTGCCTCCACCATTGTTGTATCTGCCTCTTGATTGTCCATAGCTACCTCTATGGTATCCTCTTCCCCTTTGGTTCCTTGTATTCTTGAAGCATTCTTTTGTAGTGTGGCTTTTAAGACCACAAATGTTGCATGGTCAGTTGTTGTAGGGTCTCCTCCTGCCTTGCTTTCCTCCTCTGCCCCTTCCTCTAGCACCTCTTCCTCTTCCTGCATAATTAGCTTGAGAGGTACTAGCCTCTTCTTCACTCTTCTTGCTTTTACATTTATCCTTAGCTTTATTCTTATCTGTATAAAGGGCAGAAGTTTGGTTACCTGTTGAGTTGTCACCGTTTCTATTGAGCTTTGTCTCCTGGGTGAAGAGTTTTCCCATCAAGGTGTTGACATCAAGTATTTGCATATCGAGGTAGAGGTCCATTGCAATGGTGAAGGACTCCCACTTGTCATTGGCCTTGATTCCATTAATGATTTTCCTCACTATGTGTTCTTTCCTATCTCCTCTCCAATGCTTGCAAGTTGGTCAGCCACATCTTTTTCATAATCAGCCACTCCTTGCTTTGGTTGTTTCTTTAGGGTTGTAAATTACATCCACAACTGATTCTTTCTAGCTCTTGTGTTTGAGGAGAAATTATACTTCCCAAGTCTCTTGAGAGGTCTTGCAATTCCTAACATGTGGTAACACAAAATGAGAGATTGATTTTAGTAGATATGACTTGGCAAGAACATCCTTTGCACACCGTGTGGTCAACTTCGCTTGCTCTTCCCTTGTAGGTTGATGCTTGCTTCTGAAGATTGGCATTTCTTCATCTCCTGAGATGTATCCATATAGACTTCTCCCTTGAAGGTAGTCTTGCATCCTAAGTGACCATGCTCATTAGTTGTTCTTGTCCAATTTTTCAATGAAGGATGGAAATCCATCTCCCATCTTGATTGTTGTTGCTCTGATACCACTGTTGGAGGAGATGGTGGATAGTCACAAGAGATGAAGTGGTGTAGCAAAATCCTGCTTCACACCTGCTAAGAATGCTGGCTAGAGAGTGTAGTGGGCATATTTATCTAGCTAATGAACATAAATAATCATATATATTGCTTGGAAGGTGATCCTTTAAAGGAAGGATCAAAATAGATAGATTTGAAGATAATCCAAGATCAAGAACTTGCTATTTTAGTTCAGACACCTATTCAATGTTTTGCACAATTCTTTGAGCATAGTAGAAATTGAATTAATTCCTTTTGGGGAGCTCTAATTAACTTATTAAGCTAACAATCATGAGTAATTTCATAAAAAATGATGGACTACATGTAGAGAAATAGTTCTAGCAATCCATAGCTCTATCTCCACATTCGCGGGGTGCTACAATCAACAGACCAGTTTGCAATGTTATGCATATATCTAATGATCCTAAGAAGCAATGCTAATGGGACTTTGTAGGCTTGTAATAGACAGTATGTTGACCCTATCATGCTTTAAATAATTGCAAATGATCAAGTACAGAGTGAGAACAAGCCCTGGTAGGATCACCATTCTGATCGAGTTATGACAAAGAAGTAAGATGAGAGTGTAATGATCATATATGTATTAAAACAGGTACAAATACAATGTCATTGGCAATCATACATTGCTCAATGTGTGAGAGGTGAGTGAGCTATGTGATGAGATCCCACTTCAGAATGAGTGTACTTCAAAATGATCTCACCACTTTGAGATACATGCGGGTCTTTTAGTTCCTTCTTTTAAAGTCATGCCTGGAGCCAAAGTTTGAATTCAAATTCAAACTTCTACCTAAAAGGTGAATGCTAACTTATAGGATAGATTCTCTCATTGTTCAACAACCAAGTGATACGTGATTTATAGCTTGCTAACTCCTCGTGGATATAATTCACTTTTACAAGGATAAATGTGAAGTGCTTTTGCAAGAGGTTAATCACATAAAGCCTTTAATAGGTTATGCTCATAGATCAAGCATAAGTTAAATAATCAAGTATGCAGGCTTGGGTTAAATTACACCAAAACTATAACCATTAGTTGAAGATTCCTGTTGAGCTGCTCTGTTCCAAGTGCTTTAGTGAATATGCCTGCACAATTTGCCTCTGTTGGAAAATATTTAGCTCCACAATTTAATATTTAATTAGCTCAGGAACATAATGGTATTGTACTTCTATATGCTTGGTATGAAACACTAACTTCTTTGCAATGGCCATACAACTTTGATTATCACACTTGAGTATAGTCTCCATATTTGTTGGAAAGCCTAGATCTGCAAGAATTCTCCTTAACCACACTACCTCACAAGAAGCAAAACAAGCTTCTTTGTACTCTACTTCAGTGGAGGAGAGTGTGAGAGTTGGTTGCTTCCTACTGACCCAAGAAAATATTCCTGAACCAAGTGAGAAACAATATCCAAAGACTGATTTTCTAGAATCACAATATCAAGCCCAATCTAAATCACAATACCCTTGAAGTGTATCACTTGTGATATAAAAAATACCAAAATCCAAGGTTCTTGCAATTTACCTTAGAATTCACATTCCAACATTCCAGTGACTCTCCTTAGGTTTGTTGGAAAACTTACTTAACACTCCAACAACATAGAAAATGTTTGGTCTAGTGTTGCACAGAGAAAGAAGACTTCTAGTGAGCTTCCTATACTTCTTAGCATCTCCATTAGGCATGTTATCATCCATAGATAGCTTATGATTTACCTCCATAGGTGTGCTAGTTGGTTTGTTGTCCATCATTCCAAATGCCTTGAGAATTTCTTTGGCATATTTTTGTTGTGAGATGAAAATGCCATACTTCAATTCCGAGACAAAAATGGAGTGGACCTAAGTCTATCATTTCAAACGAAGTTCCCAAGCTGATATGAATTTGATTGATGATATCCTGATGATCTCCTGTAATGATCCAATCATCTACATATACGATGACAACAACTAGCTTGGTATCCCTTTTCGTTACATACAAGTTAGCATCAACCTGCAGGCTTTATTTTCTAAATCAGGCACCTCAAAACCTAGTGGTTAAGATACATATACCTCATCCTTGAGGTGACAATTCGAAAATGAAGATTTGACATCCATATGAAAAATAGGCCAGGCCTTTTGTGGAGCTACTGCAATTACCATCAGAATAGTTGTCATGCGTTCTATTGGTGCAAATGTTTCTTGAACGACAAATCCTTTGATTTGTGAAAAACCCAGCGCAACTAATCTTTCCTTATACTTTTCTAATGTGCCATCTACTTTATAGTTAACTTTCCAAATCCAATTAGTACCTATTGCCTTCTTCTTTGGTGGAAAGTGGACTAGATCCCAAGTATCATTTTTCAGTATACTATCATACTGAGACTGCATTGCCACTCTCCAACTTGAATCATCAAGGGCTTCTTCAATGGTGGTAGGTTCCTTTATTGAGCCCATGATATCTGCCATTAGAGCCATGTTAAGAATGTGCTTTGAGGCTCTTCTTTACTCCTCTATTCTCTTTGATCTTTGTAATCCATCTGAGGATGATTCTGGTACATCTAAGTGTGTATTGTGATCATCAAAGAGCTGTTGTGCCCACTTTGATAGTGGCTCACGTTGTGCAGCTACAATTGGTTGGCTTTTTATTGAGGAAATTTAACCATCAGATGTTTCCTCCTCCTCAACTTTAACCTCTCTTTTGATAGGTGCAAGGTGAGATATTTCTCCGTTTGATGAGATAGTAGATTTACCTTTATCTTCTACTAAGTGTGGTCGTTCATCAGACACCACATCGTGGCTGGCAAAAATCTTCCTTGCCTGAGGATCCCACAACCTGTATGGTTTAGACTCTTCACTATATCCTAGACAGACACACTTTTATCTTTTTGAATCCAACTTTGATCTTGTTGAATCAGGAATATGTGCATAACACAAACAACCAAAAATTCTGAAATGCAAAATTGAAGGCTTTTTACCATAATATACTTCTTGAGGAATTATCCCCTTTAGTGCTTTTGTGTAGCTTTGATTAAGGATGTAGACTAATGTATTGAATGCTTCTATGTAGAATGAATCAGGCATGTCTTGAGCCTTTAACATATAGTGAGCCATTTCAAATATTGTCCTGTTCCTATGCTCAACACTGCCATTTTGTTGAGGTGTATGAGTTGTGGTAAGTTGCCTTTTCACACCATGCTCCTTATAGTAATTATTGAATTCTCCTAACAAGAACTCACCTCCTCTATTTGTTCTAAATTTCTTCAATTTCTTTCTTGATTCATTTTCCACATACTTATGCCACGTTAAAATTTTTTTAAAAGCATCAGCCTTCTCTCGAATGAAATAAACCCACATCTTTCTACTATAATCGTTGACTAATAGTGAAAAGTAGAAATATCCTCCTAAAGAAGGTGTAGACATTTTACTGCATAGATCAGCATGTACCAACTCTAGAGGAGCTTAAGATCAATTGTTGGTCTCTCGTGGAAATTCCTTTCATTGTTGCTTGCCCATCATGCAAGCTTCACAAGGTTCTTGCAACTCTAAAAATGCAGGCAAATGAGCAACCATCCCTATTCTTTGCATATCCTTCAAAACCGCAAATCCAAAATGCCCAAATCATTGGTGCCATAACCTGCTTACATCTTTATCTTTTGTAGTAGTTAAGGAACTTAACTCATACAAGTTATCATGTCTTATGCCTTTTCCTACTACATTACCTGATGAATCCATGATTTCTGCACCACTCTTATCGAAGTGAAATTTGAGTCCACGATTTGTTATTATAGAAACTGACCACACGTTTCTTTTAAGTGTAGGTACATAGAGAACATTGGACAACTTTTTCTCAACACGTAGAGAAGTGATAAAAGAGATGGTTCTAGTCCCTTCAGCTAGACACTTGGAGTCATTTCCCACCACTACATTGATGGATTCCCGTAGAGGCACTAGGGAACTATACCAATCCTTTTTACTGGTCATATGGCGAGAAGCTCCACTATCCTAAATCCATGGTTCATCAACACGAGCTTAAGCGGATGAGCATACCTCTTCAATAGTTACCCATAGTTCTAGTTTTGTGTTATTTGCAGACTCTTTGTTCTTCCAAGATGATTTTACAGTCCTATTTCGTTCATCACCTTACTTCTTTTAGCAATCCTTAATGGCACAACCTTTCTTTTCACAATAGAAGCAACTTCTTGTTAACTTTTTCTTGTTTGGCTTCTTTGTTGATCAATGAGACGAGCCTTTTCCTTTTGAATTGGTTGAGAATGCATCATCACTTGTACTTTGCCGATTCTTCAACCCATCTCCTCTTCTAAAAGCATTGCACAAAACTCTTCAAATGTAAGGGTGGTTGGTCTTACCTAAGTGTTAAGGGTTGTTACTAATCCATCATACTTTGTTGAAAGAATACGCACACATCTTTGAGCCAAATCTTTTGGTGTTATAACAACACGAAGTGCAACCAACTGATCTTGAAGATGTTTTATCCGTTTGATAAAACCTTCAGCCTTTTCAGAATCAAAATGCTTTTCATTTTCCAACTGATTTTCTAAATTTTGTATCCTAGTGTGTTTCTTGGTCTCATATTGACAAGCCAATATGCCCCAAGCCTCATGTGATTTAGTAGTATGTTGAACTAAAGTAAGCACATAATCACTTACACTAGTGAAAATTGCACATAATGCATCGGTGTTCTACCTCTTCCAAGCTTGTAGAAGATCTTGATCTGGCTGAATCATCACTCTTGAATTTGCTAGATCTTCAACTGGTATAAGCTCTGGATCCAATCCCATTGGTCCCATGACAGTGTCAAGTAATTAAGAAGAGTCCAAAATTGCAGAAAGTTTGAACTTCTAGAGTGTATAGTTGGTTCCATCCACCTTCCCTTCAGTGAATGCAGGTGGACAAATTTGAATAGGTGCAACATTAACATTAGCTAGAGCACTGAAACCAGTGTTTGAGGATGAAGCCATCATGTAATCACTCTAATGATCTACTGATATTCTAGTCTACTAGTAGGCTGAAATAGTGATAGTTCTCAAGCTATTTGAACCTTAGGGATCTGATACCATGTAAGATAATAGTTATGCAATATAACATAGGAGCAATGGCAGAGAAGATAACAGATATAGGAGAATCTCAACAACTTTCTACTAACAACAAGTACTAAGATGATGGCACTCTCCACTCATGCACTCTCAAGGTAGAACTTAAATGGTGATCTAGGCAACTCTAAATAGGGAGATACAAGGTAGAGCAATGTTGGCTCGATTCGATATCTCAAGTAGTGCAGAAGTCATGTATATATAGGATAATGGGCAACCTTCCATGGATGGATATACATGGGTGGTAGAGTGTGGGCGGCCAGTGCCCCCATAGTTGCCATGCACGGCTTAGGTCAATTAAATCGACCTACCAAATATAAATGATTTCTGACTTCAAGAGGGAATATTACATGGAATATTCCCTTTGTCACATTGGGGTGTTGTTAGTGTGCTAAGTCAATTCATGCACAAACCAAGAGTACCTCACCTTGAGGCTGCAAAGAAGATCTTGAAGTATCTAAAGGAAACTCAGAACCATCGTTTGTACTTTCCTTATACATCAGATATTGATATTAAAGTATATTCAGATGCAGATTGGGTAGGATGCAAGGATGATAGGAGGAGCACATCAGGATACTTATCTTTTGCAGGTGATAAACCTATTTCTTGGTCAGCCAAGAAACAACCAACAGTGGCATTGTCATCCACTGAAGTAGAGTATAGAGGGCTAGCCAATGCCACTCAAGAAGCTATTTGGTTAAAGCTTTTGTATACAGAGCTAGGCCTATACACTAGGCCCCCAATTATTTTAGGAGACAATACAAGTTCTCTTCACCTTGCAGCCAATCCAATATATCATGCTAGGACAAAACACATAGAGGTTCATTACCACTATGTGAGAGAGAAGTTGCTAAGCAAGGACATTCAGTTGACCTATGTGTCTACTAATATGCAATGTGCAGATTTACTCACTAAAGCTTTGGATGGAAACAAATTATGCAGATTCAAATCCATGATTGGATTGCAGGATGTAATTGAAGATTGAAGATGAAGACTTAAGCCAAAGTGTTTGGCTTGAGGGGGAGCTGTTGGTGCAATTCAAGCCTTCACAATTTGGCTTGGATTACTTCATGAAGACTCAACATGTGAGAAGAACCATAGGAACTTATGCTTGTGGTTTATTACATTTTTACCCATGTAAAAGTCTAAATGACTTGGAATCTTATGGATACACCTACTTGATTGAGTCGTGGAAAAGTAGATTACATGATTGAGAGAATATCTCCTTACTTTTAGATGTTAGATTGAAGGGAGCCAAGAATTCAAATTTGAATTCAACCTCTTGCTCACTTCATATATAAGATGTATCTAAAAAAGTCGCGGCACTACAGTCCATTCTCCCGAGGCTAAGTTCATCTATCCTTGAGTGTGTGAGCTCTACTCCATAGCTTACAACTCTGAGTACCATTTGGCAACATTTATCATGTCAATGGGAATGTACATCAATGTGAACTAATACATACATTTACATATATCATCTCTGTGTTCTCTGTTTGTATCACTTCAAGTCTGTCAACTTCAAAGAGGCATATCTCAGTGCCTACTCCACCAAATCACGTGATTCAAAGCTTGGTAGATCCAGCTCAAAACATACTACAAGCATACAAAGTTTGAAGCAAATTGGTTCAGCCAATTGCGAGAAATCGTGGTTGAAGTGCTCACTGGTATTTGTCTGCATACTTCCTAAAAAGTCGGGGGTGTCCATAATTTTGCTAAAGTGATTTCTCCTAGTATAGTTTATCATTTTATCTCATTCCACTTGCAAATGGTAGCTTACTAAGCTAATAGAATACATCTAGAAGGAATTTTGCCAATTGTAAGTGTACTGGTCATACTGAGCATAACTCTGAGCAGGTGTCAATACCAAAATAGCAAGTTTTCTTGGATTTGTGAAGTATCAAGTAGTCTGTTTTGATTTGATCACTACACACATCATTTGCAAAGTACATATATGATCTCTTGGTATCATTTGGAAGCTAAGGGTGTCTACTAATCATATCTGGAGTCACTGAGGGCTGATGCAAAGCAGGACTAGCAGCACCTACTCAATCTTCTGGAGGATCCATCCATCTTTCCCAACACCCATGTACTCTATGTACACGGTCATCTCTGTGTGTTGTTTCCCTATATCCTTCCGTTTAAGAAGTATCATACGAGATCATCTCAAATGTGGGAAACCGTCTAAGTGGTGCCTACTATCTCCCATGTACACTCTACTTCCAAACTATCACTCACATGACATACAACATCATCCAATGACCTAAGTCCATATGATGTATATGCTATGGAGTAATAATATAAGAAGCAAGTATAAAGTGCCAAGCTTATACGCTTGACCATATCATAATTGAGATAATAAACCATACAATTTGCTAAAATATAGAATAAAGTCCCATAAAACATGAATCCAAACCTAGCTAGAACTAAATGATGGATTTGCCCTCATACCACTCTAGGTCTTCCTAACCTTGAGTGTGCTCACAAGTAATATTTTACTCTAAACTACCTTGTGACTATGCTAATCCATCATCCTTGCTCATATATAAGACTTTCTTTGTAGTAAAATGCAATCCCCACATTTCACCAACCAAGAAGTCTGTGGTTTGTTATCCTTTACCCTTGGACTAAGTTCTACTAGAAGAGCATCTATTGGCACTAGTGCAAACTCTAAAATTTTCTCTTCCCTTTAGCTTGCCATATGAATGCAAAAAGCATTCCCTTTGAGATTCAGATAACCCCTAAGTATCCATCCTCCTAAATGATGTTTACACATCATGCTCATAATGTAAGACAAATTAAGAGTTTGGTACCCCAATAGGTTAGATATATCCCTATCTCCTAGAAACTCTAAAGAGAGGTATCATAAATCTACTCCTAGTCTTACTAATGTCAATAACTAGATTATCTCATCTTCAAGAACCATCATTGAAAATTGCATAATTGCTAGAAGAGAAAAATTGAAACTCTCTTTCTCTGTAATCTCCTCTAAGGACAAGATCTCTGATAGTGGAATCTATTCCACTTTCCCTTTCCCTTTGAAAGATATTCTTCTGAATTCAATTGTCCTCATCCATAATTGAGAACATGCATATAGGTTCTCCTTGTTTTTCCTTCCAAAATAGTGGAGAATTGTTAGACTCAAGAAATGATGGGCAGGAGGTGGTTGAACCACACTCTAAGAGGGAGGATTAGGAAGTAATCCTCAACCATGGCTTTTGGGGCAAGTGGTTAGCCCATCGTACTCCTAGCTAGTAGGTCATGAGTTCAAATCCCACGATTGGCATCACATCTTAGGAAGTAGGCTTGGGCAAGGAAGGCACACACGTCGCTTTCAAAGATGAGCCCATCAAAGATTAGAGTGTATCTCCCAATCCGTAGGTAGGATTTAGATGTATAAGATACCCTTGGAAAGCTCTCAGAACAAGCTTTACAATAGAAGAACTAGATTGTGGATCCAAGATACCTAGCATGGGTGAGAACCAGGCTCAAGATACTAAGGTTGAGAACAAGGTGCTCAAGAGACCAAGGTTGCAAACAAGGCAAGTCCATAGGCAAGTGGCCAAAAAGCGGAAAGACAAGGTTCTAGAGACCAAGGTTGAGAGACCAATGATCTCTAGAAGGGGAAGAGAGTGTTAGACTGAAGAAATGATAGGTAGAAGATGGTTGAACCACAATCTAAGAGGGAGGATTAGGAATTAATCCTCAACCATGGCTTTTGGGGCAAGTGTCTAGCCCATCGTACTCCTAGCCGGTAGGTCATGAGTTCAAATCCCACAAGAATCAAACTCCCATGTGAAGGAAAATTACAATGAAAAGTAGAGTAAATGAATTCCTTATGAAATGTAGACTAAGATGTGGTTTCTAAACACCTCTTCTCTCTAAAGGAAAACGTGCTCTTTTCATCTCAAAAAAGAAATCATATTTTCCTTCCCTTTTCTCCTTCAAGGAAGAGGAGCTAAATTGAGATCTCTAAGGTAGAATGAGATCACTCCCAGCTCTCCAAGCAAATTCCCTCTTTCTCCGTTCCTTAAAAGAGTAACTTATGAACTCATTTGTTCCTCTCTTCCATAATGAATAATCCCTCATTATATACATTCCTATGAAGATGGAGAATAAAACTCCCGTAACTAATGAAGGTGTATGTAGTGAAGAGTGGAGAAAAATAACTCCTTATAAGGATCAAAGCCCTCTACTAAAATGTTCTGTGATGATATGACACCATAAACACATGTGTATCCATACTAAAGAGCTATCTCTTTGAACCATCCTCTATGCGTGGATCTATACAATCCAATCAAACTAATGGAATTATCCTTCTTGAAAATCAAAAAATGAGTATGTAATATCAATGGTCATAAAATCACATATCACATTCTCTACTAGAAGAATAGATCTTCCCTAAACTATGAAGGATTACTCTGAATTCTAAGGAGATGTCTACTAAGAGCTCTCCTCTAATATAGTGAGACATGCCACCATGAATGATGAGTCCTCATCTCCCTGGCCATAGAAGAAGAGTGCTCAAAGGGAAGTGGTTTCCTGTCGTCCCATACCCGTGGAACCTTCTTCCAATTCATGGTTTCATACGTATACTAAACCAAATATATATTCCATATATATGTAATGGAATATGTAGGGGGACTCTTATGAATCCCATATCCTAAAATCATGTCGGTGGACTCAAATGAGTCCCATGTCTTCAAACTAGTTATTTTGGTTCTAATCAACATGTGACAATGGATATCCCTTTCTTATTCTAAACTAACTTGGTCCTAGGTACTAAGACTCAATCTAAGTACCACTTTGTAGATCCCAATATACATATATGTATTAGATATACTAACTATTTCTGACTAAGGGATCTATGCTCTAAATCATAGAGCTAGTGCCATACATGTGGCCTTCCTAATCATCACTCAAATCATATTAGCACCCGTCGATGCTTTTTATGAAACCCATATCTATGATCCCATCTAATTGGTTTACTTAGTAGTGTATCAAAAATGCTTCACTGCTTTCTCAAGTGATGTGTATCAATGAAACTAATCACTCTTTGGGTATTCATCATAATACCACATAGTCCCCTAATCATACTATGAGACCCTCGTGAAGATAAGTAAACCCTCACTACATTAGAGATTATCATAAATGTATCTGCCATGCCTGTATGCAACTTCTCATAACCTATAGGATTGCTTGTGCACATTCCTAATGGTGAAGGTATATCTCCTTCCCCTTAGCAATCCTATGGTCTAAATCCATAAGGATTATATGTAGGGATCCTATTACTATCAGAGTTGCTTTATCTATACTACTATGATGGTCCCAAGTCCATCAAATACATGCTTACAAGCATGCTAACACCTTACTGATGTTTGCAGAGAAGGCATGTTGCCATGCCATAACATCCTTACCTAAAGGTAAGTGCATATATAATGTCATGAGATGGGAAAAATTTCATCAGAATTTCCCCAAGAAAATGAAGTCCCAAAAAGTTCTAACCATAAACGCAATATCACAAATGTCATCCAATATAACATAGGGCTTGGCAAGCCCATGGCATGCATGCCATATGCTCATACATGGACTCCATAACCTGCAAAAACATAAAAACAAATGCTAGCAACAATCACTTTGTTGCACAACCATGTAGTTCCTGCAACCATCTTTCATGCAAAAATCAAAAGTGTACTCCTAGCATGTTGATTCATACCTTTAGATATAAAACAATGATCAACTTTGATGTATGCATTGCAATCCGTGCATGTATATATAGAACATACCATAACATAAAGTAAAATGCCTGAAATATAAACCATATATCCATCCTTGAATGGTTTGCTATTGGAAATGCAAATTCTTAAAATGAGATATGTATCATGTGCAAGTGGCTCAAATTGAAATTACTTCAATCGCCTTCCCAGTTTGTAAAATATGGCTCCCATAAGGTAGTCGCGAAAAACTAATCAAACTTTGTAGACCTGCATAAACCTGCAAAATACATCATTTCCAAACTTTCTTTGCATAACTTGAAAGTAAATTTTGAACTCTTTGAAACAAGCCATAGCACATCCAATTTGGCATTTTCTATCCCAAAATATGACCTTTCTAAGTGTGACATGTCAAACTAGTGGACTAGTGGAGGGGCTGGAAAAAGTGTGAAAATGTGATCTTTGGAGTGCCCAAAAGCATTCTTCCATCAAGCAAATCCTAGAATTATCTCCGTAACCTTAGAGAGTAGTATATGAAGATGCTCGAGCCTATTTTCACGTTTCCAAATCCTGCTTTTGTGCATGCTAATTTGCTCCCCAAAAGAGGTCTACATAAAGATTTTTACTTTCACGCAAAAACTTAAATGGGAGCTTTTAGCAAGCTTCTAATCCACTTGTAATGTGGATTTTTCTTGGATTTTCTCATTCTTGAAAGCACTAGTTCATGGGAAGCCTCTTAAATAGTCTCTTTAGTCCCAAAAGTGGAGTTTGGCAAAAATTAACATCTGAATTTTTTCCCAAAAAGTGTGGGAAGGAGGTTTTTGAGGAAGTAAAATTCCTCATTAACTTATTATTTTGATGAATCTAATGATTCCATTATGAACTCCATATACCGTACTCTCAGTATATATATTTTTTCTCATCTATTGATAACTAATGCACCTCTTTTTTCCTCTTCCAAATTGGGAATTTCTCAGATTCAGGTGCTGAATTTTTTTCTCAAATAGTGATGGAAGGGGGTCTTGTGGAGCTTCAAACTCCCATCATACTGAGCCAATCTTTGAATTTCTTGATTATATATGAAATTCCATATACTATCCTATATGTGGGCATGCTTTTTCCTACCAAACTAAGAAAACTCCCTCTTCATTTCCCTTTCCCCAAAATGGCTACTTATCCAAAATAGCTCCTAAAATTTATGTGAGAATCATCAATAAGGCTATTTTGAATATGCATAAAGCTTGTGGTTTCTTTTATTTTGAGGGAATACTTGTCTTAAGATGAGAGTATATATGCCATACTCTCCCAAGAAATGGTTTTCCTCCAAGAACTTGGTTCCTAAAGCCTTCGTTCCTTCTTGCAAATGGCAGATCCTTTCAAAATTGAAATAATAGTACCTGTGATTAACATGAAGCTCCATTGTATTTCATTTTGGAACCACAATATCAAAAAGATCATGGAAAGGATGCTCTTCATTCAGGGACTCTTCAAGTGTAATAGGTGCATCCCATCTCTCTCTCTTATCTATTCTCGATCCTCATTTGAAGTTGCTCTTTAACTCATGTCTTTTCAAATTTTTGTGGCTTAAAAATCAAAAGGCAAAAAAGAGCAGTAGACCCTCTTCCTATAGATGAAAGGGGAGATTCAAGATCTTCTCTCTCTCACTACTTCTGCCATACATAGGTCCTCAGGTGTGCGTTGCTCGTTAAAATTTAGCTATAAATAACTTCTAAGTAATTTTTAGCATGAAGCTAGATGGGCAGCATGGATAGCTTATTTCCTTTCCAAGGGGATGGTGTGGCTTGGATCGTGGGCTTTGATACCAATGTAACATATTTTGCCATAGCTCCTCAGCAATGAATCTTCGCGGCTGTCCATCAACAACATAGATATTCTTTTAGAGTTCTCCACCCAGCCATGCCTGAGCTCTTTCTATGCTATCATGAGAGTGTCTACTCACTCTTGAGTCTAAATAATGAGATAATCCTATCTTAAGTCTTGTACCATATGACATAAGTCCCTATTGGTGCCATGTGGCATCTTTGCCACCTCACCCAAGAGGTGTTATCACACAACCCCCATAATTGGACAACTAATGAAGAAGTGTCCAATGTTTGATCTCTATTCTTCATTATTAGATAGAGAGATATACAAAGATTTCCTATCCATATGTTTTATCCACTCAAGAATCCAAATAGATTCTTTATAGGAGTAGTGGGTTTGAAGTCCATGTCTTGGGTCATGGGCTCTGATACCAATGAAACATCTTTTGTCATAGCTCCTCAGCAATGAATGTTTGTGACCATCCATCAACAACACAGAGATTCTTTTATATTTCTTCACCTAGCCACACCCGAGCTCTTTCTATGCTATCCTGAGAGCAACTACTCACTCATGAGTCTAAATATTGAGATAATCCTCTCTTAAATCCTATACCATATGACATAAGTCCCTATTGGTGCCATGTGGCATCTCTGCCAACTCACCCAAGAGGTGTTCTCACACAAACCCCATAATGTGAAAGCTAATGAAGAAGTGTCCAATGTTTGATCTCTATTCTTCATTACTATATAGAGAGATAGACAAAGATTTCCTATGCACATGTACTAATCCACTCTAGAATCCAAATAGATTCTTTATAAGAGTAGTGGGTTTGAAGTCCATGTCTTAATTTCTTACTCTCATAACCTCTTAGATGTCTTCCCACAGCTAGTTTTCGAACCCTTCTAGCATGGTGTTCTAATAAAACTTTGACTTTGACTTGTCAATAATCCACAATTTAGTCTTTACTTCGTATGTAATAAAATCATTTCTTCTTTATCTACTAAAGTGTGAAAGTAGTAGTAATAATTACCATATACGTATCATATCAAACCATTCTTGATTAATTATCTCAACACTTATATGCGAAGATGAGCTCGAGCAAACCCCAAAATCATTTCGAAATGTGATATAAACATAAATGTATGGTATCTATAGACTCATGGTAACGAACCATAAATCCATACTCTATACTTAATTATAGTTAGTATCTCTATTTGTAGGTGCTCATAGAGCTCTCGTTTAAGCTTTAAAAATTTCTCTCACCTCTAGTTTTCCTACTCACAAGACCTTTGCTTCTATAATTCTCTTTTAATGCAAAAATAGATAATGATCTTGAAAATTTCTTTCAGATGCTTAATATAAACATTACATCTCTTCCTCTTGATAAAGAGAAGAAAACAATTTCACCAAAATCACAGGAGGCTTTCTATACTACCAATTCTTGAGATACTTTAAGAAACTTAATTTGACGTTTCTTTTGTATTCTGGTGATAATACTTTTAAGTTATTTACTTTTATCATAGTGCTACCTACATTGAGCTTGATAATGAAGGTTTTGAGGATCAACTAACCTCTTAATAATTATATATAGGCTAGTAATGCTAATACCTATTTTGGGTGTACTATTATCCTATATAATTCTTTCTAAGGTTCATAATTCTCCTTATTGAAGCAATAGATACCTCAGGACTCCCATTCTTCATATGAACTTAAAAGTATCTTGGCATTTCCTTCAATATGACCATTTTTGGTCTATCATCTTGACCTTTTTCTCTTATTGCATAACAACCATCTTTATTGTTGTATCAAGAGTGTCAGTCTTTATCTAACTAGACCAGTTACTAAGTGTAAGAAAGATAGCAAGAACATCTTTGGTTTGCTTTCAAAGTTTTGACTCTCTATAGTCTATTGTAATGGCTAACTTAACATTTCTTAGAATTCTGTATAATTCTCAAGATCAAGTTTTAACTCTTATGCTTTCTATTTCTAACCATAAAGTTGAAAATAAATACCCTAGCTTGAAATGAATTTTCAACGGTGAATTATACTTGTATATATTGAAACTTGCATATCTATGGACCACTAAAACATAATTATTGATGTATTTCCTACTGGAAATATGCATAAAGCTGGATTTATTTCGAGTTTCATACTTTGATCCTTGTACTCTATGTGATTATGTACTCTAGGTGTGCTTAAGTTTTCCATGCGAATCAAGCGCAGAGACTATTTTTGAACATTATAGGGTGACTTATTAGATAATTTTGAGGTGATTGCAACAAACCATTATGTGTTTATTGTGAATAGGCAAATTTTATTTCTTTCAAAGTTATATATCCTTTGTGGATTCTTAGTTTAGTTGTGTATTGTAGTATGTTATCAAATAGTAGTCTATAAACCAATGATTTAATATAGAAACATCTCCATCTTTTTTGTAAAGTTTTTATCTAAGACTAATCAATGTCACGTTATGTTAGTTACTAACTAGGATTTTTTCTCCTAATACAAAGTTCCATTACTAATGAAATTTTGTGTGAAAATACCTGGTTATAATGTCATTCTTTCTACAAAAAAAAAGTAACTTTTCCTTTCTCAATGGGAGTGCTACTCTTGCAAATAGGACCCTATTGCTTGTTTCAAGCCCTAACACCTCTAACGTAGAGGTGATTTGACCTTTGAAATAGTTTCCAAAGACCTTGAAAATTGTATGGAATGAAGCGAAGTCTAGTATCCACTTGATCTTTCACATTTGAATCAATTTTGACATACTAGGCCAAAGAGAAACAATAAAATTATCTCAACATTCTACATTTTCACTATGTCACGAAATATTTGGATATTTTTCCAACCAAAATTAAATATTCGGAAGTACAAATGATAAAACATTTTTCTTACATACTAATATATTTCTATAAGTGAATGGGTTTTTGAACAATATCACTTGTATTTTACTCATACTCTTTTACGAGTAAGCTTATGTATATGATTCTTCACAAGTCGTTTCATAGACACATACATGTGGATACAAAAGTATGAATACATATAGACTTTGAACAAACATTTACTTTTAATCATATGCATAGATGGTTTTAATTTCAAAGATGCATCCACATGTATCGCTACATACATGTTAGTGGATGTATATGTCAGTAATATACAAATATTGATTTATGTAATCACACATCCTGTGTATGTAATAGCATGTGATCTCATATACCTAATCTCATATACATAGAGACACTATGTATAAGAAAACATGAGTTACGTAAAATATGCATTCATGCAGGTAAATAGGCATTTGTGCATGTATGTACATATATTCTCTGCTATATATGCATTTTAGCTGTACGCATGTATTGTACGTAAGCATTTGTGTAAGTATCCATGGAAGGACGCATGTATGTATGTGTATATACAGCTATGTGTGCATAAAGATGCATGTACATTCAATTTTTGTACATGTATGTATTAATGCATGCATGATAATATAACATGCATATGTATGTATGTATTTTCATGAATATCTGTGTACGCAAGCCTCTGTATGCAAATCATACGTATATGTGTACATGCATGATTGGATGCATGAAATTTGTATATATGTATGCATGAATGCATCTACATATACATACATGTGTGCAATTATGTCTTTGTTCATACATTACTAGCGTGTACGTATATATACACACACACACATATATATATATATATATATATATATATATATATATATATATATATATATATATATATATATATATATATATATATATATATGTATGTATGTATGTATGTATGTATGTATGTATGTATGTATATATATATATATATATATATATATATATATATATTTTTTTTTTTTTTTTTTTTTTTTTTCACTACAACATATGAGGGGCAATCCGATGTTGCGTATACCAACGGTCATGTTTCGGCGTCGGTATGACCATTCAAAATGTTTGAAAAACCACAGAGGTAATATATGCGTCAGAAACTAAGCAGCGGGATGAGTGTCAGTATAAGCATCGGTATGAGTGTCGGTATAAGCATCGATATGAGTGTCGGTATAAGCATCAGTATGAGCGTCGATAAATCACTGGAAATTACTGACACTCATACCAACGCTTATATTGACGCTCATATGGATGTAGTGTTTTAATCAGACCCGAGGGCAAAATCTCCACATTCATCGTGTTTTAAAACAAAGCACGCATGAGCTGCATCTCTCTCTCTATATATATATATATGCACACCTCTCTATTTCTCTAGATTTGAAATTTTGGTAAGTATCACACATACTGTGGCACTCTTTTCTCTTTCTTTATGTTTTCCCTTTTCTAATTTCTCTTCTCTTTAGTTTTTCAAGAGATTTCGATGTCAAGTCTTTGGAATTGGGTGAAGGACAACATTAAAGTGGACTTTGACCACAATGATCCAAACAATTACATCAATGTAAGTGATTGTTTTGTTTTTTATTGACATAGAGAGAGAGAGAGCGATGAAAGAAAGAGAGAGATCTAGAGAAACATAAAGAGAGAGAGAGAGCGAGTGAGAGAGATAGAGAGAGACATATACATATACATACACACTCACATATGTATACACACACATATGTGCATACACACATGCATATGCATACATACATACAGACACATATGCATATACATACACACATGCATATACATACACAAATGCATATGCATACTTACATACATACACATGCATATACATACACACATGCATATGCATACATACATACATACACACACAAGTTGCATATACATACATACATACACACATGCATATGCATATACATACATACACACATGCATATACCTACATACATACACACATGCATATGCATATACATACATACATACACACCTGCATATACATACACACATATGTATACATACATACACACACATATGCATATACATACACACATATGTGCATACACATATATACACATGCATGCATACACACATGCATATGCATACACACATACACACATGCATATGCATACATACACACACACACAAGTTGCATATACATACACATGCATATACATACATACATACACATGCACATGCATATACATACATACATACACACATGCATATACATACACACACATGTATACATACATACACACACATATGCATATACATACACACATACAGATACATACACACACATGTATACATGAGTACATACATGTACACACATATATATACCTACACACATGCATATGCATTCACACATGCGCATAGACATACATATGCATACACACATGCATATACATACACACATGCATATACATACACACATTCACACATGCATATGCATACACACATACATACATGCACATACATACACACATACACATGCATATACATACACACATACACACATGCATATCAATACAGACATATATATATACACATGCATATATATATACACACCTGCATATACATACACAGATGCATATGCATATACATACAGACCTGCATGCATACATACATACATACATACATACATACAAATGCATACATACATACATACATACACATATGGATATACATACACACACATGTATACATAAATATACACACCTATGCATATAGATACACACATATGTGCATACACATGTGCATGTGCATACACACATGCATATGCATACACATATGCATATACATACACACATATGTGCATACACACATGCATATACATACACACATGCACACATGCATATGCATAAACACATACACACATGCATATTTATACATACATACACACATGTAGATACATACATACATACATACATACACATACAAGTTGCATATACATACACACATGCATATGCATACACACATATGCATACATACACACGCATGTACATATGCATACATACATACACACACATATGCATATACATAAAAATGCATATACATACACACATATGTGCATATACACATGCATATGCATACATACATGCATATGCATACACACATGCATATGCATACACACATGCACACATGCATATACATACACACATGCATATGCATACATACATACATACATACACATGTACACATGCATATACATACACATATACACACATGCTATATGCATACACTCATATATATACACACATGCATATATATAACACACATGCATATACATACACACATGCATATGCATATACATACACACATGCATACATACATACAAACATACACACATGCATACATTCACAAATTCATACATACATGCATACACACATACATATACACACACACACATGTATACATACATACACACACATATGCATATACATACACACATATGTGCATACACGCATGCATATGCATACACACATGCATATACATACACGCATGCACACATGCATATGCATATACACATACACACATGCATATGCATACATACATGCACATGCATACATACATACACATAGAAGTTGCATATACATACACACATGCATATGCATACACACATGCATATGCATACACACATACACACATATGAATACATACACACACATGTGTATCTACATGCATATGCATACATACATACACACACATATGCATATACATACACACATGCATATACCTACACACATGCATATACATACACAAATGCACACATGCATATGCATACACACATGCATATGCATACATACACACATGCATATACATACACACATGCATATACATATACACATACACACATGCATATGCATACACACATATATATACACACATGCATATACATACACACATGCATATACATACACACATGCATATACATATACATACACACATGCATACATACATACATACATACACACATGCATACATACATACATACACACATGCATACATACATACACACATGCATATAAATACACACACATATGCATATACATACACACATTCATATGCATACATACATACACACACATATGCATACATACATGTACACACAAATGTATACATACACACATGCATATGCATACACACATACACACATATGCATACATACACACACATGTATATATACATGCATATGCATACATACACACACATATCCATACATACATACATACGCACATGCATATACATACACACACATGTATAAATACATACGCACACATATACATATACATACATACATATGTGCATACACATGCATATGCATACACACAGGCATATACATACTTATATCAAAAATAGGATTTTTAGGGTCTATATATATCACACATGCATATTTTTAGGGTTTATATATATATATATATATATATAATTAAATATACCAAAAAAAGGATTTTTGAGTTTATACACAGAAATAGAATTAATATATCATAAATAGGATTTTTGAGTTTTTATACACACACACATACATTTTTATGAAATATTAGAGAGACATCTAAATATATAAAATATAAATAATTAAATATCTACAAAATAGATCTTTATTTTTTTAGGATATATATATATATATATATATATATATATATATATATATATATATATATATATATATATATATATATATATATACTCAAAATAGGATTTTTGAGTTTTTACACAGACACACACATACATATATACACACATACACACATACATACATACATTTTTATGAAATATTAGAGGAAAATCTTAATATATAAAATATAAATAATTAAATATCTAAAAACTAGATCTTTTAATTTTTAGGATATATATATATATATATATATATATATATATATATATATATATATATATATATATATATATATATATATATATATATATATATATATATATATATATATATATATATATATAATTAAATATACCAAAAAGAGGATTTTTGAGTTCATACACAAAAATCAAATTAAGATATCAAATATAGGGTTTTTGAGTCTTTACACACACACACACATACATACATACATTTTTATTAAATATTTAGAGAAAAATCTAAATATATATAAAATATAAATAATTGAATATGTTAATACATAGATATTTAAATTTTTAAGGTTTATATATATATATATATATATATATATATATATATATATATATATATATATATATATATATATATATATATATATATATATATATATATATATATATATATATATATATATATATATATGTGTGTATATATATATATAATATACCAGAAATAGGATTCTTGAGTTTATACACAAAAATACAATTAATATATTAACAATAGGAGTTTTGAGATTTTACACACACACATACATACATACATAAAATATAAATAAATATAAATAGTTAAATATCTATAAAATAGATCTTTAAATTTTTAGGGTTTATATATATATCCTAAAACACATCCTAAATAAAGTTTTAGGAGTAATTTTAATTTATACAATGAAATATATGTTAAAATATCTAATAGATCTATAGGTTTTTTAGGGTTTATATATATATCCTAACATCTCCACATTGGATCAGATGGAATCTCCACGTACACCTTGGGGAGCTCATGACCATGATGACTCCAAGATATATCGCATATGTGATGCAGCTCCGGTCATGGATGCGACCGAAAAGTCCATGTGTCAACGCATTCGACAGCTTTGCTCCATATAGTTTGGACATTCTGTCATGTTAAAATGGAGGGAACAGGATAAGATTCCAAAAATTATATCACACGGTCGATATATGAAGAGTACCGATGAGCACGTGGGTATTTTATTGTGAGCTTAGAATGGATTTAGCACATGGCATGTTAGGTGATGTCTCATCGGCGTTCAGAGGCTTGTGATGCTTTCAGAGAAGGCTTACCAAAGCCTGTATGGTTAGATGTTGAAGAGTGGGAATTGATTCACGATGAGTAGCAACAAACTCCTGACCAATATCATTAGCAGCGAGATGCGGCGGCCACACATTTAGATACGGTTGGAACGTCGCATTTGGGTAGCAGCGGATATGATAGTATGCCCTACCAATTTGTAAGTATCATTTTAATTATTGAATTTGTTTGTGTTAAGCACATCATGTATGTTCATCTAACATTTTGCATATTTGGCAGTGGGTCTTCCTCCAACACAAACAAAGAAGCTTATGGATATCATCATGGATTGGTTGCACTGTTGCAGAACTTAGAGGGACTCTGTGCGGTCATTTCATGGGAGAATCCATTATGAGGTAAACATCTAGCTTGGTTTCGTATTTTTATTTGTTGTTTATAAATATCATGTCAATTTGTCTCATTTTATGCATATCCTTTGTTGTAGGATTGTAGGTGTAAAGGTTTTGATCCCCTTGATCATATGTATGGTAGTGCTTTGCCACAATTTTGCATTACACCCATATGTGGCAATGGTGCACCATAATTTTGTATTCGGTTCCTATATGGAAGTGCTTTGTCACATTTTGTATTCGGTTCCTATATGGAAGTGCTTTGCCACACTCTTGTACATGCTTCATTTATGGAATATACAACTTTTTTGTACATGATTCATGGTTCATTTTGCTCATCTCTTTCGTATCCAGCAGTATTTTGCTATATGAAATCATGTTTTACTTTCCATTAGAGTACACATCGCATGTACTCGGTTTTCTTTGGGTAGAGTGCATTTTCTTTTGTTAAACAACATCATGGTACTGTTGTTGTAGCAAAAGACTACACACTCTGCCCAAAAAAATTTTGCAGATATGGTCGTCAGTATAAGCAACAGTACTCCCAGGAAGTCGTCGATATAAGCGATGGTACTCCTAGCAATCCCGTCGCTATAGGCATCGGTATGAGCGTTGGTATTTTTGATGCTACTGACACCTATACCTATGCCTATACCGACGCCTATACTGGCGCTTTAGTTTCGATGCATATACCGGCGGTTACACTGATATTGTGGCCAAAATACACCCATTCAATTTCCTCGATAAAAGCCTCGGTAATGCCTGATATGTTGTACTGTGTGTG